>RJWH01001048.1:0-481263 GCA_004363575.1 Solenodon paradoxus
CTTCCCGGAGTGGGAATACCCCCTCCTCCTCCTCTTCCTGGAGGTGGTATTCCCCCACCTCCTCCTTTGCCAGGTATGGGGACTCCACCCGTTCCAGCTCCCCTTCCTGCAGCAGGCATCCCTCCACCACCTCCTCTGCTTCCTGGATCAGGTTCTACACTCCCCCCACAGCTTGGGAACACCACTTCGCCAGCACCGCAAGTGTGTGGGTTTCTTCCTCCTCCATTGCCGACTGGCTTGTTTGGATTAGGGATGAACCAGGACAAAGGGAGTAGGAAGCAGCCAATAGAGCCTTGTCGGCCAATGAAGCCTCTGTACTGGACAAGAATTCAACTACATAGTAAAAGGTACACTAGCGAAAGCTCATCTTTTTGTAGCTTGTCAATATAAGGGGAGCATTTTCCTTTAAAACTTTGGAAAATTATAATTTATTATTTTTTTGTAAAGAAGAGGAAGAAGCATTTTAAGGAAGGAAGAGGGGGAGGAAGCACTTTAGTTATTTTATTTCAGTTGTTGCCCTCTGGTCCTAGGTGGTAACCCAAGGTCCTTGCTTGTGCCTTACATGGTCCACACAGCAGTTCCTGGCTTAGCACCTGAGCTAAGTTACATTCGGCATCAGTTTAATGTATTATTAAGTATAGCTCTAAACTTATTTATGGATTTTTGCATTAATATTTAGTGAAGCAATCTATTTGAAAATTTAGGCTTTTCTCCAGAAGTATCGAGAATAAAACAAATGACATCTATGTATTGATGTATAAGCTGTACATATATCTATCTATATAGTTATTTGTGGGTCTCTGAGCGATAGAGGACTATAATTTTCTTAGCATAATATTCTGTGGGCTAGATGCAGAACATTATTGTTAATTATGTCCCAATAAACCGAGACTATACTTATGTGCCTTCAAGTAAACGAGGACAGATTAAGCAAAGGCATTTGTTGCCAAGCTATTTTCCATATGAAAATCTACTGATTATATTTAGTATTTAACTTTTCATTTCTGAGAAACAGCTTATAAATGTAAATCAAATATTTAGATGAATTGACTCTTGATGGTGCATTTTTCACCCTCTTGGAAGCACAGGAGATCAGCCTTGCTTTATTATCCACTGCGTTATGTAGCAGACTTTCTCTTCTGAAATGTGCTATACGAAAAAAATATACATCTACACAATGTGTGAGAAAATTTCATTTTGAGGATTTCATGGCACTTCTATAAATGATTAGTGACAGAGTGTGAAGTCATAAAATCATAGTTGGCAATATAATTTATAATAATACCTTTTACCAGGAGTGCTGTTGGTATATCACTTATTACATAGTTCAGAGCCTACATCCCTAGTTCCTGGGGTAGCGCTGTTATAGATGACTGGGGGATGTGCTGGTGGGAGAAAAAATGTGCTCTTGCAATCTCACTAGCCTTCCTTGTTCTAACTTTTCATAATTCCTTGAATTTTGTGTGTGTTTGCTGTGGCATGAATTTAGAAATAGAATATTTATGAGCCTCATTTTCATTTCTGATTATTAATTTTCTTTTCATTGAATCATATTGGGGAAAGAATCTCTGTAATTTCACTTCTTCTAACTTTGCAATTCCTTCTCTATATAACTGCCCTGGCTCCTATTATTTCCAATTGTGCTCCAAACTCATTTTATCCAGATACATAATATGACATTCTTTTATCTGTTGTTCTTTGCTTTTTAAAAATGGATCTACCCTTTTTAGATTGTACTGCATGGATCTGCAATAAGTGAGAATTCAAATGACAGTGGGGTAATGGGCTGCTGGTAGGGAGATGGAGGATGCCATTTTGGGTCATAAAATGATTTCTTCTTCAATCCATGAGTAATACACAAAGAGGATCGATCAATTTGGAACAGTGAGATAACAAACACATCCTTCTTTTATAGCTCATACCAAGAGGTGGTTTTTTTCTTTTGTTTCATTTTGACTTGATAGTTGAGATTTCCTAGAAATAATTTTTAGGCAAAGATTTGTTCTATATTGATAGTATTTATTTTCTTACTAAATTGATAAATATTAGTCTTAAAGATGCAGAGTATTCTTTTCTCTTTATTTTTTTTACTCTCCTCTTCTTTGCTTTCTCCTTCCCTCTCATGCTTCATTCCAGATGACCTCTCTTCCTGTTTACTCTCTTCCCCTTCTTTCCTTTCCTCCTTCCTTTCTGTTTAATTCACCATGTTATCTTGTAGTTCGGTTTGATGGCTCTTTCATTGCTGTTTTGCTTAACTTTAGAGACTCCAGTACTTCACTTATTTGGGAAAAAATTGAAGAGCCATCCATAGATTGCCATGAATTTGAGGAATTATTTTCTAAAACGGCTGTAAAGGAGAGAAAGAAGCCTATTTCTGACACCATCACAAAGACCAAGGCTAAACAAGTGAGTACATGTGTTTTCTGAATGTAGACAGAGTTTTGGGCTTAAGTGTGAACTTTTCATTAGAAAAAGCTTTAAAGTTGTTTTCTAGGCTGTGTAACCTCCACAGTCCTTAAGCAGAAAGTAAAGGTTAGAGTTTTAGCACATGTAAGACTATCCCAAATGGAACAAATAATCATTTTTATCAGCTGATAATGTTCTATTGTATTTAACTCCATAATAAATTATTTGCAAATTTCAGCAGTCGATCGTTTCTAGAATTAGTTGTCTAGAAACAATGCCATTTCATTGAAATCCGAGACACTTTCATTATGAATGGAAAGAAAAGGTAATAATGGGCAAGGAAAAGTGAGCAAGAAGTCTAGTACTTGCTGATGGATAATGTGTTGGGTACTTGTTCCATTATAACAATCATAGTAATTGCATATGGAAGAAAATCTTCTGTTCAGTTCTAACATCTGTATTCTGTGTTAGATCCTTTGATGTATCTATCCTGTGATACCTGAGTCATAAAAGTATTGGATAGTACATTTGCAGAGAATCATTTCCAAGCAACGTTTTTTAACTGATCCACCCAGTGGACTTGATCTTGAAATGATACTGTTGTAAATTTGTCAAGGCTGTCATTCAGGAAAGCATAATAAAATCCCATAATAATGAGACCCAGACAGAAGGTATTGCTATTGTTACTCATCTTTGTTCCTGAAATAAGGAGCAGATCTGTTTCTTAATTTTTTCAGTAAAAGTACATGGAGGCAAGGGAATGGTGCTCAGCTCAGTTTTCGTGGAGTGATGGAAGGAGAGAAGAAGAGAGGTGGGGAGGAAGAGAGGGATAGAAATGAGAGACCACAGGTCACCAGGATTCTCCTCACCCAGTTTCTCCATGGGAATAGCAATAATGGGATGATTCCATGAATTTAAGCTCTGACCTTTAAGTTATAGTTAGATGTGTGGCTTAGAGTTGTTCCCACTGATACTTATTTTAGAGGGACAACTCCCACCAGAAAAATGCTGTCAAATCCAGAGTGAAAGGGAAGAATTTAAATAGGAAAGTACACCCCTCTAACTGAGTGGGTGGGAAGGCTCAACTAGGCATTTTTATTAATCTGACAGTGATACAAACCCAAACATTATGTGCTTGAATTTCTTAGAATTACCGATTGTAGCACAGCTGGTTGATAGTGACCTTAGGTCGTTGACTATGGTAAATTGGACCATATCTGACACACTCTAGGCACTGAATAAATATTGATTTCTCAAATAAATCATCTGATTAAGAGAGGAGTATTTTATAAATATCAGTAACTCTGCCCAGTAATGATACATCAAAATCAATCATTTCAAAATAATCAGTATAGCCAAGGTGGCAGTATTAAGAGAAATAGAAGTAAATAGAAAATCCCATTTTCTCTGACAGAGGTAAATATTTCAAGTTTTTCCCCACATTTTATTTGCATAAAGCATACTTACACTGAGTTATCATATCTTTTCTCATAGCTGTATCAGAGGCTGAAGCACTGTCTGGGTGGAAAGTGAGGCAGTCAAGGATTCTCATTTGACAATGTGACACAGTATGTCTCTTGTCCGTGGATGAGCTATTCAGAAAAGTAAATCATGTACCCCATGCCTCCCATCATCACTTTTTTTTCTTTACCTGAATACAACTAAGGAAGGTGCCTCATATGTTACCTAAGATGATCGAATTTTGGGACTAATTTGATATAGTTTTCAATTTTAACTTACTGAGCTATGATTTATGTTTAAATCATCAAAACTTCAAATATTTTGAAGATGGTCTCTTTGGAGAGAGACAGTGTATTTGTATTGAGCATAATCTCAGCTTCCTCACCTCACTATGTCATTGAGACATTTCATAAACTGTGGGTAAGAGACTTTGCAATGCTCTTGCTGTGTTTAAATGGTGATGCCAGTGTGACCTTTAGCTTCAGATCGGGTTTGTGAAGCTGTCTGCACCCTGATTCCTAGTAAAGTTGGTCAGCATCTCATTGACCTGGGTCTTGGTACTGAACTCTGCATTTCAGATCTGTTTTCGGAGGGATGAAGTATTTTTTTTTCTTATATGTTGGTGAGAGAGACAAATCTATGTAGTGATATATTGCTGAAGAAATCCAGTTTTATTTGACTTTGTTATATTTGGAAGAAAAATCTATCCATTTCATCTACTTGAGACTTTTAAAATTTTGTTTTAGGAAAATGTATTTTCAAGATGCATGCAAATATTTCTACTTTTTATGGGAAATGTGCTGATTATATGTGCAGACATTTTGGTACCTCATGATTCATTTCTAGTTAAATTAATAGCCTTTAATGTTGTGGCATATGTTTATGGAGATATTTCAAGCAATTCTTATATACAGTGGAAGCTGGAAGTTCTGTTTTACTTTAAATATTTAAAAATAGCCAAATAATTTTTCTGTGATCTGTTTTCTTGAAAGTAACTGTGGTCAAATGCACTGATGTTTAATGAGGTGCCTCTGCTGTTTTTACTCTTATAGAAGAGACATTTTCAGTGTGTTAATAAGAGCTTCCTTTGCTGGGCATGCTGCCTTTGACTTAAGGAGGAGAGTTATTTTCTGGATACGTAGGCAAGCTGTAAAGCTGAATATCTTGATTTCTAATTCCTTCTTGCTCAAGGAGAATAAGTCAGAACATTTCATATAATTATCATGGAGCATATAATGCTTGTTCTAAGAGGATTCCTCACAGAAGGAAATTAGCTGAGAGGTACAGGAGAATTTATCAGATTGAGATTTGCCATAGTTCTTCACAAAATGAATATAACACATATACATGAAAATTAAATACTAAGCTGATAAAACAGCAGCAGCAACCCTTAAGGAGTTAAGAGGAAAATAGAAAAAAAAGTTTCGTATGATTTCCATGTTTAAACAGAAGCACACATGCATGCTTGGCCATATTTAGGGAATGTTCTATAAGTCAGTATTTAGTGTAATCTGCTTTTTATTGCCAGGGTAATTCAGCAGTTATTAATGTTGATAATGATTCTGTCATCCCAGGATCTTTTGATTCAGATAAAGATTAAATTTAACCTAAGTGTATGATCAGGAAAGTGAGAAAATTTTCTCTGTAATGATTTCGATAGTAAGAGATGCCTAAAAAGTTTCTGGTTAATCCTATGTCAGATGAGATCTTAAGCAAATATAGTTTGGTCAACATAATAATTGTAGTAGTGGTAGTAGTGGAAATAGTATCATCAGTAATATCAATTGCACTAGTAGTAATAATAGTGGTTACTGAAATCACAACAAAAATAATTGAACATGAAAACAAGGGATATTCTAGTTTAATTATCTTGTGACAATCACTGTTTTTTGCAAGATACCTAGATTAACTTATATCATCTTAATAATCAATGAAATAGACACCATTGTCAACAGTGTATAGTATAAGAAACTGGGTCATAAGGGGTTAAATAATGTTCCCATGTTAGTTGTGGACAAAGCTTTTATTCAAACTTTAGCTTTTTGACTCCAGAGCCTGTGCTCAGAAGTGAGGATGTGAAATATTGTCTATGAGTGTATAGTATTTTATTTATATGTGATCCAGAATAGATACTTATTTTTTTTTAAAGGAGAGATGCAGGCAAGATGATAGAGGCAGGCAAGCAGGCAGGCAGGCAGGCAGGAAGAGACAGGACGAAGAAACATTTTATTTCCATTTAGTTGTTCACACTGGCTGCTTCCCCCTGGACTCAGGACTCAAACCCAGAGGTATGTTTTCTGTGCTCCTTCAGAGGCAGTTGAACTAACTACTACTTCACCAGTGTGCAACAGAATACTTTTTAAAAGGAATTGGTTTAATATTTATTTTTATGTATGCTCAATGTTTAAATTCTTTGGTTAAATTTTGAACTGGTATGTGGAGATACTTTTAATGCCTTTTTAGATATTTTAACAAGTACATAAAATACAGTGTCACCAAATATAATATTTGCTCAGTTAAATAAGGTTTATCTGAGTGATGTGAGCTTGAGAAACGTAAGGTCTTATAAGCCATAAGAACAAGGACTGTTTGCTTGTGCGACATATAAATAATGATTGATGGCATACAACCACCATGGTTAAAGCTCACCAAATGTTTCCTCCTTAAATAATTCCACAAAATTGAAGAGGAGAGAAAACTCCCAGATTTATTCTATGATGCCATTATACCCACCTATTCCATAATTAGTCAAAAACAGCAACAAAAACTATAGGCCAATATCATTGATGAATATAGATGCAAAAGCTCTCACCAAAATCCTAGCAAACCAAATTAAACAACACATTGAAAGAAAATACACCACATCAACAAAGAGAAAATAAAAAATCATATTAATAAATGCCAATTTTTTTTATGAGATCCAACACTATTCATTGCAAAATCCCTTGTTAAAGCAGGAATAAAAGTAACATATACTGTCATAATAAAAACTAGATATGACAAACCCATAGCCAAGACAGTACTCCATGGTGGAAAACTAAAAACCTTTCCCCTAAGATCTGGAATAGGACAAATTTGCCCTCTCTCAACACTACTATTCAGCAAAGAAATCCAAATTGGAGAATAAATAAAACTATCATTATTTGCAGATGACATGATATTATACCTGGAAAATCTTAAAGATTCTACCAAAATGCTGGAAACAAAAAATAAAAATAGCCAAGTGGTACGGTGTAAAATCAATACTCAAATATCAGTGGCATTCCTATATTCAAAGAATGAAGTAGAGGAAAAAAGAAATTAAGAAAGAAATCCCATTCACAATAACATCAAAAAAAAAGAGATAAATATCTAGGAACAAACCTAACAAAAGTGGTGAAAGACCTCTGTATTGAAAACTATAAGACTTTAACAAAATAAATTAGACAAAACGAGTTGGAAGAATATTCCATGCTCATGTATTGGAAGAATTAGCTTAATTAAAATGGTAATCCTGCCCAAAACAATATGCTAGTTTAATACAATTCTTATCAAAATTCCAGAGACATTTTTCATAGAAATTGAGTGAACAATAATGAAGTTCATTTGGAATTACAAAATAACCAAAACTATGCCATAAAAATAAAAGTGGAGGAATCATATTTCCTGACATTAAACTGTACTACAAAGCAATCATCATTAAAATAGTATGGTACTAGTAAATCAGGAGAATAAAATAGAAAGCCCAGAAAAAAGCCACACCTATATGGACAGTTAATCTTTGACCAAGGTGCCAAGAGCATACAATAGAGGAAGTAGATTTTACTCAACAAATGGTGTTGAGAAAACAAAAGACATCTGCAAAAAAAAGAAACTTGGTTATTCATAGCACCATACACAAGAGTTACCTCAAAATGGATCAAAGATATGAATATAAGACCCCAAACCATAAAGTACTGAGAAAAAAGTGTGAGAAAACACTTCATGATCTCAACCTTCTTTGGCGAAAGAGTAGCTACAGCAAAAAGTAACCACAATAAACCTAAATAATTGGGATTACATCAAACTAAAAAGCTTTTGCACTGTAAAAGAAACCACCACTAAAATAAAAAGACAACCCATTTAATTGGAGAAGCTATTCACATACAATACCTCAGAAAATAGCTTAATCTCCACAATATATAAAGAACTCATACATTTCAACAGCAACAAAATAACCCATTCAAAAAATGGGCAGAAGAACAGAAGAGACACCTATCCAAAGAAGACACACAGATGGCCTACAGATACATGAAAAAGTGTTCTACATCATTCATCATCAGAGAAATGCAAATAAAAAACCACAATGAGATATCAGCTCACATTGCTGAGAATGGTTTATAATCCCAAAGTCTAGAAGCAACAAATTTTGGAGGTTTTTGTGTAGAAAATGGAGCTCTCTTTCAAAGTTGTGAATGTAAATTAGCGCAACTTCTTTGGAAACAGTATGTAGATTATGAAAAAAAAAGATGATTTAATCCAGCAATCCCACTCCTAGGCATATACATAATGAATACAAAATCTTGAATCTGTGAAAATATCTATACGCTTATATTCACAGCAGACAGTTCACAATAGCCAAGACATGAAGATAACCTAAATGCTCATTTATCAAATGACTGGATAGAGAAGTTGTGGTGTATATACTCCATGGAATTCTATGCAGCTACTAAAAAAAGAAAGCAAGGTGCTATTTGCAGCAGTCTGCATGGAACTGAAGGGGATCATGTTGAATGAACTAAGTCAGGAAAAAAAAATAAGAGAAATATAGGATGTTTTCACTAATCTGTGGAATATAATGAAATGAACCAAACAGATAAGCCCCAACAAAAATTTAGAGGACAAAAGATGATGGCTGCAGGGGGGTGCGTATGGGAGTGAGAGGGAGAGGAGAGAAAGAGAACAAGGTGATGGTAAAGACACGAGCACTCTGTGGTGTTTAATGCCCTGAGACTGAGAAGCAAGTTCAATATCTTAAAATGAGTGTGGCTTTGTAAACAAAAGAAATAATAGCACAATTATTGTATTAAAAAATAAAAATAAAATTTTTGCAGGATTTAAAAAAATCCCCATCAAAAATGAGAACCATCTCTAAGTTATGTCTTGAGTAAATGAGTAATCATGCCTGAAAGATCTGTAAAGGAATACAATGTTGATTTCCACATGAGAGTTAAAAAGAGTGAATAACAATAATCTGTATGTGTGTGTGTTTTAAATATATAACTGACATCTGTATAACCATTTAATGCAACACAAATGAGTCTCTTCCTGGGTTTCTTCTCTTCTGTTTATCAGATTAAAATATTCTTCCCAAAGAACAGAGGAGAGAAATTATTCATGATAGTTAAATATTTGTTGGGCTATGGCCTCTGGAAATATGATTAGAAAAATAGATAGTTAAATCTGCAACTTATTATAAGGGGGAGGGACTAAAAGGATTTATTAGACTTCACATTTAGTAAAGATAAATGTTCAGGAATTAAACATTTGATATCCCATTCAATCTTTCTATTGTGCTCTCTGATCAAAATTCTAAAAGAGCTTTTTTAAGTTTTCTGAAATTTCTTTATGATACTAGGGAAATAAATATTTAGATGTTCTTATGTGGAAATATAGAATGTAATACCTCTTACATGATATAGTAGTTGCTGTTAAACGACTTCTTCCTATATTTTGGGGCATTGGGAAAAAATATGTGCTTTATCAGAAATATTTGTTGCTACAATATTGATTAATTTGAAAGGAAAGGGGAGTATGTAGTCTACCTGTGAATCTATACTTTGCTTTTATTTATTCCAAGTATTTCTTTTTAGATTAAAAATGTCTTATAATAATTGATATTTTGGTATTCACAAGGTCAAGAGATAAACATTTGAGTAGTGAAAGTCTGTTTTTTTGTAATGTTAATTTTCTGTTGTATCTGGCAAGATTTTTTAGTTAATTTGGACAAGTATATTTGTCTTTTAGAATAAAGACCTAAAATAATGAGTGAAATACCAAGTATCTTATAGTAAGACAGTTTAGATTTGTTTTGTGGATACATAGTAAACATTTGGTACTTTGTAACTTTTAGCATAGCATCTGTTTTTAATAGAATACATTCTTATTGCAAGCCTTAAAAATGTATTTACATAGAAAACCACATCAAAATACAAAGCTATAATTAGACAAACATAGGTTTTGTGGAATCTGGATTTGTTTTAGATGTAGAAAGATTTATTATTTTTTTGGAGATGTTATTCCTATAAACTATTTGTAAAGCATACTCAATCAATTCAAAGAATGCAACAATAATAACCTCTAGTTTTTAATTTTCTTTCAGCCAAAAAATTGTTTTTATACTTGTAAGCAAATGACTTAAAAAAACAAATATCATAATAAAAAGGAAATATAACTAGCCTAATGAGCCTTGCTAGATTATATATTAGAAAAATTATACTTGATTGCACATTAGATTGCACAGAATTTGATCATGATGCTGAAGGTTTATTCTTTCAGATTCCATGCACTATAATGCTAATAAGGTTCTGGTGAACTAAATGTAAGAAAGACAATATTGATTTTTAATGACTGGGATGTATGGTTCATTGTGATTCATGAAAGGTTTTTTGAAAATTCATTTAGGATTCATTATTTTATTATGATTATTTACGAAAAGTAAACTCATCCTTGTAAAAGTGAAGAAAGATTTTTCATCATTTACAAAAGTCTGAATTCTGCTTAGAGTCAATGATTGAAAAGTGTTTTGTCAATACTGCTAATGAAGAGTAGAGCATCTGCTGCAGAGAACCCTGGGACACTAAAGAGAGGGCAGCATTAAGTGCTTTCAGCATTGCGCTCTGTCTTGATCTGATAAGGGCAGGGTTTGTCCATTTCTGCTAGGTATATGGCAAAGAAAAGAAGCCAAATATCTAATTCCTAAACATTTGTCTTTACTAAATGTGAATTCTAATAAATTCTTTTAGTACCTCCCCCTTATAATAATCTGCTCTAACAGGGACACCACAGATATCCTCTCCAAAACCATGTTTTTGCAGAACTACTCATGAGAGATACTATTAATTCAAGTAACTACATTTGAATTACTTTTCAAGTTCCTATCATACACTACCAACAGTAAAGTATGGGTGGTCAGCAGTTGCACAGAGTATGTTGCTTAGACTTAGGGTGAGGTTGTGTGGAGATGAGATCTGAAGAATGCATTTTGATTAATTATGTAGGAAAAATTAAGGGTGAGTTTTGCGAATGCCATCATGAGTACAGGTTTCCTTGAATCTTATTTAAAACCACAGTAAATCAGTCAGTATTGTAGCAGGTTTCTCTGTGTGTGGGAAACTCCCAAGAGTTTCAGGAATATGAATGTAGGCTGTCGTGAATGTAGCCGAATGTGTTTCCTTTTCATTCTTCTAGAAGAAGTCTTAAGGTTTGTCATTTAGACTGAGTCAGTTTGGAACTCAGGTAAGTTAGACCTGAAGTTGATTTTGATATTTTCGTACAAAATAGTACAATGTATGCTTCTTTACCATGGACAGCAGCAGGATTTTGGATTATCTCATTGCAAAGAAGAATTTATTTGGCTTATATAGTTATAGTTATGTTAGATCCTACTTTTTGCCCTTGGGAAATGAAACTGGTAATGCTATTTGTTTACACTGTACCTCAATATATAACCTAGGCAGATAAATGCTTTGGATTCTTTCTTCAAAGACACAAGCTTAGAAGAAAAATTAATGTTCTTACTTATATATTTTTTAGTTTAAAACTTTAAAACTTAAACTGAAATATCATTTCATTTCTTCTTCAAAACCATGTTCATAATGAAGATTTCTAACATTTTTCCTTTTGTTAAATGTAAATAAATTTTGAAAAGTACTCCATTTATAACTAAAACCTATGTGAACTAATACTTCGTTAAATTGTTCAGAAGTAGGTCTTTTAGATAGAGCACGAATTTGACAGGTTCTCTCTCCAGCACAACAACAATTTAACTGGTAAAAATCATAACAAAAATACTCATTTAAAGTTTCTGGAAGTTTTCTTAATGGCATACAGGAAATGGAGAAACAATCACTCAAGAAAGTCTACTAAAACTTAGCAAGAACAGTGAGGGTCGAGGGTACTTGAACCATGATGTGCTCCATTAGCAGCCATTCCAGCTTCTTTTTGTGAAAACTTTACCCAAGAACACAGGTCTCTCTCCCTGCAGGTCTGTCTGTATCTGTGGGGAGACAGTATGCTGACTACTCCAGTTTCCTCATCACCAGTGCTGAAGCTCTACGCCAAGAAGAAGCTCTATTTTTGCTGCCTAGAAGCTGTACATATGCCCAAAGTTCACCCTCTCAGAAGCAATTAAAAAGAGAAAATACTACTGAGGTCTGGCAGATTGTGGAGGCAAAAATCTGCAAATGCCCTGCGATATGATAGTCTCTAAAGCCTGTGTTTGGCACTACAAGGACAGTGATTAAGGGTTACTTATGTGTATAGTCTTCGGTTCATAAATTGCTCTTGCCCCCAAAGGTGACTCCTAGGTAGCCAAGCTAAAAAATCAAACCATGGGCAAGAAAGTGTGCAGAAACGTAATGCTTGCTGCAAATGCTTATTGCAACAGAAATAGATTTTGGTGAACTAGTCTGCACAAATCTAAAATCAATCCATCAGTCATTAAAAGCAGTAATCTTTGAGGCCAGACATTGAAAATTAGTATCCAGAATGACTATATTATCTGAAATGTCCAGTTTTTAACAACAATAATGTTAAGACGTAACAAAGTGGAGCCACATAGAGAAAAGCAGAACAGGCATCAGGAGCATTATTCAGTGGGGTCTGGAGATTGTACTTAGCAGACAGACTTGAAAGCACCCATTCTAAATATCGCCAAAAAGTTAAAGGAACTTATTTTTAAGAAATAAACAAAGGTCTTACAACAGCATTTCATCAAATCGAGAGTACCAATAAAGAGAAAAAAAATGTTAAAAATGTTGGAGTTGAAAAGTATAATAACTAAATGCAAATGTAAAGCTAGCTGTTTTAATCATTGATTTCTGATGGCAGAAACAAAAAAAATAGCACCCTTGAAGATACATCAGCAAAGACATAATTTGAAGAATGGAGAACTAAAAGTGATAAAAACGACAGAGCCTCAGGAAAATGTGGATCACCAGTAAGTGGCCAATACATGAATGTTAGTATTAGGAGAGAAAGGTATAGGAAAAAAATTGAAGATACGATGTCTTGAAGGATCCCATAATTTAATGAAAAATAATCTAAATTCATCCAAATTCAGTAAACCAATTGACAGCTGTAAAGAGATCCACTCTTAGTAAAATATTGAAAGCCAAAGGCCTAAAGTAATGAAAAAATCTTGAAATCAGTAAGAGGAAAACAACTCACTAATACAAGGAAACCCCAATAGTAACAGTAGACTTACCAGAATTAATGGAGGCCAGAACACAGTGAGATGATATTAACCCATTTCCCATTTAGGAAAAAGTACAGCTCACTTCCAGATTTCATTTAATTTTACATCAACATGCTCTTTGAAGCCAAAGCAAGTCTGACTGATTTTCATCGTGAAAATAAAATATGAAAACTGTTCTTGGAGTTATTTCTAAACAGGGCTTGTCTCTAATCCTAATGTAGTGGAAATGTATATGATGACAGGATTTAATTACTTGGGGCAGACAGGAAATGGGTTATTAGAAATGCTGAAAGTGTTGTGCCCTGGTGGAGTAGCAGTTTTGTCGACCACTTCCACCTGAGCACAGTCCATGTACGTCCCAGAGTCCCAGGTTTGCATCTGGGGTGGGTGTGGGGGTGGGGGGCCCAACCAAGATGAGCAACTCTATAAAAATAAATTAAAAATGCTCCTTTCTTTCTCTACCTTCCTGCCTGCCCATTCATCTTCATTTCTGCCTTCATCTTTCCTTTAAATTTCTTTTAAAGTGCTGCAAGTGAAAACAACCAGCCAAGATTCTTATATCTAGCAAAATAATTTGTTATAAATGAAGGTGAAATACATTCTCAGATAAGCAAAAAATGAGAAAATTTGTTTCTAACAAATCTATTTTTCAAGAAATAATAAAGTTCTTCAGGCTAAAATAAATGATTTATTATTTTTGCAGTAATTCAAAACCACATAGACAAAAAAACCCTGGTGAACACAATTTATAGTACACAAAATATAATATAATTATGTAATTCTTCTCCATTCTCCTGACTGACTTTAAAAACAGTAGCATAAAAACATGTATATATGTAATTTAATATATGATACACAAAAATGTCCTATGTTTGAGAATAACAGCACAAAGGAGAGTGGCACAGACAAGGCTTTCCTGGAGTATGGAAATGCCACCAAATTCTAATTATAACTTATAGGAAGAAATTAAGACAACAAAAAATGTCAAACATATTATAGCAAACTATATTTCTTTCCTTTATTAACTTCTATAATTTTTATGAACAAATATTTGTAATAGATTATACCCTATTTTAATCACACATGGATAGTGTATACAACATGAGCACAAAAAGGTAGGAAGTGAATGGTGCTGTAAAGTATTTTCTATGTTTTTGAAATTAACTCATTATAAATGTGGTATAAATCTGAAGTATGTTCTGATAAAGTAAAATTTTATAGTAAGACCTAGAGTAACCACTAAGAAAATGGAAATATAAAATAAGTTTACTAAAGGGATAAAACAACCACTTAATTCATTTAATACCCATTTAATACAAAAGGCAATAAAGAATAGGGAGAACAGATAAGACATATAGAAAGCAAAGTGAAAAATAGCAGATGTAAATACAAAAGTGTCAAAATAACATTTAATGTGAATTCATTAAGCAATCAATTCAAAAGGCAAATATCAGATTGCATTAAAAATTTATATTTATATTGTGCTTACATAAGATATACTTTAGAATCAAAAAATAGGTAGGATGAAAATAAAAAGATAAAACAACCTTGAACGACCATACCAGAACTTAAATAGCTCTATACTAATAGCAGTCAATTTAAACTTAAAAAACATTACCAGGGATAAATTGGGACAGTCCATTATAACAAAACGGTCAATCTGACAGGAAGACAAATTGATTATAAGCATATGTGTATCTAACAACTGTGTTCCAAAATACATGAAGAAAATACTGACAATTAAAGGAAAAATTCAATATTTGGAGACTCATAGAGCTGACTTTAGTAACGGATAGAATTAAGCAGAAGAAGAACATGAAAATAGAAAGCTTAAACAACACTTTAAATAAATTACTTAGTAGATGTCCATAGGATAGTTCATTCAACAACAGCAGACTGTAAACTTGTTAAGCATTCATCGACTATTCTAGGATGGTCCATAAAGAGGTCACAAAACAAACCTTAATAAACTGATGTCATTGAAGTCTTAAGTTTTAAATGATTGAAAAACAAAATAGGTTTAATGATACTAATATAATTAAGTTAGAAATAACTAAAATTTTTTTGAGATTTGTAGATATGGATATGTTAAACAACTGGCTCCCAAATAATGTTTCCAAGAAGAAATCACACAAAAAAATACCTTGAAATGAATATGAATGAAATAATATATTCAAATTTACTGATGCAAAAAGAGTGTTCAGAGAAATTTATAGGTATACATTTCTATATTAGAGAAATAATTCAAATCAATAACTCCACCTTAAAAAAATAAAAAGAGCAAACTAAACCCAAGAAAGTAAAAAGGAAATAATCCATTAGAATAGAAATACATGAGGTGAAGAATAGAAAAATAATAGCAAAAGTAAAAAAGCCAAAATTTGTTTGTCTCACAAGATTAACAAATCTGACAGATCTTTCACTAGACTAAGAATAGAAGGAATCCTATTGCTAAATCAGGAATAAAAGAAGGAACTTTATTAACGACCTTTTGGATATACACTAGGGATAAGAGAGTACTCTGAAGAATTAATTGTAGGATAATGCCTTAGTTAATTTTGATTGAAATGGACAACACCTAAGGAAAACTGACATAGGAAGAAATAGAAAATCTGAATAAGCCTATGGAAAGTAAAGAAACTTCATTATTAGTAAAAAACAAACAAGCAAAGCAAAAACCAAAACCATCAACGAATAAAAAAAATACACCCAACAAAAAAAAGCCCAGTTCTAAATGGTTTTACTGGCGAATTCTACAAATATTCAAAGAATTACCACTGATCATTTACTAAAGTCCTTTAAGAAAATAAAACAGGATAGAGCACAATTCATCCCATTTCATGAGATTACCTTGCTGTGAAAACAAGAGAACCTTATATGAAAAGAAATTTACAGACTTATGAAAGAAGCACAATTATTCACCAGGTACCATCTAACAGAATCCTGCAATATATATGAAGAATTATACACTGCTGCCAATTTTGATTTACCCTAGGAATGCATGGTTGCATACTTAAACATCAATTAATGCAATATACAATATTAATAGAATAAAGGAATAGAGCTTTATGAATAACTCAATAGACGTAGAAAGAGCTTTTGACAAAAATTTAAACCCTTTTGTGACTTCAAAACAAAACAAAACAACCAACAAACTGAGAACAGAAGGAAACTTTCTCACCTAATAGAGCATCTGTGAAAAGTTCACATCAAAGACTGAGTGATTTTCCCCTAAGATTATGAGGAAGATAAGAATGTCTGTTTTTATCCACTTCTTTTGAATAATATCCTGGAAGTTCTAGTTAGGGCAGTTAGCCAAGAAAATGAAGTAAATGGTATCCAGATCAGACTGGAAGTAGTAAACTCCCTCTTCATAGTTATATGACCTTGTATATAAAAATAATCCCTTAAGATGCAAAATCATTATAAAAATCAATTTTATTTCTAGACACTAGCAAAAAAAGGTGAAAATATTATTAGAAAAAGAATTCCCTTTAATATAAAAAAGGGACATCGTTGGGTACAAATTTAATAAAAGAAGTGTTCTTTATATTTTGAATCCTAGAAAGCATTTTGAAAGAAGTTAGTATGGAATTGCATGCTGTGTCTATAAAAGAGTAGTAGTAAAAATGGGGGTATTCACCATTTTGACCTATAGATGCCTGGCAACATCCCAACTGCCTGTTTTTGCTTTTCTTTTTTTATAAGAAATTAACAGACTAATCCTGAAAATTCATATGCAAATGTGAGGGGCACAAATAATTGAAATAATCTATCAAAACAGAAAAGCTGGATGATTCAGACTTCCTGATTTCAAAGAAGTTTTTACAAAGACAATAGTTAAGACTGTGTTACTGGTGTATGGATAAACATTACTCAATGGAATAGAATTAAGATACTAGAAATAAATCCTTAAATTTATGACATTGATTTCTGACAGTGGTGCCAAGACATTTCAAGAGCAGAAGAAAAGCATTTTTTAACAATGGGACTGGGACAGCTGGATGCATTCATGTATACACAAAGAAATAATTCTGAAACTCCTACCTCATAACATGAACAAAATTAACTCAAATTGCAAGAACTAAAACCGTACAACTCAGAAGAAACTGCAGGAGTGCATCTCATGACCTTGTATTAGGTAATGGTTTCTTAGATACAACTCCAGAGACACATTTGACAAATTAAAAAAAAAAAATAAAGGACAATGTCAAGATGAAAAATATTTGTGCTGCAAATGATACTATCAAAAAAAATAAGATGATCTACAAAATAGAAAATATTTGCAAGATGTCTGATAAGGGGTTATTATCTTGAATAAATAATGAACTCTTCCAACTCAAAATTCTTGGATTAAAAAAATGAGTGGAAAACATGAATAGGCATTTCTTTAAAGAAGATTAAATACCTCTGGACAATACATGAAAGGATATTCAACATAATTTACGTTAGGGAATTGAAGATCAAAATCACAGTATAACATCACTTCATCATCCGAGAGAAAGAGTATAACAAGAGTGATGAAGATATGGGGAATTTGGGAACCTGTAGGTGCTGCTGGGAGATGGAAATAGAAAAGTGGTGTGCAGCCATGTGGATTTCAATAGAATTAATGTCTCAATCTACTTAATTATGTGTTTGCTGATATATACCTCTTTTCATAATGAAAAGTAAATATTTTATGGTAGCTCTATTGCTCATAGAATCAGCAAGATGTCAGACTTATTTTTCTGCATAGTATTTTTCAAATTCAAGAAACTTTTAAGAAACTAATTTTGCTCCTGAAACATATTGTCCAGAGTATAAGCTATTTATAATTTAAAGAACAATATAGTTTTAGATGCAAGAGTCCATTAACTTCTGAAGGACAGTTTTTTTTCACTTTTGATGAAAACGTGAAAGATATATTGATACAGATTGTGACTTTTCTCTTTAAGAGTATGGTCCTATCATGCCCTGGTGGTCTAGTGGTTTAGTCCATCGTGGCATGGTCCATATGCATCCCAAGATCCCAGGTTCAAGATCTGGGGATGGAGGAGACAACCAAGATGAGCAACTAAATTAAAAATAAAATAAATGCTTCTTCCTCTTCTCTTTTCCTGCCTGCCTGCCTGCTTGCTTTCATTCCTGCCTGCACCTTTACTTTAAAAAAAAAAAAAAAAAAAAAAAAGTGTGGTCCTGAGAACACGATGAAAACCCTTTTATAAAGCTCACTGAGCTTTAGTGAATACTTTTGGACAGAGTCATTAGAATCCCCTAAAGAAATGATTTGCTGTGTATCTGAATGCTTTGTCTTCAATTTGGTATTTAAACTGGTTTATTGCTTCTTTTGATGAAAGCTTCAAAGAATTTTTCTTTTCTTAAGTCCTCATGTAAGCAGGATTGAAAGAAAAATCTAAGGACGTTTGTGTTTCAAACTTACATGTTGAACAGACATACATGGCAGAGAAAATTTGCATTATTGAACCTAAATTTTAAGTGCATAAATTAAAGTTGGCCCACACTGTATTCTTCAGTGTTCTTTCTCTAGATCTCTCACTCTGTCACTCTCACTTTCCCCTGCAGTGATAGATGATGTTTGATGGTCTCTTGGGAATTGCTCTTTCTTGCCCTTTACACACATACAGAGAGTGAAGACCAAAAACTGTTGATATTTTGGTGACATTGTTAATGATATCTCTGTAGATGAAGGAGGATTTAATTTGTTGCTAGTTAGAGTATATCAATTTAGCCTCAAGGCCTGGAAATGACTTGATGAGAGGTTGTGTTACTGGGTTTGTTTTAGTTTATTTTATTCTCCTAGCCCTTTAACCTCACTTTGGATTTCCAGACCTTCAGTTCTTGCATCCCTGCAGCAAAGGATTCAAGCAAGGCACGGGTGTGCAAAAGATTTATTGCAGGACGCTGAACACAGAGTGGGTTCAGCCTGGACTATCTTCCTCCCCATGGCTTATATTTCTCATTTGTTCTCTGTAAGGCCCCGTCCTCTGGGGTGTATTCTGTTTCTGTCCATCATGTTGATGGACAGGTAGTTATATGACCAGACTCTTACTGTGCATGTTCTTTCCCATGACTGCATTCGTGCCTTGTGAGTTACTTTGGGTCCATCTTTTTGTAAGTCTTCATGCTCAGGTGTTCGAGAAAGTCCCTGGCTTTCATGTGACTCCATAGAAGGGGAGATTCTTCTCTTCTGAGAGTCTCTGATCTTGAGAGAGTATTCCTTATTAGCACAGTCCATTAGAGATTCCCAGCCTAACTACATAACAGTTGTCTTGAATTGTGTTATATGAGGGTGTGTCATGATTCAAATACTATCCTTCCATAACTGATGGATTTTAATTAGGATAGGAAAAGTGACTTAATAAAAAGGTTTAGAATACATTTTAATAAATTCTAGGATAAATCTTGCTACCAAAAATGTATATGGAAAGAGTAATATAAATGAAGTTGAAATGAGAGTAGAAAATAAGAACCGAGGTTTGCTAAGGCTATTACAGGCATCTGTCTCTCTCTCTCTCTCTCTCTCTCTCTCTCTCTCTCTCTCTCTCTCTCTCTCTCTCTCTCTCTCTCACACACACACACACACACACACACACACACACACACACACACACAACTATAAAATTATTATTTGAAGTGAAATAGGAATGAAGGCAGAATTTTTCTTACTGATTCATATGATAATCTATGATTGGTTTTATGTATCTTCAAAATGGATTCTAATGTCATTGAAATTTTTCACAAAATATAAACATTTTTTATAGTTTCTTAGCCCTAAGTATAGTATCAAATACCTTTTTACAAAACTTTTCTCTGTAATGCTGTTGGTGTTTTTATTTATGGCCCCTTTTACTAATGTGTTGTATGCTTTAATCAATTAGTTATTTGGAAAGCTTTTCATAATTAGGATGGAATTTTTCCTCCTTTTTTTCCAGTACCAAAAGAAAAAGAAAAAGAAACTAGCATGTTTTTCAAGTACCACTAGAAGCTTGACTTTTGAGTTGAGATCCTCTTCAAGCTGTGTTTTTTAAATTATCTGCCCTTTTTAATGACCTTGATGGGCACAAGACTCCATAAAAATTGGCTTTGAGCTAGTCTCCTTTCTTTGAATTGGCAAAGAATGACGAAGTAACATTTTTTATTTTGTTTTGAAAGTTGGGTTACAGTTTTCCCATGGCATGCCAGACAGACTTGGCTGGGTTTTTTTTTTTTTTTTTTTTTGTAAGTAAGACCTTTGATACTATAGCAATGCCAACTTCCTTTGAATAGTGCCATATAGGAAGCAGGTAGAAAGGACTCATTCTTGAAACAAAACAAAAGCTGTCATTAGACTATCTTATTGCATTTCATATTAAGTCCTCTGAAAACAAAGCTGCACAAAGCAGCAAAATGTAAGAGCAAGAGGCATTTCTCATTTAAAAAAGAATAATATTTCCATTTTTTCTACCAAATTTGGATTAAGCTCACTTTTTTTTTTCTTCAAATTCTAATCATAAAATCCACATGAAGAAAATAATCAAATGACTATGTGGTTTCATTTTGTTTCTAATGTTTTAGTGATACAAAAAGTTAAACTTGAAAGAAACAGGTGTTAGTGTAAATAGACAGTTTAAAAGCAAATTATACTATTGTCTGAATTAGAGTAGTATATATAACCAGGAGGAAAAACACAGCTTCTGAATAGAAATTTATCAAAGGCTTATAAGTTTGAGACCCCGAATTTGTTTAATCCAGAGTCGTGTGTGAGGGGCTTAGAGTGGTTATAACTGTGACTTAAAAATAGGTTTTGCAGTGATTTGATGGTTTGCCTTTTCAAACTGAAGGCATCATTTATTGAGAGATTCTCTGCCAAACTGATTAAAACCTTATGTGAAGTGATCCTCTTTGGTGATGCATTATTACACAAATGTTTTCAAGTACCAGTAATAGTGATTAAGATTAAGACCTCTTGTAAAGGGAGTTTCTCCCTTTTAAACGATTCCTGTTTTCCACAGCATTTCTAGGTGTTTCATGAATTCCATCTTCATTGCTTGATTTTCTTCCTGGTAATATATTTCATATGCTGTGTTTTTTTTCCCCCACTTTCCCAGTAAATTCTATTTCTTATAGTCTATATTTAGCATGAGTATCCTAAGCTTGATGTTACTGTGTCTGTTATTGTTATGTTGTTTTGAACCTTGAGTTTAGACTCACCCACAGAGCATGAGACCCTGGCTGCTGTGGCCACGAGCATGCTTCCTGAGACTGGGGTGAGCAATGTAGGGCCAGTTCACTGAGTTTACGGCTACTCCTTTTTGGAATCGGGCTTCATCTCCTTGGGCTTTACAAGGACCTTAGAGCCTCAATACGTTCACTCATGGGCTTGGCCCTGGCCTGCAGCTCCTTCTTGTGCTTCTTGGCAAAACACATTTTCCAAAGCAGCTCGGGGTCCACCCACTTAAGACAGTCATATCTCTGTGATTGGGGTTTCTTGATGCCATTTCTGTGCCATTTTTGAGACTGATTATTTCTGGCGTGCTTCTTGGATTTGGCCATGTCTGCACCAAAGCTGCGGCTCAGGATAGGTTCAATTTTTTTCAAATTAAATATTTATTGAAGTAACTTTGCTTTACAAAAATAATATGAATGCATAGGTGTAGGTTCCCCATTCCTCAGATATATAACACACCAGGCCTACCACCAAAATATTAAAATTTCTTTACCATTGTCCACTGGACCCTACTGCAACTGCTGGCCCCCACCCCTGCCCCATCCATACTGGTAGCCTCAGTTCTGTTGCTGATGTCCAATGATTAGCTTTTGTTTAGTCAGTTCTTATGCTTTATTTAAATTGCACATATGAGTGAAATCATCTGGTGCTTGTCATTTTTCTTCTGACTTACTTCTTTTTGACAGTCCCCTCCAGTTCCATCCGTGTTATCTGAAATGACAAGTTTTTTTTTTTTTCTTTTCTAAGGACTGTTTAGTATTCCATTATGTATATATATCACATCTTCTTTAGCCATTCCTCTGATAATGTGCACATAGGTAATTTCCAATTCTTGACTATTGTAAATGCTGCTGCAATATACACGGTGGTGCATATGTCTCTGAAAATTAGTGTTTGTGTATCTTTTGGGTAAATACCCAGAAGTGGAATGATGGGAATGTATGGCATTTCTATTTTCAATATTTTAAGGATTCTCCATATGGCATTCCATAAGGATTGCACCAATTCACACTCTCACCAACAGTGGTGTAAAAAAGTTTCCTTTTTCTCCACAGCCTTGCCAGTGTTTGTTGTTTCCAGACTATTGACTAATAGGTAATTTCATAGGTTTAAGGTGGAAAATCATTGTGTTTTGATTTTCATGTCCTTCAGGACATCTTTTTATATGTCTGTTGTCCCTCTGTGTATATTCTTTGGAGAAATGTCTATCCAATTCTTCTGCCCATTTTTTTGATTTGAATGTTTGCTTTTCTGCTGAGTTTCATGAATACTTTATTTTGGATATTAAGCCCTTGTCAGATGTATGAAATGCAAATATCTTCTAGTCAGTAGATTGTCTTTTTGTTTGGTAGTTTCTTTTGCTGTGCAGAGGATTTTTAGTTTGATGTAGTCCCATTTGTTTATTTTTGTTATTGTTGTAGTCTAGCTTTATTATTTTGCATGTGGCTGGACAGTCTTCCAAAACACCATTTATTGAAAAGACTTTCATTTCTCCATCATATGCTCTTGGCTCCTTTGTCATAAATTAATTAACTATATACTAGTGAGTCTATTTCTGGTGATTCTGTTCTATTCCGCTTATCTGTGTCTTTGTTGTTTTATTCCAGTACCATCAATTTTGATCACTATTGCTTTGTATTATAGCTCAAGATCTGGGAGTGTTATACCTCCAGCTTTGTTCATTTTCTCATGATTGCTTTGGCTATTTTGAGTCTTTTGTTATTCTATAAGAATTTAATATTTTTGTTCTATTTTCTTGATATATGCCTGTGGGATTTTTATGGGTATTAAATCTATATATTGAACCTATGTATTACATATATACATGAAACCTACATGTTGCTTAAGGTAATTTTTTGTTTCATCTGTTACTTTACTTTGTTTCTTTATATTCCATGTATTAGTGAGATCGTTGTGTGTTTTTCTTTCTTTTGACTTATTTCACTTGCGTCATTCCCTCTATTTCCATCCATGTTGTCTGATAGACAAGATTTCATCTTTATTGAGGGTTGTATAGTATCCCAATGTGTGGGCTATGGTTTTTTAATCCATTCAGCCACTCTGTGCCTTTTGATTATTTAGTTCAATCTATTGACATCTAGGGTGATTATTGATTTGTAACTGTTTGTTGTTATTTTGTTGTTTGCTGGGTATTTTTCTTGATAATATTTTTGTTCTTATTCTCATTATTCTCATGTTATTAAATATTCTTCTTCTTTAAAAACAGCTATTTTGTGATTGTTTTTACTTTCGTTCCTTTTTCTTTTTCCTGAGATATGTTTTGAGGCTACCCTTAGGTTTACATAGAAGTTTCTATGCTTATGTCCTATTTTTATTTGAGTGCAAGATTGTTTTGAGTGCTTTCTAACCATCTGTCTTTCCACTCTCCTGCTTTACTCCCCAATTCTTAGATTTTGAAATCTTGCTGCTAAAGTCAGCTTTATCTACATTTTATATGACTTCTTTTAGCTTTTTTTAAAGCTGTTTCATGGTGATGAATTTCCTTAACTTTTTTACTTTCTGAAAACCTTGATATCATTTCTTCAATTCTAAGTGATAATCTAGCAGGGTAGAGTATCCTTGGTCGGAATTCCTTTTTTTTTTCATGACGTTGAAGATTCCATGCCATTTCCTTCTGTCCTGTAAAGTTTCAACTGAGATGTCCAATGACAGTCAGTCCTTTGTATATAACAAGTTTTTCTTTAGCTGGTTTTAAGATTCTATCTTAATCTTTATTGTTTTTGTTGTTGACATTTTAATGATGATGTTTCTTAGTGTAAGTCTGTTTGGATTGTTTTTGTTTGGAACTCTTTGAGCTTTCTGGGTCTTGTGGTTTGTATCTTGGCTCAGTTTAAGGGAGTTCTCAGTTATTATTTCCTTAAATGTAGTTTCTGACCCCTTTTCTCTCTCTTCTCCTTTTGGAAACCCTATGATGTGAATATTGTTCCTCTTGGTATTATCCTGTGGGTTTCATATGCTATTTTAATTTTTTTAATTCGTCTTCTTTTTCTTTGCTGCTCTGCTTGAGTATATTCCACTGCCCCATTTTTTAGCTTACTGATTCTGTGGGAGGATTCTTCCCGCCTATTGTCGAGTCCCTGTATTGTGTTCTTTAGTTCTGTTGTTTTGGTCTTTGTTTCCTTACCTTCTGCTTTGAACTGCCTCATGTAGTCTCTCTCTGGTGGTTTTATGTTTCTCCATTGTTTTCTTAATTTCGGTGAATATGATTACCACTGTTTCTTAAAAGTTTTCATCATGTAATTTGGTTATGTCTATTGTATTCAGATTTTACCCTGGGCCTGTTTAGATTCATCATTTTGCATATATTTCTTTGTGTCTGTTTAGCATTCTGTGTTTATTTCCATGGGTGAGGTTTCCCTGATGTAAAGGTCTTGTATTCAAATGTTGATTTCCATTGAATAGACCTGGTTTTTGCTTTGAACGCTGAACTTTCTTTAGTTGTGTGATATCAGTGCTGATCAAATTTGTTGAAGCTCTAAGGTGAGCCCTTTGCCAAGGCCTAAAAGTCCAGCCTATGATTAATGTTGATGTGGAGAATGCATAGGTTTTTCCCGGAGTCATGTGTGTACGATAAAACCCACAGGAGTTGTGGCCCACAGTCAACAAGCAGGTTGCAGTTCCAACACAGCCCACAGAAGGGAGATAGCCCTTAGCTTTTGTTAGAATTCCCCTTCTGAGGGTCTCCCAGTCCTCCAGAGAAGTCATAATTCCAGAAGTGATTGGTAACCTTACTGTAATGTCCAGGGGAGTAGACTTTCAAAAGGGGCCCTACAGTGTAAGATTGGTTTGCTAATGGCAGAGATGGCTGGTTCTTCCTCCCCCTCCTGTCCCCCAGAGTCTTTTTCTAATGTGGTCTTCTGTGTTGGTGTTCCTTTTGGGAGTTGTGTCTCCATTTACAGGAT
Source organism: Solenodon paradoxus (assembly GCA_004363575.1). Taxonomy (NCBI): domain Eukaryota; kingdom Metazoa; phylum Chordata; class Mammalia; order Eulipotyphla; family Solenodontidae; genus Solenodon; species Solenodon paradoxus. The sequence goes on from RJWH01001048.1 coordinate 25,436, forward strand.
TGCTAGTCCTCTTTCCACCCTGTGCTGAGGACCCCAGGCTCAGTGACTACAAACCAGCTCAGGTGTGCTTGCTGCCTGTGGCAGTCTTTAACTCCAGAGGTGTGCCGCCTTCACCTGACTCTTCCCAGGTACCTGAGTCTTGGAACAGAGATATATGTTGCCAAGATAAATTTATCTCTCCCACATTTAATGGAGGCATATGTCCCCTTGTTCTGCGGAGGTGCTGGTGCTGTTTCTTTTCACAGTTTGTGGTATCCAAATAGATGTTTTCTTGGTTGTTTTGCTGGGAGGAGAGAGTCTGAGATCTTAGTAATCTGCTATTTTGGAACCAGAAGTCTGGAAATTGGTCTTACTGTTTTGCTCAAATGTTTATTTTATTTCTTGTGTGTATTTACTTGGACCAATATTCTATTTTCAAAAAAAATAACCTATTGTAAATCTTAAGTGGTTTATAATATTGCTCATGCTTATTTATTTATTTATTTTCAAAATTCACCTTTCAGAGGCACTCACACTCAAATTATTAGAAAATGACTGAATATGGGACTATCTTCCTTATAAATTTCCTTCTCAAAGCATGTGAAACCATTTCTCTTGCAAATATTATTTTATTGATTTATTTTCAATGACATAGGTGTCCTTTGGTGGGATTAACATCTTTATGAAGATTTATGATAAGTTCTAGTAACTGGCTGACATTTGAAAAGATGTTATTCTGAAAATAAATCAATAAAATAATCTTAGAATAGGATAGAGCTTAAATAAGAGCTAATAAGAGCTAAAACCAGGCTATGATGTTCCTCTTCTTTTTGTATTTTTATTCAAAGAATCAGAAGCAAGGAAAGTCTTTTCCAGCATTGCATATCAATTTCCTTGTTGCCTTTATAAGCAAGGGAGCTCATTCTAATGATCTGGAAACTTTGGCAATTAGTTTCGGACAACTATTGTGAATCTGGTGAAAATTTGGATAGTTCATATTTTCTTTAATGTCTGGGTTATATGTGAGTTAGCCTTTAAGATGAATGAGAGTATGGGTAGGAAAATATATGCTATATTATCTTAATTAATTTTTTTCCTGGATCCTTTTTATTACTAAGTTTTTTTAAACTGATATCATGATTATCAGTTTATTCATTTTCATGCACTGTAGTCAGACTATCCTTAAGCTCAGCTGATGTTTCTAGGGGGAAAAAACAAAACAGAACAACAAAGCAGAAAAAATTCGAACAAATTATTGAATTTTTTTTGCATTAACAACCTTCAGGTGACACTCATCCCCCCTACCCTCGCCATGATTCTTACCTTCTTCCCGGAGACCCCTGAAAAGAGGAGAGAAAGGTGAGAAGGGCCAAAGAAATTTTACACACTGGGCAGAACTTCTGTCGGAGAAGATATCAAGGGTGTAGAAAACTTCCAGAAAAGGGAAAATCCATTGTAGAAGAAAGGGAAAGAGACCTTGGAAGGGTGAGTGCATTTGAGCATTATATGTGAAGATGCCACTTTATGTCTTTTTAAGCCCAAATCCTGTCGCAGTTTGCATGTCTGCTACTTTTCTGCCACAAAGAGACATATATCATGCTTGTCATAATTGTGATGTTGGTCAGTAATCATATGACTTTTGTTTTAGATGAGTAAAAATCTGTCATTACTAAAAAAGATGTATCAGTTTTCCATATTATTACTTGTAATTAGAAAATTTTGTTGAATCAGGTGAGAGTAATTCCTGTATTACCTGTGATCATTTTGAGCAAACAAGAAGATACTTTATTTTTCACTAGCTTGCCTTCTGACATTATTCTCTAGTCATATTTTAACAAAGCAGTTATACAAACTCAAATCATTCTCTTACCTGTCTCTTTTTTATTTACTAGTTTTCTGACTAGTAATTTCCAAGATTAAAAAGAGAAAGTCTGAGATATTTTAATAAGCCAAAAATGGTCCTTATTTTCCTAGTATATCTCCATACATGAGGTGAGAAACAGTGCCTGGATGTCATCCTTGCATGATTAAGCAGAGGGATTTCTAGGCCAAGATACCAATTTGAAATTGTTACAATATTTGTAAAATTACTGTGATACTCATTTACTTTTCTTTTCAAAGCCTCTTTTCATGTAGATCAGTTATTGACTTGTTAAATATGTAATCTTGCACTAGCAAGTCTCAAGATTTTCCTATCTTAGGTGGTAGAAGTTAACTGATAAATCTAAGAATAAGAACTCTTCTCTAACTCTCATCTCCCCTCTCCCTGTGTTCAAGTTGGGATCGCAGAAAGTATACCACTCTGTAAGTTTGGTAATGTGTATTAGTGACTCTTGATTATTTCTACATTATCTTTTTTAAGAGTCTATAGTTGTTTAATGATACTCATGTCTTCTTTGTTATGCATGAGGTTCTTTCTCCATCTGCCCTCTGGCACTGCCCCCCCTCCCCCCCCCCCCCAGAAGACTGCTTTTTTAGGAGACTACTTGTTCTTATAGTAGGATGAAAATAAAGGATATGGGTTCATTATTCATGCTCAAAATACGTTTATTCCATGAGTGATCCACTGTGAAAATTAGACATGAGCTTGTGTTGAGAGTTATACCTTTTTTTTTTTTTTTTTTTGCATAGGTTTGGTACTTTACATTCACTTATTCCCACTGAATGGTCTTCCAGGTGATACCTGAAGATGTATTTTCTCTCCTTTCCCTATCACCATACATTCTCTTTAGAATAGAAGATTTTAGCTTGACTGAATCTAGTGAGGTATTTATACTCCAGATCTTTAACAGTAGGATGTCTTGTGATTTGGGTTCATTACTAGTCTTAAAGATGATGTTTTTCCTCAACATTAGACTTTTTAAAAGGCCATATCTAAATTTAGCTGTATTAGGGTTTTCTTTCAGGGGTTTCCTTTTATTCTCATTTGCTATTTTAGACTTAGCTTTTGATGATAGGGTCTTTACAAAGTTGAAGATTCCCCCCTTTTCCCCATGTCTTCATTAATTACAGTATTACTTTTATTCACAGTAACTGAGGATAGTTGGATATGTGATTGTTTAGAGAAATGGGATTCGGTGATGGAAAGGGCTAGGTTTTCAGAATTATATTTCTCAGGTTATATTTCTATCTTTTATAAAATAAGCAAAAATGATTTGGACATGCTCTGGTGGCTCAGGTACTAAGCCAGTGCTGTAGTATAGATCAGGTAAGGCTCAGTACTGGTTCTCCACCCCAGGACAGGGCGAAACAACCAAAATAAATAAATAAATAAATGTGCTTCCCTCTCTCCTTTCCTTTCTTCCTGCCTTCCAAATACTTCTTCCTCCTTTTCTTTCTTCTTTTGAAAAAATGATTTGAAGGCTGGGATAACAAACCATTCTGTGTTTCTAATTAATTTATTTGACACTTGAGGGTCCCCATGGATGAATCTTGAGCAGATAATTAGTGTGTTTAGTAAAATGAGTTGCACCAGCATAAACATTTTCAGAAATTTTTACAAAAACTGCTCGTCATTGAGATAAATTTTGGCTCAGCTATGTACATTAGCTGCTGGTGCTCCTGGCTTACCTTTTTCCACAGAACACTCCATTTTATGCAGGTGGGTCTGGCCTATTATCAGTTTCCTGCGCTGGAGGATTATTATAATGTGTTTTTCTTATCTCTCTACATTATAGTGTCTTACCCTTCTCTAGACTTTAAGAATAGTTTAATTAAATACTCTAGCTGGACTTTTTATCTTGGGACGGAATCACTTATAGACTGAGACATATAACTTCCCCCTCAGATTGAGTCATTGTGTAAGGAAATTTCAGTAGGAACTGTAAGGTAGCTAGAGCTTCCATGTGATATTAATTCAATCCATGATATTTTAAAAAATTTAATATTTGTAGAGGTAAATTTGATTTACAAACTAATATAAACCCACATGTGCAGATTCACCATTCCTAAAATATATGCCAACAAACTCTGCCAACTGCTAAGTTATTAAAAGTCCTTCTAATCCTGTCTATTGGACCCTACCACCCCTTGCTTCCATGTCCCACCTCGTTCCCCACTGGTAACCTCCATTCTGCTGTTTATAGCCAGGGGTCAGTTCTTACTTTATCTGTTTCTTTGCTTTGTTTCTTTATATTCCACATGAGTGAGATCATCCAGATTTGTCTTTCGCTTTCTGATGTATTTCACTTAGCACAATCCCTCTTATTTCCATTCATGTTTTCATAAATGTCAGGATTTTTTAAAATCATTTTAGGACTGTGTAGTATTCCATTGTGCATGTATACCACAGCTTCTTTTTGCATCCCTTTGGTGTTTTGCACGTAGTTTCCAATATTTGTTTATTATAAATAATGCTGCAATAAACATAAAGGTGTATATATCTTGCAAAATCGTGGGTTTTTTTTTTTTTTTGGTAAATACTCAGAAGTTGGATAGTAGGATCATGTGGGATTTTTTTTTCTCAGTATTTTTAGGGATCGCCATACTGCTTTCCATAAGGATTACACCAATTTGCCAGCAGTGTAAAAGGGTTCTCTTTTCTTCTCATCCTTGCCAGCATTTTTTTCCCCTAAACTTTTGGATAATAGCCTATTATCCAGATTAGTTCTGCTAATAATGGCTTCATGTAGTTTGATGCAACTTAGTTTGGTGCAAATATATTAACAAGTGTTAATGCCTTCTTGGTGAATTGACCTCTTAATAATTATATAATATCCATCATAGTTTTTTGTTATTCTCTTTAGTTGGAAGTGTATTTAATTTGATAGAAGTATGGCTGTCCTTGTTTTTTTTTGTGGGGTGGTGGGAGGAGGGCTTACCATCTGACTATAGGATTTTTCTTCCAAACATTGACTTTGAGCCTTTGTTTATCTTTTGAAAGAAGATGAGTCCTGAATACAACGGAATGTTTGCTTAAGTTTTTCAATCCCTTTGGCCACTATGACTTTTGATTGATAAATTCAGTCTTTTACTATTTAGGATCCTTATTGATATGTAAATGTGCATTGCCATGTTGTTAATTTTTTTCTGGTGTTGTTACAAAGGTGTACCTTTGTTCTTTCTCTTCCTTTTTGTTTGCTTCTCCCCCCACCCCCCTTTATTTTTTCTATTTTTTTTTTTTTCCTGCAGTTATGTTTTGAAATTACTTTGGGGCTTACAGAAAAGTTTCTGTGCACATAACCCATTTTTTTTTTTTATGTGAAAGCAAATTAGTGTTGAGCTCAGTCCACATTTTTTACTCTCTACTGACATTTTATGTGTCTCGTTACTTTTAAGTGGGGTTTCTTTTCATTTTATAGAACTTCCTTTTATATTTCTTATAAAACTGATTTTGTGGTGATAACTTTTTCTTTTAACTTTTCCTTGTTTGTAAAGCTCTTTGGCATTTCTTCAATTCTAAGTGATAATCTAGGAGGGTAGAGTATCCTTGGTTGGCAGTCCATTTCTTTCAGTACTTGGAATACATGCCATTCCCTTCTTGCTTGTAGTGAGTGTTTCATTTGAAAAATCCACTGACAGCTTCATGGGGTTCTTTTGTGTGTAACTTATTTCTCTAACTGCTTTTGAGGTTCTCACTTTATCTTATATTTTTGACATTTTAATGATGGTATGTCTTTATATAGGTATGTTTGGGTCTCTTTTGTTTACAACTCTTGAGCTTCTTGGGTCTGGAGGTCTGCTTCCTTATTTAGGTTAGGGAAATTCTATTCTCAGAGAGTAACACTAAGCTGGAATAAATAAGCTTTTATAATTCCAAATAGCATCTATTTCTGAAATTGCTTTTATTTGACTTCTGAGAAATCTTTTGAGAAATATGATATGCTTTTCTTTTTCTATGAACATACTACCTACAGATTCTAGGAGTAAACTGTATGAACTGATTTGAAAAGATCCATCCCAGAAGTAAACATTGGCCAGTAATACTTTCTAAAGATACTTATAGATCATTCAAAATTAAATTTAATCATATACTTTTTACAGCTGTCATGGTATTGGCATGATTTAAACAGTTATTCAATACTTACAAACACTAGAACTATATCTCACATTGTGTATTCTCTACTCACTGTTTCCGAATGTTCAGCCAGTTGTCATGGGTAAAGGGATTAAATTAATTTGGTGCATATTGAACTTATTGTATTTGTCCTTTATGTGTGTCTTTCTGAAGACCTGGTGTCAGGCACTGTTGACATGTTTAATAACTTTCCAAAATATTTAACTTGTCTATAAGCACCTGGGTAACTTATTTAACTTTGTTTTTTTTTTCTGAAATGTTTAATAATTTTACTACAACTATTTTCAAACATTTTTAAGAAAATGGTTGAAGAACATAAAGTTTCATTTGTTCATTTTGTAAGTCTGCTTATGTTTGAAAAAAATAAAGCTATCTTGGAAACTTCTTTGGCAGTAAATACTGAATTTTAATGTGTGTATATTATGACCCAATATTTTTCTGCTACCTGTGTATATTCGAAAGAAATAAGTTCATATGTCCATGAAAATACGTGTATAAAAATGCTCATCACAGCACTATTTGAAGTAGTTCTAAACTGAAAACTTCCAAATATCTGTACATACTATAAATATAAATTCGTGGTATAATTGCAAAATGGAATAGTGTGTAGCAGTGAAAAACAGCAAATTAACATTACTTACAATATTGATGGATTTTATAGAGAAAAGTCAATATTAATAGTTTGTTTCTATTTATATGATAGTCAAGAACAGGTAACGGTAATCTATGGCGATAGTAATTACAATAGAACTTTTGGGGGCAGCATTAACAGGAAGGAGGTGTGTATACTTGAAGCCTGTATAATATAAACCAGTGTTAATTCAGTAACATTGAAAAAAAGAAACATGAACCAAATTTTCTGAAATCTGATATTATGCTGGATAATAATCTGATTGATATCTCAAGAGAAAAATACATGTGCAAAAATTATTTGAACTGTTTACTTGAGTATTTTTCAATTTAATTGTAATTCAATAACATAAAAAATAAGTTTTAAGCAATACTCATTTTTGAAATATTTGAATAGTAGCACACTAATTGAAACTTTGGGGCAAGTTGTTGAAGATGTGTTAAGAAATATCAAATAAGGAATGATTTGACTGTTTTTAGTGAAAATGTTTCAGAATTACATGGAGCAGTATGATAAATTTCTTTACAGAAAATAGTTGATGGAAGGAAAATGCTATATATATGTGTTTTCTTTTTTTAAATGGTGCCATCAGAAAGAAGAATTTTGGTCTGTGAAGACTTAAAATCACATATTAAAACTTATTCTCTAAAAAGGAGATCATAAATAGACTCACTGATAAGTTGATATTTATCCTTTTTTTCGTCTTCCGAACTGTAGGAGTTCTTTGCAACATCAGCCAGTTGCTTAGTATGTCATTTTCAAAAATAAAGTTGGTGAACTTGCAAGAAAGTTGAAAATGCTTTCCTCATAGGGTAGGTTTTCAGCCTTGCATCTTTCTAGTGCTAATAGCATCCTGGTACCCAGTGTATAGAGCAAGCCAGAAACCACATTTTGTCTCTATGGAAGGGCCAAAAAGTAAGCTCATGCTAATGGTTCACTAGTAGGAGAAGCAGAGTGCTTGAATGGGTCACAAACTGAATGACCATTCACTGAATAGTTAGAAGTCTATTTGAAATTCTATTCCATAATCTTGTACTGATGGTCTCTACTTGAATGTTTAATTTCTTATTACACTTTTAATGTGAATTTATCACTGTCATAGATAAAGGAAACTTTTGGTTTTTGTTTTTCATATGTTCTTTGAAATTGAGCATTGTGTAAGACAGAATATCTCATCTGTCCTTAGATAACACAGGATGTTGAGGAAGTGGTGGGGAAAATGTGGTGCAACGTGCGCAGCTCTTCGGCAGAGGTGTGATCTGTGCAGCGAGCATTAGAGGTAACGCAGCAGAGGGACTCCGAGGTGGATTCTGGAGCCAGACTGCGGGATTCACATCCTACTCTGCCACCTAATGAGTGTGTTCTCATGAGCTAGTAATTTCAGCTGTAGAATATGAACAGTAATAGTCCCTCCTTGGGTTTTTGCCATGATAACAAGATCAATAATACACATCCTTTTATTATTACATACCGAGTAATATTCTCTTAATACATGGTTGCCCTAAGGTAATGCATATGAAAATGATCTCAATATGATTCTTTTGTCATTTTCTGTTTTCAATAACTGTATTATTTTTATCTGCATCCTTTAAAAAAATTTCTGATAGCTGACATTACCCAATGAGAGAATACTAAATCCGAAGGGTGATGCTAACGTCCATATTCTAAATACACATTTGATATCCAAATAGTTTTAGAACTATCATGTAGCATTGACATGTGAAACTTAAAGTGATTTTTTGATACTTTAATTCTAATCTTAGCCTAGCAGAGTTCCTAGTGGATTTTACATGTTAAGACAATGTTTAAGTTGTAGATAAAATATATTTCTAAAACTAGGTGTAGGAGTTTTGAAAAGAAAAATAGGACTCAACAGACTTGTTTGCTATCAGATAGATGAAACATTGTTTTCTGATTACTAAGAAATCTGAAATGATGAAGGCCTAAATCATATCTTGCATATATTATACATGACAAAACTGGATAAGCTAGCAAAAAGCTATGTCCAAAGAATAGTAAAGAGAAGATTGTGTAGTTTTAAAATCAAGTAGTTAAAACATCTCTGCTTATTTTCTCTGTGCTTAAGTGGAGATAATTGAGGTGGGCATATGGTAGGTGATTTTAATTAGAAAAACATTGTATTTCAGTTTTTTAAATTTACTGTTGCTGTAATATTTTAAATGAAATATTAAATATATAAAGGTAGCACCTTAGAATAAGAATTTTATTAATATATATAGCCTGATGTCATTTCCTTATTCACCAGTCTGTATGTTATTCCTTTAAACTCTTGTTTTCTTTTACTGTGTTTTGCTTTTTTAAGTAAAGACATCTTAAACATTTGTTTGTAATCTGTGAAAGAAGTTGATATTAAGGAATTGAATTTCTAATTCTTTTAAACATATCTCTTTAATGAAAAATAACATAAAGTAACATAAACCCCCACATTTTCTCCTGTGTTATCGTTAGTAGATTCTTCCGCTGTATTTGGTGCCCTGCTTCTTTAGCGGTCTATAAGAGCACAGGCCTAAGGGGATTAGAGTAGAAGGAATATATGAGCTTTATAGTCAGGCAGAGCTGAGCAGAAAATCCTAGTCTGCCTCTGTCATAGGTCTGTTGGCAATTTTGAGCAGTGCTTTCTTCTTCCAATAATCAACACATAATAGCTATTATTTTGGCCGAGGTGATTTGACTACATTATATCTATACCAAGCTGTTAGGATGTGTAATTACTGGATTCAACCTGAAGTTATTTAAAACAGGCCTGTGACCCTGCTGCTCTTCTGTAGTACCTTTGTTTCTAAGGTACAGGAGATACAAGTCAGAGCATAGATTAGGTAAATGTGACTGAATTTGTAGGCTAGGTAGGTACTATTCTTCTGTATGAGAACATCTATCTCAAAAGAAAGTGTGATACATTTTTAGAGCTTATAAAATCATTTTTATGTAACCCATATGCTCTTTTTAATGACACATCTTGTGTCTGACTTGATTTTTGATGTATGTTGAAATGGCAAATGAGCGTGGAGGGAGATATCAAAGAAAATGGAGAGATGAACAGATATTAATTAATTTTATTTGTTCAGCTGTCTCTCAGACTCACTCGAGCTTACTTGAAGTTCATGCTTCCAATTAGTTGGAACAACCAGGAAACTAACATTCAGATTATGGTGGAACTGAGAAGGTGGTTCCAGGAGAATTTGAAACAACTCACTCAGTTGAGCAATAGCACTCAGATAAGAACCAAGAGAATCAGCTTTTTCCCAAGGGAAACAGCTTTCACCTATTCATAGCTTGATACCTTTGTAAAGAGATTCTTTCACGACCACATTAAGAACAGACAAAACTGCCAGAACAGACTGGGCTTTATTTTCAAAGTTAACTTATAGATTCTTAATCAGTGAAAGATGTCAAATGTCATCTCACCAATTAGCAAGCCATACCTGCTTTGTTTCCTCGAGAGTGCCGAAGCTGGCCAGGAAGACAGCGTTGTCTGGTGCCAACCAAATAGTCTGGAGATACCACTCCTGCATGGTCAGTGTCAGTGGCTCTCCCGTCTGCAGAGTCTTGGAATGCTGTTGGATGCCTTTGAGGCCACCCTGCCCTAAGGCTAAACATTAATCAAAATAGGACAAGGTAGCAGTGTAAATAAGACTGCAGTCCTCTGTGCTTGTGTGGGTGGACTAAAAAACTGATAACCTTTGGTCTGCAAAATCCCATACAAGCATTCTTTACTTTTGAGTGTGGGCTAGTTTAGATTTAAGATGTCTGCTGTTTTCATGAACGTGTCAGGCAGTACAGAGGAATTCCATGATTCTCACTGGATCAAAAATTTATAGATGACTATATCTTTCCAAAGTATGAAGAGTGAATCTAAATTAAAGTTATGGGATGACCAACAGTATTTACAATGTGTTTTATACTTCAAAAAACATTTCTCATTAAGTATTTTAATATCTCAAATGATGGTTTATTGCATATAGATTATATACTATATTCTACAGAGAGGGAAATTGAGGTCCATTGACTGAAGAACTTGCTCACATGTAACATTCCTACTAAACTAGGCAAAAACTTGGATTGAAATACAGAACTCCTACCTCCATAGAAATCAAATCATTGCAAATATCTGGGAATTATACCCTCCCTGCATCTTCTTCCATTCTTAATTCTCTTGTTTAGTTCAGTTTTACTATTTCATATTTGCTCATCCTCTCTTGTTACTCTCATTACAGTGTTCTTGGCAGGTTTTTTTATATCTTACTCCTTGAGTACACTGCATACTTGATATATTGCCTTGTGCTCTAACATCTATGTGAGAAACAGCATTTTTTGCATTCAATAATTCTGTTTTGAAATTTACCTTTACCTAATCTCTATAGTTGACTCTTCTTATCTTACTCTACTCAGAGAAGGATTTACCTTATTGGATCTAACCTTTTATCCTAATCTAATATCCAGTTTCCAGAAAAGCCATGCCAAGCTGTTTCATAGGAAAGCAATTCATGCTCCCTGACTAGGAACTAGGAAAAAAAACCCTTGTCGTGACTCTGCATTCAGACCATAAGAAAGTGACCTGATTTCTTTCTTTAGTGTGTGATTTCACTAGATATAAGACACAGCCAGAAAACGTCATATTATTTGTTTACTGGATATTTAATGAAGATCCCATTGATGTACAAGCTAAATTATCTAGTGTTCTATCTGAGGTATATTGGATACATTTTTTTACAGTTCTGAATTAGTAACAAACACTGTTGTTGACAGGTTAAATAATTATTTAAATGTTGCTTTGGTTACATAATAGGTAATAGTTTACATCAGTTTTCCACCGTGTCTTGACATAATTCTGGGGTATATTATATAAATTCTTTTCTTTCAGTTCTTGATTTAAATTTATTAATAAAATCACAGCTCAGCCATTATTTATATACTTCCTTTTTAGTAATTTCTAAATCTGTATCAGCATTAGTTCTAGAGTTAAAAAAATTGATTATTCCAGGACTCCATCCTGGAGAAAAAAAGTACTTTTCAGAGTGGAGAGTGGTGATTTTGGGGACTAGCCAAGGGTAGAGGTCATTTTTCACAGGTTCTGGGTGAATTTCTGGAATGAGCACAATGGTTTATAAGAGGTTCACTTATTCAGCAGACATTTACTGAATGCCTGCAATTTATCCATCATTGCGATAAGAGCTTGAGTGCATGATACAATAGTCTGCCCAGAGGTACTTGCTTTTTTAGTGAGAGTTACCCCAACTTATAGAGTATATACTTGAGTAGGGGAATGGACAGTCTTAATACATTAATGAAGAAGGGCCTAAGTCATCCTTATAACATTTGCGTAGCAAGTGGGGTGGGGTGATGTGCAAGAATAGCATCCCAGAAGAATGCTAACGAACATTCCTCTCCAGGGAGTAGTCAGAGTTTGTTCTTTTGACAGTGGAAAGTGGAGTAGAAAAATAAGGGCCTACTAAATATTTGTTAAAGAGGAATGAGATAGCATGCCTTGGTGGAGCAGTGGTTAGGTACCTTCCTTCTGACGAGCGCAGTTCACATACATCCCAAGGACCAGGGTTTGCACCCCATGGACTGGAGGAAGAACCAAGATGGACAGCTAGAATAAAAATAAATGAATATGCTTCCTTCTTCTCTCTCTTCCTGCCTGCTTGTCTGGTTACCTTCATTCCTACCTGCACCTTTCCTTGAAGTAAAAAAAAAAGAGGGATGACATGATGAAAGGAGTATTTACAGAACATTGGTTTGAAAGCAGGACTGGGATCCTGGAGGCAGAGGCTCCTGCACTATCTATGAGGAGCTGATAAGAACTGCATCAGGGGGCGTGTAGCGAAAGAAAGGAAAGGAAGATAAGGAAGCATCAGTGGAACTTGATATATGACTAAATATGGGAAATGGAGAGGAGGGGTGATTCAAAGGTTTCCATACTGATGATTGAGGGTAATACTATCCTTACTGAAGTTTTAGGGTTTTGAAAAAAAAACTGGTTGGATAGAGGGTAATGAATTTCTCCATCTTTCTGGTTTTCTGGGCATTTACCCCAATGTCTATCTAAATACCTATTAGTGGATGCGTTGGTTACTGTAGTGGTTTGGCTGTCTCTACTGTGACTTAGAAAAGAAAGAAAGTTAATTTCTCTCTTCTGTGGAAAAGCCTGGGTAGCTAAGTGTTCAGGGAATGGAGTGACTATTCATTTCTTAGCTCTTCTGTTGCTTCGTTGTCCACAGGGTACAGTATGGCCATGGGTGGTGCGTGCTCCTGTTTCTGCCTTCCAGCCGGAGAGAAGGAAAGAGGCAGTGGAGAGCAAGATGTTCCCTTTTTGAGGCTGTGCTTTATTGCTCTTTACTTTCCATTGTTCATCATTGTTCACATTCTATTCCTAGTTGTAAAGCAGTCCTTGATAAGTGTTATATTATCTGACCAGTTGTTTCTATAGCTAAAAGTCAGACGTTTTACTCCTAAAAGAGATGGAGGGTTCTTAAACATGGGACCTACCACAAAGGTCCTTAGTTGAATGAATGTGCTTAGAACTAGGTCATGCTGAGCTCTTGAAATTGGAAAGAGGAGGTTGCTTAGGGCTTCGAATTAGACATGCGCTATAAATATGGAGACTCTTCAAAAGTCTAAAGATGCTTTTATGAGACTATGGAGGAAAGCAATTTAAAAAAGCAGGAATGAGGACTTGGGGAAAATGCTTGTAGGTTAGATAGGCAATTGGAGGAGATAGAATCCAGGAAAATAATGATAGAAATTACCATCTAAAGGCTTTGAAAAATATTGTTTCTTGAAGTAAGAAGAGAAATTGATGAAATGATATTGTGGAAAGGATGAAAAATTTAAAAGGATAAAAGTAAAAGATATAGGGACCAAGAATTATTTAAGAGAGAGAACTGATTGTTCAACAGGACAAAAAATGTTATTAAAGATTTTTACCTTGCCAACGTTAGGTTCAGTTTAGTGCAACAGATCAAGTGGGCAAATCTATATAGGGTATATGATCTGTTATCTGAGGGACTTTTTTGAAGGAAAGGGTCTATTAAAAGGTATGAAATGTACTCATGAAAACATAGGTTAGTAGTTAATTCCGAGAGATGATAAAGTGATGGGTGTTTAGTTTCCACTAATTGATGCTGATTGGCACATTAAGATTTGGTTTCTGTAAATAGTTGAAAAAGACACTTTTAAATTTTATAGGTGGCTTTATTTAGCTTAGTTTTTGTTATTACCAAGTAATATTGACTACATTATTAATAGGAAAATTCATCTCTAATCTAATGGAAAAGATTTTAAATGCCTTCTGCTTTTATTATCTGGAATATTGGGGTGTGGTAGAAAGAAGAATCTCCCTGAACTCACTAAGAAATCTCATGTGTTGACATTTGTATTATTTCATCCTTCTAAGTATACTTCTGACTGTTTTGCTTAGGCTATGCAATAGGGAATAAATTTGGAAAACAAAATTTTTTTAACTGACCTAGAAATGAAGATTGTTCAACAATCAAGACACTTTGACACAGATGCCATCTTTAGCTTCCTTTATCTTCTTGATTAGTGCTGCCCCCAAAATATAACACAAGCCACATATATATTTAAAGTTTGAAGTAAGCGCATTTAAAGTAATGCCATTTGAATATGTAATCAAGTGTGAGAAAACATTAGTAACTATTTTTCCTTCTCTTGAAAATGAAAAGTCAAGTTTATAAAATCTATACATATTTCAAGTGCTCAATTAGCCACATGTGCTAGTTGTTCAGTGTTAGATAGCAAAGCTCTAAAGACATAATAGTCTTTTGTTTTCTGCTCATTTCAGTGTTGACACTAGTCTGTTGCTCACAGGTTTACCACTGAGGACTTCATTAAGGATATCTCCCTAATTTTAATTGTGGGTTTATATGGGGTATTAATACTAATAGATGTCTTTAGTGAGTTAGTATTACATTGTTTGAGGTAAAAAAAATGAATAGAAACTAAGGACATTTCTTTCCTTCCCAAAGTGTTTGACTTTCAATGTGACCTGGGATTTCTTGATTATATTTCAAGTTACTGCTGGGAAGATTTATGAGGGACAAATATATCTCACCCTTTAAATTTTCTTCAATACTTCAGCTGGTGATGGTGTCATCATCTACTCTCTTGTGCTGTGCTGGTTTTGGGGCTGTTACTTAAGAAAAATAGGCCTTTATAGAAGGGTGTCATTACCACTAGCCTTTCATATTAGATACTCTTTTGTCAAAAACAAAGCAAAACAAAACCAAACCATACAGCTTTTTTATTTTATTTCATGGCGGTACTTGGATTTCCTAGCTGTTACTGCTGTAATCAATTATTGAATCAATAAATAAGTTTCTGAAGGAGTAATAGTTTCTCTTAAGTATTTTTTTTTTTTTTTTTATCCTTTAGATTTTTTTCTGTATCATTTGCTCAGAGGTAAAAAAGAATAAATAGTTCATCTATGATAACTGAATGACTGCTTTTAATTTATTTTTCTTCCAGGTAAAAAGCTATTGAATTATTCCTGAAAGTGTTCGGTATCACCCACCTTGGATACCTCACATTAACTTTTTTTTTTAATTGCAGTAACTTTGACTTTACACATTAAAATAAACTCGTGTGCAGTTTCCTATATGTACTGTTTCCCCATTCCTCAGATATAAGTTAGCACCCCCTACCCTCCACCAAATCACCCAAGTGTTCCTTACCATTGTCCAGTGGGCTCCACCACCATTGCCTCTCCCTCCCGAAGCCCTCCCAGTCCCTTTTGGTAACCTCAGTTCTATTGCAAGTGTCCAAGGGTTGGTTTTGTTTCATCTTTTCCTTTGTTTTGTCTGTTCACATTCTACCTATGAGTGGGGTCATTTGGTATCTATCTTCTTTTGACTTACTTCATTTAGCATAATTTGTCCTTTCTTCTGTTTACCACCAGGAATTGAAATTTCTGCTTCTGTCTTTACTCTCGAGGTTACAGGGCAAGTCACAGGGACTTATGAATAGATTTTGGTTCAAAGTCTTTATTATTATCCTGACCTTACTTCCTCAGTGCTTTGGTTCATTTGGGCCACTGTCATGGAATGCCATAGAGTGGTAGCATTTGAACAACAGAAAATTTTTTCTTATATTTTCAGAGACTGGGATGTGCAAGATCAAAGCCCTGGCAGACTCCGTGTCTATTAAGGGCTCACTCTCAGTTCATAGGCAGCAGTGGTGTTTATATGGTGTCCTCAAGTGAAAGAAGGGTCAAGAGAGCTCTTTGGGACACTAATCCTGTTTGTGAGGGTTCCACCCTGCTGCCTTAATCACCACCCAGAGCCTCCACCTTCAAGTGTCATCTCATTGGACGTGAACTTTGAACATATTAATATGGAGGGGACATAAAATTTCAGTCCGTTGTGTACCCAGCGAAGTACTTTGTCTAAGTGTGTCTCAGACTGTTCTAGTTAAAGACCAGTTTTTAAATCCCTATTGTATCATATTCCAATACTTTAATAAAATACAATATATATGAATTACTTTAAAAAATGAAATTTGAAAAATCCAAAGAAAGCCATACAAATCCAGGTTCAACAGATAAAACGTTACTCCATTGTTACTATAACTTTTCTAACACTTGCTTTCAATTTCTTTACATATTTTTCTCTTGGCGAATAGGAAATACTCTTAATGGCCACTGTCTGTGACCCACATTTTGAGTAGGTAGCTCTGCTGTATATCGCAGAAATCCTCATATCAACTACGCTATGAAGTGTGTCTTTCCTTTAACAGATCAGTACACATGAATCAATGTGATTAAACAAGAATGTGTCAGTGCTGGGGCTGGATTTACAATTCAGACTTGCAGCTAACCCACAAAGGAGTCTTCACTGGAATTAGGGAAAGGTGTACCTTCCCTTGAGTTGACTGTCTTTCCTGAGGCTTCCTGTCTTTACTCTGTACATTTGTATAGAACAAATGAACTATTGTAGGATATAGCCTCTATTTTCCCTGCTTCCCTTTGCCAGGATAGAATGGTAAGTGAGTGGGCAGTGGGAAGGATAATTAGAGACTAAGATTTGTCTCTTGGTCATTTTATTGTCCATTTTCAAAGAATGGTAGATGAAGTTGTGAAAGAAAGCAAAACTCAAATTGATGAAAATTTACTGGTTTTCAGTATTTCTAGTGCAAGTTGTACTCAAATCAAGATTTTGGAATACCTAGCAATTTAATTACTATTGCTATCCTGGGGGACTCTCATTGTTAGAAATTTCCATGTAGACTTAGCCAAGTAATGGGGATTCAAGATAAGTCATTAAATAAATTAATATTTAATGAACTATGAAAATACCTGTGAGTATGTCCTTATTGCTCATATCATTATTCTATGATGAATTCCCAGTACTTGTTCAGTTTAGAAATAAAGTAATAGTTCATAAATTTTGTGTGTGTGTGTGTGTGTGTGTGTGTGTGTGTGTAAAATAGACCATGGATAGTTCCTTGATGCTGTAGTTGTTCAGATGAAAGAATAATTAGCTTTAAGTGCATTTATAGTTTTGACTGTAGTCACCTGTATAAACATTTGATCATTTTATCTTCCATGGCTTACTGTAATGCCTGGTCTAAGCAGGTGTGTCTTTGGTCTTGAAGAATGCCAGGAAGGCAATTTAAAAGAGAAATTATCCCAATCACTGAGAAACTAGCCTGTGCTATTAAGGGTCTGGATTATTTTTGAATTACATGAGAAGAAGAAAAGATTACCAATTCCTTTGTGGAATTCAACTCGTTAATAAAAAATGGTTAAATGTTTTATTTTGACAAAACGTTTTAAATGTCTTCCCAAGTACTAAACTTCTTAGGCAGTCATTGCAATAAAGGAACTATTTGGTACACAGATTACTGTCATGTGTATTATCATGGTGACTATCTGCTATAGCTTTTAGAAATTGATGCTGTAGTTATTTTAGGTGAGGAAACATGCTTTACAGTGTTGGAGTAGCTTCTGCAGAAAGCATATAAAGCAGGTTAAGAGAATCTTAGACTATTGTGGTCTGTGGTCTGGAGTGAAGTTTATTAAAAAAGAATTTCAATCCTAACCAGACCTAGGGATGAGAATATGCAATTTAAAGAGGTACCAGGTGATTTATCTGCATGTTAAGTTTAAGAATTATTGCTTTAGTTTACAGAGTCCACATTTATAATCACTATGCAATCTTGCCTCCCAGGGAAGTCTTCATGTTATCTGAAGTTGATATAAATTTGGATAGAGTGAAGATATTATTTTTTGGTTATATGTTTTAATTTTGTAGATAGCACATTTATTATTTATTTCCTTATTTATTTTTTAATTTTCACTGTGAGTTCTGAGAATATTTTTTAAAAGTTAACTCTGTTCTTTCCATTGTATCTCTGGGCACTGGATTCTTAAGAATGTTCTAGCTTGATTGGTTCAGGTTCTTGTCATCCATTGTTTTTAAAGGATAAATAATGACTGTAGTTCCTAATGTAAATTTAACTGTGGAGTCAATTCTTTTGGACATCTGTCCTTTCCAGTGGGTATATCTTTTGGAATGTGATGTATAATTATTCCTAACTACAATCTTTGACATTTGAATATAAAATACAATATGTTATTTTAAATTTGTACAGAAAAAGCAAATTTTGGCTCTGAACTGTGAAGTGGTCTATGACCTTTTAAAAGACTAACCCTTAAAAATGAAACATTGTTTGGTTTAAAAACCAAGGGAGTGGCATCAAATACATTGCTTTTAGAGATGGTACTTGAATATCAGTTTAGAGAACTGATAGGAAGTAATGAAGTTATCAGTGATTCTAGAAGCACCTAAAAGACTTTAAAAAGGGCATATTGATTCTTTTTATGCCTGGATTTTCTCATTAGTAGTTTTGTGATAGGGTCCAAGATTTTTATTTTTAATTCATTTCCAGGTTGTGATTTGTTTTGTTTATAATTTACGTGTGAGTGAAGTCATCAACTCATGTTCCATCCAGGTTGTTGCAAAAGACACAGTTTCATCATTTCATAGTTGAGTAGAATTCCATTATGTTTATAAATGTCACATTTTATTTATCTAGTCATCTATCAATTGTTCATTTAGTTAGGGAGAAAAGAGACCCTGGTGTTGAAAGAGTGAAAATGGTAGCAGTGACCAGCATGAGAACTCTGGTGATAGGTGTGGTGTGATATATACACTGACTGTATTTTAAACAAGCAAACACCTATAAAGAACTAAACCAATGTATTTCCCAGGTGATGATGATGCCTTTTGGTCCAGAGCCACTGGGCTAGATTTTGGGAGACTAGATGAAAATTGTTGGTCTTTATCTATGCAAAATATAATATAGATGTAACTGCTGACAATAGAATTGGGAAGGAGGAGTGGACACCAGAGATACAGTGGAGTTAAAGTTGACAGGATTTATGACCAGAGTGTTCAGGTGAAGGAGATTAGGAGTCTAAATTGGTTTTTGCACTTCTAACTTTTGTATGTGGATGGAACATGATGAAGCCATTATCACAACATAGGAAATAAAGGGGAGATGCTGGATAGGTTTTTGGGATGCTACTGATAATAAGTTTGATTTTAGACATGTCAAATGGAGATTTATGTGAGTAATTGGAGCAGAAATATCTGTTAGGAGAGTATGATACTGCCGAGTTAAAGATGCTGCTAAAAGAATTCAGAAATAAGTGCCGGCATGTATATAGCTGAAAAATTATGTGTAGATTATGAGAGATTACAGTGCTGATAACAGAACTCAATATTTAAGGTGAATCAGAATAACTAACCTTAAAAAATCCTGAGGAAAACTGGCAGACACCCTGAAACAGACTCTCTATTAGTTGTGCTCAGCACTATTGCAAGGTCAGATGACCCATGAATTCAAACATGTCCATTGCATTTAGGATACAGAAGATGAATGAGAACCTTAGTAAATTTAGTTTTGTTAGAATTTCACAGATGGGAGCTAGAGTATACGTATATATAAAGTTCTAAACATTTTTTAGAATAGAATACATGCCTCTGCTTCTTTGATACGAGATTTCTATTTGAAGAGCATAATGCTGTTTATAGAAGTGCTTGTATAAATGCATTCATATTCAAGGTTTAAGGTATTTTGTAGCTGAAATTTAATAAAATGTTTAAAGATCAAAGCGAGAATAAGAATTTCCATGTTTTGTTTTTTTTTTCTCTTGAGAAAGCATCACCTCTTGTGGGGTATTATCTCTTTCTACAGGAGGCTTTCAGAAATGGTTGTGGTGTTTTTTGTGGTTGGGTCTTCTGAAAGTTTTTTCTTTTGTTCTCCATCCCTGTCCCTGCTGGGGAACAAGCAATGCTGTGTGATAGCTGTTAGGACTGCTGCTGTCATACCTAGTAACTTGATTGTAATCTTTTTCCTTTTTCCTCTAATGCTTTTCTAAGCAAATATATATATATATATATATAACAAAACAGTTTATAGCATGTGTAGAAATCACTGCCCCTCACAATATCAGTAAATGGAATAATAATGTTGTAAACAGTTTATCAGTGGTGCGTTATTGTCTGGAAAACAGTATTAGGAATCCACATGGGATTGTGTGAACTGACTCTCAGGATTCTCTGGAAAGCAAGATTTGATATTATCCCAACACAGCCCTTTGGATTTGATATTTGTTTTCCTCTATTAATTAGTTGGAAAGTTCTCCATAAAATGTGGGTCAAATACAGGACGAGAAGGACTCCTAGTGCAATAGTGAGCTTTCTAAAAGACATGAATAAAAAGCATGTTTTCTATTTTGTGGTCAAACTGGTTTAATTTTAACAGATTCTCGGTTTTACCTTTTACTTAGTAATCAGCATTTCAAAGTTCTTCATTTTAAAAGATCATTTTTGAAATCTCAGATTGTAATTTATTCAAATGTATAATTGTTATGTTGCATAAATCAAACTAATTTCCTAAAGTTATTAGAAACTTTACTTATCAACCGATCAAGCTCTTAAAAAACTAGTGAAGGTTATAATATTGAGACTAATGGTGAATACTGGGGGAAATGTGGTAGATTTTGAAGATGTATGGTATAAAAACCAAAAACTCTTTTCAAATCTGTTTTGAATGCTATGACTTTATCTGTTCTTTATTGAGGATCAAAAATTACATGTTAGCAAGCAAATCACTGAAATTCGAATTAACATTTTCTTTTCCCATTCCCGATCAGGTTGTCAAGTTATTAAGCAACAAAAGATCACAAGCAGTTGGAATATTAATGTCTAGCCTTCATTTAGATATGAAAGACATACAACATGGTAAGTATAAAATAAAAATTCATCTTTTGAATACTCAAATTTGAGTTGATGTATATGATGTTTAGGGGTAAAATGATTTCAGACTTAGAGTTTTTCTGTCTATTGAGGTTAGTTTGTTTCCTAAAAGTTCTAGCAAATTTTCTCCCATGATTTTTTTCTGGAAGAGTTACTATTAATTGACTTTTCTGTTATTTACATATCTTGCCTGACTCTCACAGGACATGTTAAGTTTGCATTAACAGCTAATTATTAATTCATTAGAAGTACCAGACCCACATTGTTCTGTAACTAATCAGAAAATCTCTGAGTTATTTACTTCTGGATATTATGCTCAAAAGAGATTAATTAACATGGGTGAGAGCCTGACAGTGGGGTAATTCTCAGTCATTGACAATATTTGAAGAATATAGTCTACAGGAGAGAAAAATGCATTGATATTTGAATTTCAAATGTTTAATAAGCAAACCTAAAGAAGAGAAAATAAACAGAGTTTTCTAATATATCAGCTTTGGCCAGTATTAGAGATAGGGAAGCTTGTTTTGATTTTTGTTTTTAATAATATTCTTATGATTAGAGATATCAAATTATAGATTGAATCACCATAAATAGAGCTTAATTGGAAATTTAAAACTGTTTAAGAGACTGAATTATCTCACCTCTTTAAGCACTGGACAGGTGACGCGGTAACACTGTTCTCCTAATCGGAGATGCTGTGAGACACTGAAAAAACCACACTAGAAAATTTATTATGTGTAATTTTTAAGGACAGGAAACTGATCCATCTTCTTTTAATTGTTTGGGATAGCTATTGTATAACTCCTAGGATTTTTTCTATACAGAGTGAAAATGAATTCCTTTATATAGAGAGAGGAATTATTTTTCCTAATAGCCATAAAAGAGTTTCAAATTATGCTTGCCTACTGATATTATCGTTTGTGATTCAGACACTTGGAAAAGCTATAAATCATGACCTTTATTATTTCTTTTATGTTGTTTGAATTTATATCTTTAGCCAGGCATAGACAATATTTTAGGGTGATTTTTAACATTTTTTTGTATAACTTTAATACCAATATTTTAATATATGAACTCTATTCTGCAATTGATAGGCATTCTCATGCCATGTCCTTTTATCACATTTATGTTGAGAGACATTGCCCAAAGGTGAATAGAGGAATTATATTCATATTTAAAATGTCCTTTAAATGGTCATAGCCCATGGAATAGATTTAAAGCATATTGAATTATCCGATGGAATGCCAGTTTACCTATTAAAGAAATATGGTTTCAAGTATAGCACAGACCTTATAAATCATGAAAACATTTAATTGGTTTTGTAGCTCACTCTTTTTGGAATGTGAATTCTACTTGTTGGGCTTAAACTTATTGCATGGATAATTCATAAATAACACCAACTTGGTATGCCCTGTTAATTGATGAGTAAGTCTTAATCACAATTTACATTTTTATTAAACTCTTTTGATGGTGAGGAAACTTCCTCAAGCTGAAGCATTGGGGGTAGTAGTCAGAATAGTACGCCAAGGCTGGCGCCAAGAAGTACTTGGCGTTTCTAAAGCTGGCAGATGCAGCCCAGTTAAGTCATAGAATGAAATCTGAAAATAATGATATGGTCCTTTCCTTCAGTCAAATATTCAACCCGGGGTGAGTTAATAATGAGAACCTTATGAACAAAGGAGTCCGCCTAACATCTGTGTCTGTGGTAAAGCCAGCGAGAGTTCATTGAAAATTTGCTAGCTTAACATGCAACACTAACAATAACATGGCATGAACATCAGTAGTTGAAGGGTCACCAAGAATTATGCATAAACTTTATCCTATTAGGATGTGAAGTGATTGCTTGAGTCACTTTGAAACCTGGCACACGTTTTCTAAAAAATGTCCGCCTTGAAAGTCTAAAGAAGCAAGCCGTGTGCTTTTCTGTGAATAAAGCCTGTTTTCCTTAGTCTGTTGTCTGGAGCCATGATTTACGTGTGTGAATCACTTGTGGTCTTTAGAATAAACATAGCTTCTATCAGGATATACCTCCACTGAGAAATCCACAGAAGCATAAACATCATTGATTTTAGATGTAGACGCAGCTGCAGAGTTTATCCGGACAGATCTCCAATGTCATCTTATAGATGAGAAAACTAAGTTAGACATTTTATTAGTCAAGGTTGGTTTTTCTCAAATACATTTTAAAGATAACTTTGGTTTACAAACTGTATGTTTTAGAAGTGCAAGTTCAGTCTACATCAAATATAGGGTAATATACCATGCCCATCACCAAAGTTCTGATCATACTCTACTGTGTGTATGTGTCGGTCTGTCTGTCAAGGTTTCAGCGAGGCCTGAGCTGCTGGAATACAGTTGTGAATTTGGTAACGACTAAACTATCCTGCAGATTAGAGCACACCCACTCTGATGATTTAAAGACTTGGATGAGGTGTCTTTCAGACATGATTTACTCTAGTTTGCACTAAGTTTTAGCGGGGCACTCCGGGTTTGGAATTTCCTTAAATCAAGCTGACAGTGTCCCTGCAGACACTGTTACTTGCACATTCACTACATGTGTTGATTTCCCCGGGTCGATAACCTGCTATTTCCCATGTTATTGGCAGGGTGGTCTGGAACCTTCATTTTGGGTAGACAACCATGTTTTAGTCTCCATGAAGCTGTTGATAGAAAGGTGAGATTTGTTGGAATAGGCAAATTTTTACCCTCAGGGCAAAAACTTATTTCTGTGCTAGATTATTTCTCTGGGTTCTCCCCTTTTGTGTATCTTCTAGGTTGTCAATTCCTTGATACTTTAAAAACCTTTTACACATTTTTTTCTTGCATTTTAATTTTTAAAAATTTCAGTGACTGGTTTTGCTCCAGGAAATTAGAAACTTTTAGCTCATTTTCTTAATTTAGTTGTTTTCAGTAA
This sequence comes from Solenodon paradoxus, assembly GCA_004363575.1. Classification (NCBI taxonomy): domain Eukaryota; kingdom Metazoa; phylum Chordata; class Mammalia; order Eulipotyphla; family Solenodontidae; genus Solenodon; species Solenodon paradoxus. Next base: position 49,279 of record RJWH01001048.1, read on the forward strand.
GAGAAATCATTCAAATCATAGACCTCTTATTCCCAGAGATTGGTGTTAGCATAGTATGCCTCAGCTTTGTAGTTTAGTTTTTTGAAAATAGATAGATTCTTCTATATAGCTTTTTATCCATATTTTGTGAGTCAGTGTGGTATTTAGAACTCTTAGGTTCATTTTAGTAGATAATTATAGCTGCAAATGAATTCCACATTTTATAAGGCTGAGATTTTGCTTCCAACCCCCATTCTTACTAATAGATTATCTACATAATTTGTCATTAAATTGGAGTACTTTTGAGAGTGAAAGTGGATGCTATTAATCATATTGCTTGGGCAACAAGTACAATATAGAAATTTGGAGGGCACACAAATAGTAGGATAATTCTGTTACCTGATTAAATGGAAGCAAGTTTCTCATGAAATTTACTCTTATGTATAGATAACTATTAAACAAATATTTATTGGCCAGAAAGAGCAAAACAGTTTTAAAAACGCTTTCTGTAAGCATGAGGTTGTTTAACTGTCCTGTTACCCTCACCATTGGATTGTCTGAAGGTTTACTCCAGACAGATGTAGACGCCTGTCTACCCGATGTGAACCAGTATTAGAATTCTCTTCAGCCATGCTAGACTCAGGATTATTTAGGCTCTAAGCTGCAGGTATCTTCCTAATATAGACGCCAGCAGTTCTCATTCTCTGGAAAAAGATAGGATGGTGCATCTCTAGATTTTAGCTAATCCACATGTTCTATATAATTTTGGTTTTAGAAAATAAATGACATTTTAGATAGTCCTATGCTAATAAGCAAAGCCTTAGTGATCTAGACAGTGAGAAAAGACGAGCTTGCAGGCTCTGGGGTGACTTTTCTTACGTATTACTATTGAACCGTCCCTGAGGTGCAGGCCCTTAATATCAGGACAACTGACTGTCCTTAGCTCACTCGTATACACTCTTATATTCTCTCTGTGTACGTATTTTAAAATAGATTACAGATACTTTAACAAGAGATACCTAAGATGTGTTTAACCGTCCTGCCCATAGAAGTAAATTTTGCTCTTCTTCCAGGATTGACCAGCACAAGTTAGGAATGGCCCTGTTCTCTTTCTCCATTTGAATTCCTTGCCCTTTCTAAAACCAACTTGTGTGGTGGGCCCATGAAAAATAAATGCTAAATCGTGTCCTTGTTGAAATTTCTATACTACATGTATTTTCAAGTTAAGTAAGTTTATAAACCAATTCGTTGCTATTTATTTATTTATTTAAAATAGAGGATGGGAGGAGGGAGAGAGAGAAGACAACTTTGGAAGGAAAGGAGGGAAGAAAGGAAGAGGAGAAGGAAACACTTTTATTGTTTGTTTTGGTTGTTTCTCCAGGCCCTGCTGCAACCTTAGGTCTTGGGCTTTATGTGGTCTCTGCCTCAGCCACAGGTTTGCTGTCTGATCCACCAGTGCACACCTTTTTGTGTCTTTATATTCCACATACAAGTAAAACCAACCTGTGTTTCCTGTTATTTTCTAACTTAATTTTGCTTTGCAAGATTAATTCCAGTTCCATCTAGGTTTTACAAAAAAACACAAATTCATCACTTTAAATAGCTGCAGGTAATTTATGCCCAAACTTCTTTGTCCAGTCACTTGTCGACAGGCATTTAGGTTGCTTCCATGTCTTGGCTATTGTGAATTGTGCTGCTTTAAGTATAAGGTTAAAAATAATTTTTCTGATCAGTGTTTTTTTCATATTCTGTGGGTATATGCCTATAAATGGGATTGCTGGATTGATTAGTAGCTTCATATTTTTTTGAGGGATTTTTAAAGAGTTTGTTCTAATTTGCATTCTACCAGTCATGTAGGAGAGTTCCTTTTTACCCTATTCCCTCTGACACTTATTTCTAGTCTGTTTTAATATATGTCAGTCTCACTATCGGGAAGTGATACCTCATTGTGGTTTTTATTTCCATTTCTTTGATGGTGACTGATGTAGATGTATTCCAGTGTCCATAGGCCTTCTGTCTTTTCTAAAAAGAGTCTGTTGAGCTCTTCTGTCCATTTTTTGAGTGGGTTTTTTGTTTTTATATTGTTGATGTGTATGAGCTCTTTATATATTTTGTAGATTAAACTTTTGTCTGATGTATATTGTGTAAAATATCTTCTCTCATTCGGTGGGTTGCCGTTTTGTTTTTAGTGCTGTTTTTTTCCCCCTTTACAGAAAGCTTTGGTCTGATGTCCCAATTGTTTAGTTTTATGTTCGTGTCCTTTGCCATAGGTATCACATCCCCAAAGACATCTTCGAGGCTGATGTCTTGGAATATCTTTCCTACATTTTTCTCTATTTCATGATTGAAATTCTTCCATCCAGGATTTTTGACACATTGTGCAGGTAGTTATCCAATTTTCCCAACATTCTTTGTTGAATAGGTAGTTTTCCTCCACTGTATGTTCTTAGCTTCTCTGTCATAGATTAACTGGCTATGTAAGTGGTTTTGTTTCTGGGATCTCAATTTTATGTCACTAGTCTCTGTTTGTTTTTGTTCCAGTACCACAATATTTTGATGACAATTACTCTGTAGTTTCATTTAGAGTCAGGAGTATGATATCTCTGCTGTTTTTTTATTTTCTGAGGAGAGCTTTGGTTATTTAAGGTCTTTCATAGTTCCATACAAACGTCGATATTTTTTGTTCAGTTTCCACAAAAAGTGTCACTGGTATTTTGATAGCTTTTTTTTTAAAATCTCTATATTGCTTTGGGTAAAAGGATCTTTTAATCATGTTAATTCTTCTATGCTATGAGCACAGTATACTCTTTCTTTTTGTGTCTTTTATTTTATTTTTCAACATCTTGTAGTTTTCATGTATATGTCTTCCACTTTCTTTGCTAAGTCTATTCATTTTTTTTATCTCTCTTTTTTGGAGCTCTGTTTTGCATGTGATTTCTTTCTTAATTTCTCTTTCTTTTAGCTTAATTTGCCTATAGCAATGCTACTGATTTTTGTATATTTATTTTATATCCTGTCACTTTGCTGTATTCATTTCTTGTTTCTTGTAGTTTTTTGTTCTAGTCTTTAGGATTTTTTAGGAATAATTTCAAGTCATCAGTAAATAATGATATTTTTTCATTTCAGATTTGGATACCTTTAATGTTTTTTCTTGCGTTAGTGCAATCTGAGCTCATTCTAGCAGTGAACTAATAAGCTTGTGCCTGCTTGTACATAGGGCATGAGCCTCTATGTGCCCCATTTCAAGGTTACATGTTACTCAGTAAGTATATAGGAAAACACATAATTCCATACTAGTATGGACCTTGGAGAAGTTTACTTTCATTTTGTACTCACCCTTTCAGCATTTTCTTTCTTCTTTGTGTTCTCCAACAGTCTATATTATCCTTAGTTTTCTGCTTTACTTTATATTGCAATCTAGCAATGGTTAAGAACTAATCCGTGAGGATTTTGTTGTGGATTGAATATTTGTACCTCCCGCTGCACACACATTCATGTGTTGAAGTCCTAAATCCCAATAAGATGGTATCAGAAAGCAGGGCTTTTGTGAGATAATCAGGTTTAGATCAGGTCTGAGTAAACTGAGTAATTCTGGGCAAATCATGCCTATAGCTCATTTTTCTCATTTATAAAAAGGGCTGCTAAATAAGTTATTTCTTGTGTACACACCACACACATGCATGTACACACATACATACCCCAAATTAAGCACTCAATCAATATTACTTGTCCTCTCCTTCCTGCATTTTTTGGAAATGAATTGTTTGTAGAATTTAAAGCTGTCTGAAACTCAGCCTGATCAACCACTGAGGAGAGCAGACTTAAAGATTCTATTTCTCCTTTTTTTTTTACTCTGCACAATTTTTATTAAAAACCTTTGCCATGTGACAGTGGCAATTGTAGAATGTAAAGCTTGTTCCTTCTGGTGGACTTTGAGAGTGGGATAAGAGAGAGGAACTTATCTAAAGCATGTTAGAGTGTTCTGCAGCTGGATTTTTCTTTCAAAATTTGTGCAGTGCTGAGGTAGCACTATCTTGTATTCATTTCTGGTTTTGGGATGATGGGTAAATATGAGAACTTTTATTAGCAACTCTTAGAAGTTGAGCCTGGCTGCCTCTTTGGATTATGCTTCATCTGCAAGGAGAACAATTTGTCTTGGAACCTTGAAAGGCTAGGGTCTCCCATCATGGTATAGTTTCTTAATCATTGTTTCAGTGCTATGCGAGTTGGTCATATTTCACATCATTGTTGATTCTGGGAGGCCACTGAAGGTCATGTCACAGTGGAAAAGAGCTGGCTGTTTTGGTGAAATGAATCTTGATAAGGGACTTGACTAGAATCTATATAGAGGTATGGACTGATAATTCGACATTTTATTTTCCTTACAGTAAAATTAGTGTCTAATTATGAGTCCAAAATGTAAACACTTCTTTACAGAGCTGGAATTACCATTTTGAACTGTAGGAACTTTGAAGGCTGTATTATGGTAATTTTTCCCCGTGTATTTGGTAACCTACACATGTAGTAGTTCTTTTACTCTGTTGGGCTGCCACTGAATAATATTCCTATGATGTGCCCTGCCAAATAAGTTGTCGATTGCAAACTGCAGGTCTTTTTAATATTTATTGTTCCATTCTTGGAGACAACAGGCTTTTCACTTCCCTAATAATTACCACAAGAAAATTTATTTATAATCAGTTATTTTTAATATATTCTCAAAAATTGGGTTGTATTGGGCACTGTTGTTTTTTTCCCAGTAGATTTTGCAGTGTCTGGTTTCTTTATGAAACTTCGGCTTACAAGGCTCACTTACAAATTGCCTTATGCACTCTTCTTTCTTTTATTTTTAAATTTTCCTCACATAGGATGTGGAATTTTAATACCTGTATATTATATTTATTGAGACATTATGAATGTAGTAAATGCTGTTGGGTGATTTAGTGAATGGTTTTCATTGAATTGTAAAGTCACTTGTAATTAGAAATTTGAGAAGAAAATGGAGTCTGTCCAGGGAGCTGTATAACCTTTTCATCAATTGTAGCTTTGTCACGGAAAAAAGTACATGTGAGATAGGTACACTTTCATTAAAAGCTGCTTTTGGAAATTTAATATCAGAATATGTTTTAATTTAAAATACAAATGTATTACAGGTTCTTATAAAATAAAAACCTCATTAATCATTTTAATTCAACCATAGATTATTAAGTCATGGTAAAATGAATTATTGTCAGTCTTTACAGACTCAGCAGAAAAAATCTGGGTTGAACCTAAGCTTACACACACACACACATACACACACACACACATATGAAAATAATATAAATCTCTAGGATCAGATTCCCCATTCCTCAGCTATATGCTAACACACCCTGCCCACCACCAAATTATCAAATTAAGGTCTTCACCATTGTCTATTTTACCCCACCACACTTGCCACCAACTCCCACCTGCTTTCTTCTGGTAACCTCAGTTCTATTTTTTCTCCTATCTTTATTTATTTATTTATTTATTTATTTATTTAATTTAGTTGCTCATACTGGTTGTTTCCTTCCAGACCTGGGACTTAAATCCAGGTGCTTCCTTTATTGAAGGTGATTGACCTAACTGCTGGTCCACCAGGTCTTGTCCTCATTTAACTCTATTTTTATCATCCAAGGATTGTTTTTTGTATAATCTTTTCCTTTGCTTTGTTTATATTCTAAATATTAGTGAGAATATCTGGTATTTATCTTTTTCCTACTAACATCTCACTTAGCATTATTTACTCATTTCATCTGTGTTGTCTCAAATGGTAGGATTTCATCTTTTTTAAGGGCTGTGTGTAATTCCACTGTGAATATATACTGTATCTTTTAATTCATCTGATGGTGGGGACATAGGTGATTTCCAATGCCTGGGTATTATAAATAATGCTGCAGTAAACATGGGGGTGCATATATGTCTGCAAAATAGTGGTTTTGTGTGTTTTGGGTAAAAACCTGGAAGTGGGATTACAGGATAATATAGAATTTCTTTTCTGTTTTTAGAGGAATTTCCATACTGCTTTTCTTCAGGGTTGCACAAATTTGCACTCCCACCAACAGTGTTCCTAATTTCTCCATCCTAGACAGCAATTGTTTCCAGACTCATGGGTAGTAGCCAAATTCACAGGTATATGGTGACATCTCATTGTTGTTTTGGTTTGCATTTCCCTAATAATGAGGAAGAACATCTTTCCATATGCCTTTTGGAGACATGTGTGTCTTTGGAGAAATATCTATCCATTTCTTCTGCCAATATTTTTTTGTGTTATTTGCTGAGTTTTATGAATTCTTTATGTATTTTGTATATTAAGACCTTGTCAGATGTATGATATAAAAATGTCTCCTCCTAGTCAGTAGGTTGTCTTTTTGTTTGGGTGATGGTTCTTTTGCTGTGCAGAGTTTTTAGTTTGATGTAGTCCCATTTGTTTAATTTGTTTGCTTCTCTTGTCACTGGGGTTGTGTCCAAACACCTCTGTAAGGCTGATGTAAGATGACTTTCCTATATTATCTTTTAAGTATTTTGTAGCTTCTGATCTTAGATTTAGGTTTCTAATGCATTTGAATAAATTTTTCTGTGTGATTTTAGAGAGTGGTCTGGTTAATTGTTTTACATGTGGTTGTCCAGTTTTCCCAGCATCATTTATTGAAAATGATTTCTTTTCTCCATCATATTGTCTTGGTACCTACTCATAAATTAACTGACTATATATGAGTGAGTCTTTCTGGTCATTTAGTTGTATTTTTATAGATCTGTGTCACTGCTATTCCAGTATTGTATAGTTTTGATTACTATCACTTTGTAGTATAGCTCTTCTTACAATTCCATTGACTCTTCAGGGTCTTTTGCTATTCCATACAAATTTTAAAAATGTTCTATTTCTTTGCAAAATGCCAGTGGGATTTTGATGGAGATTGCATTAAACCTGCATATTGCTTTTGTTAAGATGACCATTTTAATAATGTTAATTCTTCCCAGCCATGAGCTTCGGTTATCTCTTAATCTCTTGGTGTCTTTCTCTATTTCCTTTAAGAAAGTTTTATAGTTTTATTGTACAGGTTCTTTACTTCCTTTGTTATGTATATCCTAAGGCTTAGTACTTTTTGATTCTGTTGTCAGTGGGATAGTTTTCTTGATTTCATTCTCTTCTATAATACTCTGTATATAAAACTGCAACAGGTTTTTATGTATTGACTTTGTAACCTGACACTTAACTGTATTCTTTAATTAATTCTAGTAGTTTTCGATGGGGTTTTAAAGTTTTTCTGTATGTATTATCATGTTACCATAAAGAGTAATAGAATTATTTTTGTCATAAATAGGTGCTAACTTTTGTCAAAAGCTTCTGCATCTATTAATATGATCGTATGATTTTTCTTCTTGTTTTTGTTGACTTAGTGATTTATATTAGTAGATCTGAGAATGCTGAATTCTCCTTGCATACCCGGGATAAATACCATTTGATCATGATGGATGATCCTTTTGATGTATTGTTAGATTTACTTTGCTAGGTTTGCTATTGTTTTGTTGAGAAATTTAGCATCTGTGTTCATTAAAGATATTCATTTGTAATTTTCTTTCTTGCTAATGTCTTTATCAGCTTTTGGTCTTACTGTAATATTGGCTTCATAAAATGTGTTTGAATTTGTCTCCTATTTTTCAATTCTTTGTAGGAGTTTGCAAAGAATAGATATTGGTTGTATCCAGAAAGTTTGTGAAAACTAAGTAGCAAAGTTGTCTGTTCCTGGGCTTTTATTTTTTGGGGTACTTTTGATTACCTCTACAACCTTGCTTGTGTTTTTCCTGTTCAGGTTTTCTGTTTCTTCCTGATTTATTCTTGGTAAGTTATATTTTTCTAAAAATCTTTGCATTTCTTTGAGGTTGTCAAATTTTTTGACATATAGCTATTTATAGTAGTCTCTTAGGATGTTTTATATTTCTGAGTCATCGGTTATAACTTCTCCTTTTTCATTTACTGTTCTAGTTATGAGAGTTTACTCTTTTTTTTCCTTAGCCTAGCCATAGATTTTCTATTTTTTAAAGAACCAACTTTTGTTTTCATAGATGTTCTATATTTTCTTTATTTCTATTTCATTTATTTCTTCTTGAATTTTTATTTATTTATTTATTTTATTTTTATTTTTAATACTGCTTTTGCTGCATCCATAGGTCCTGGTAACTCATGCTTTCATTCCTCCTTGTCTCCAAGTACTTTTAAAATTATCCTTTGATTTCCTCCTTTACCCAAGAGTTCTTCAGAAGCATATTGTTCAGTCTTTATGTATTTTGGAATCTCCTAGCTTTCTTTTTGTGGTTGATTTTAAAGTTTTAAACCAGAATGACCAGAAAAGAAGCTTAGGATGATTTCTATCTTTTAAAATTTGTTGAGACTTGTTTTGCTTCCTAAAATGTTGTCTGTCCTAGATAATGTTCAATGAGCACTTGAGAAAAATATGAACTCTGCAGTCATTGGACGAAGTATTCAGTATATGTCCCCCATCTGTTCTAATTTGTCATTTAAAGCTGTTGTTTACTTGTTTATTTTTTGCCTGTTTGATCTGTTCAGTGTTGTAAGTGGAGTATTGAAGTAGCCTACTATTTTGTATTGCTGTCAGTGTCTCTCTTTAGTTTTGGTAATAATTATGCATTTTAATGTTCCTTCATTTTTATATATATATATATATATATATATATATATGTATGTATTATATCTTCTTGCCAAATTTATCCCTTAATCATGATTTAATGTCCATTTGTTTCTTTTGGTATCTTCTTTTGTTAGAAGTCCATTTTATCTGATATAAGTATGGCTGTCCCTATGTTTTTGTTTTTTTTTTTTTTGTTATTGATCATAGCCTACGTTTATATTTTGAATGTGACTAGTCTCCTGAATGCAACAGGAAGTTTGCTTATGTTTTTTAATTGATTTGGCCACTCTGTGCCTCTTGATTGGTGAGTTAAATTAATTAACATTTTTGGTAATTATCAATACCTAACAATTTATTGAGTTTATTGAAATTTTGTTAATTGTTTTCTGAATGTTGTCACAAACAGTGTCTTTGTTCTCTTTTTCTTCTTGGGTGATTTTAAAGCAGTTGTGTTCTGTTTGGTTTCTCTCTTTATTTTCTTCTTTTCATTTTCTTTGGAGTCATTTTTGTGGTTACCCTGGAATTACATAAAAAATTTTTGTGTTTATATCCTGTTTCTATGTGAACACAAATTATCATTGTGCTTATTCTAACAGTTTGCATTTTTTACTCTTCCCCCACCCCACATTTTATATTTTGACGTCTTGCTGCTTTTAAGTGAGGTTTCTTTTCATTTTATGGAAATTCCCTTTGTATTTCTTATAAGCTGGTTTTGTGATAATTCATTCTTTACCTTTTGCTGGTGTGAAAAGATTTGATCATTCCTTCTAAGTGATATTATAACAGGGTAGAGTATCTTTGGTTGGAGTATCTTTTCAGCACTTTGAATGTATCATATTCTTCCCTTCTGGTTTGTAAAGTTTCAGTTGAGAAATCTGCCAACAGTCTTATGGGGGCTCCCTTGCATGAAACCCGTTTTTCTCTAGCTGCTTTTAAGATTCTTTACTTTTATTTTTGAAATTTAAATCATGATTTGTCTTCGTGTAGGTATTTTTTGTTTTCTTTTGTTTGGAATTCTTTGAACTTCCTGGGTGGATGTCTGCTTCCTTCCTTATGATAATGAAAATCTTTAAAACAATTATTTTTTTTTAATTTTGGTCTTTTGAAAACATCTTTTCCCAGGTTTAGTAAAATTGTTAGTGATCATTTCTTCAAATACATTTTCTTCCCCCTTTATTCTCTTTTCTCCTTCTGGGACCCCTATGATGCAAATATTGTTCCTATTGATGTTATTCCATAGTTCTCGTATGCTGTCTGCATTTCTCTTAATTCTTTTATGTCTTTCCTGATCTGCTTCAATGTATTCCGTTGCCCTGTCATCTGGCTCAGATTCTATTGGAGGCTTCCTCCAGCCTAATACTGAGCCCCAACATTGTATTCTTTAGCTCAGCTATTCAGTTCTTTAATTATTTGAATTCTTTTTTGGATCTGCCTCATGTCTTTATATTTTTGTAGTTCTTCCTGTTTCACCATTAGTTTCTTGTTTTGTTTTCAATGAATATTATTACTATTGTTGATTTAAAGTCTTTGTGGTTAGTTTACTTAATTCTGTTACATTCATATTTCCCCCTGGGGTTTCATTTAGGTCCATCATTTTATGTATATTTTTCTGTTTCTTCAGTCACTTGGCATTTTGTATTTATTTCTATGGTTTATGTTTCTTGATGTAATGACCTTGTTTTAGGGTGTCAAATTGCACAGAATAGACCTGGATCTTGGCCTGGAACACTGAACTACCTTTAGTTGTATGCTCTTAATACTTGTGGGATTTGTTGAAGCTCCAAGGGAAGCCCTGTGTTGAGGCCTGAGAATCTAACCTACTGGGTTGTTGTTGGCATAGAAAGAGCAGAGGTATCCTCCCGAGTTATTGGCGTAAACAACAAAACCTACTACGGAGAGAGAAAGACCCAGGAATTGTGGGCCTCCAGTCAGCAAGCACATCAGAGTTACCATACAGCTCATGGAAAGAGGTCACCTGCAGTTATGTTTGTGGAGTACCCTCTCTCTGAAAGTCTCTCAGTCCTCCATAGGCTTGACCATGGAGGTAGAATTTCAGGGGATACCAAGCAGGTAGGAAGCTATTTTATTGTAGCTGCAAGCTGGCAGGAGTTGCTGTTTTTGTTGGAGCTTTTCAATATTTTCCCTATGAGAGGGGTAAAAAGGAATGGAATGTTCCTTGTTGAGAAAAAGCCAAATATCTGCTCTGGTGCTGCTTGATCTGTGTTTCTGCTGCTAGTAGAAATGCAGTGGTGAGTGTTAAAAGTTCTGTACTAGTGTGCTTATGGTGGAGAGGGCAAATGCTTTCCCACACCCAGGGCTTTCTTGTAATGCTAGTGTCTTGTTTTTGGCACATTGAGGAAGAGTCTCCATGGAGAAGCCAGCTCTTCTGACCCACTGACTCCTCACACTCATGACTCATTGACTGAAAACTAGCCCTGAGTTTTGGGAGAGCTGACTGTGGATGAAGCCCTTTAACTCAGGGAGAGTGCTAGTTTCTTCTGTCTCTTCCCATGGTCCATGTCTCAAGCCTAGTGGTGTGGCATCAAGACAAATGGGAATTGCCTACCTTCAAGGAGGCATATATTCCCTTCCTTTGAATATGCCGGTCCCATTTATTTTCAGAAATTGTGATAGCCAAATAGATGTTTTCTTGCCTGTGGTGTGGGTAGAAATGGAGCCTAAGCTATTAACAGCTTACCATCTTGAATCAGAATCTGTAAACTAAACTTATGTTTTTATGCCTGTATTTTTTTTTGTGTGTACTGTAGTTTGACTTTTGAATTATACTTTTTGGGAAGGAGAGGCACAGTGCCTGGGTCTGTTCTGAAGTGAACTTGGGCATTTTTTTCCTTCATTGCACTTGCTGCTTTAATTACATATCAGGTATTTGCAAGTTTGTTTTTGCTGCCTTCCTCCCTTCCAGCCCCTGTTGTGTGCTCTGTGAAACCTGGAGATGTAGCTTACTGCAGCTTAGCTCAGGACTTGTTCCCCTGTTATGCTGCATCTATTCTTTAGTCATTTGGTGATTGTTTAAGGAACTGCCCAGCATCACATGGGTTATGCATGAGGTGGATCTCAAATAATAGCTTTGAGTCACTGTGTGTGACAGGTTTCCTTTTCTATTCTTTTCCCCCTAAATATTCCTTTTACATGCTCCTTTGAGAATGGTGTGGGATTTGAACTATTGTTTTTTGGGGAGTGTGAGAGGGAAAGAAACAACCCTTTGATATAATGTTTATATTTCAAAATTGAATTCTTTAAAGTTTTATGTTTGACAAATGCTTTTTAGCACTACAAAGTGACCAATCTCAAGATTCTTTCTTATGTTGTATATCCTTTCAGATAAAGTGAGGATCTGAGAGTACTGGAGATGAGGAGAGAAAGATATGATTGTATTTCCCTTATAGAGCTATCTGAATCCCATTCCTTCTAGGTGCATGCTAGAAATACAATCAAAGTTACTCCCTGTAATCCAGTGTAATGAGACATCAGATAAAATGGCTAACACTCTAAGGTTATGTAGCAGCACATTATCTTTGAGCTTGACTGCAATAATGGTTAAACGTACACAATAGCATTTTTCAGCCAAGTAACTCTATGTTGTAAAATTAAACAATTTCAATCAAATTGTTAAATGACCATGATTAATATATTGAATAGTTCAAAATGACTCGGAATGAAAAAACTCCACGATTTTAAGTTCCCCTTATGAAAGTCTGTCACTTCCAGATAGATTGTGAAGACATCATTTCTCTCTTACACACTACTGCAGAATGATAGCAACCTCATTTGAGGAAATGGTAGAATTTTGAGGTAGCCCTCTCCATCCCATTATTGGCAGTACGAAGTTTTTATGAATTAAATTTTGTGAAGAGATTTTCTGAATTAATGTACAAATAAGATTTTCAAGGTTTCTTTGAATTCTAAGATTTTATGATTCCATATTTAAGGTTATACAATTACTGTTGAAATGATAGCTAACACATACTCTTATTACTGTAGGGTCATCAGTAGCTTCCAGGTAGGTCATCTTATTATTGGGATTGATAAACCAAGGCATGGAATAGTGATGGGATGTGATTTAAATGCAGGTGGTTTGGATCCAGAGTCAGGTCTCTGAACCCCTGCACTGAACTTCCTGAGAATTATCAATGTTAGTGATTGTTATCTGTGACATAAGTTAAATAAAATGGTGCATGATTTTTTTCTCCATGGTTTGTAACTGTAAAACCAGTTAACTGGTGAGTGACTACAGTTACTACTCCTGCTGCACATGACATTCTCCTCTAGCTTTGTGCCATGCTGCTAGAGTACACATTCTTACTGTGTGAGTGTGTGAGAGAGAGGGAACAGGAAAGGCAGGGAATAATGATACATAGAAGAAGAGTGCTATGAAGACTCTAAAGAAGTTACTTGGTAGATATTTAGACGAATTTGCTTTAAAATGTCTTCTTTTTCAATCACACCTGTCCTATATTCTGTCAAGTCTATGATTCAGGTGATGCTTAGATGTGTATTTTGTCAGAGAAAGATGCAGAGTGGAAGGCAATTCTATTACTGACTTCCATACCAATTAAAGGGCTAAAGAGGAGAGTGCCTTTTAAGACTGTGGTTATCTAACAATTTTGATATGTGTACTAGAGTGACCAGGTTTACTATTGTAATCATCAGCCCCTGTTCTTATCACAAGGAAAGGTGTTAGCATTGACTTAACACCAGAAGATTTATTCATTCCTATTATCTTCTTTCCTTTTTTCTTTATTTCAAGTTTAATCATGCATTCACTCAGCTATTTACTGAGTGCCTACTTAGTGCCAAGCTTTATTCTTGGCACTGGTATACAGAAATGAATAAATATCCACCCCTGTTCCTCCAAAAACATCCATGACTGTGTGGGACTTATATTTCAGACGGTAAGACATAATAGCAATTAAACAATGTGTGTCAGATGATAATAAGTGCCATGGAGGAAATAAACAAAAGCTGAGAGTACAAACAGGGATTATAGAATGAGTGGTGTGCGTAGACTCAGGGAAGTCCTGATAAGAAAGTGGTATCTAGAGGGTGTGAAAAAGGAACCCTGAAAATATCAGAGAGAAAAACATGCAGGGAGAACTAGTCAGATGCAAGGATCCTGAAGCCATAATGTCTTGACACACTAGAGATAAGTAAATTGCTGAGTGTGCCTGTAGAGATTAATTAAGAGGCAGGGATAAATAACTGGGGATGGGGTGGGGAGGAGGTGTGACATACATGGAGTACCCTTTTGCTTTTGTAAGGTCTTTGAATTTTAGTCCAAGAAAAATGGAATGTTAATAGAGGATTCAGTCAGAGGAGTGATTGGTGTGATTTATGTCTTCTTAGGATTTCTCTGCTACCATGCAGAAAATAGGAATCAAAGTAGACAGTCAGGGAGAGACTGGAATGAGGTTATCAGAATAATCCAGATACTGGATAATGGTCTCTTGGAGCAAGTGGTTGCAGTAGAGTTGGTGAGATTTCGTCAGATTCTGAATATATTTTAAGGGTAGAGGTAACAGGATTTGTGATGGATTAGATGTAGATGTAGAGAAAAAAGGCTCTAGGATCTTTGACCTAGGTTTATGGAAGGGTATTCTTGGCATGTTGAGGGACAAAAACTGCAGAAAGAGTAGCATGGGAAGGGAAGATTAGGAGTTCCATTTGGGGTATGTTACATTTGCGATATCTGTTAGACACCTTATTAGAGGTGTTGGGACAGTTGAATATATAAGCTCAGCATTAGAGAAGAGGTTCATTCTGGTGATTCAGAATGGGGTTCATCAGCCTATTGACCAAAGGCATAAATGTAGATGGAGAAGAGCAGTAACCTAAGAAGAGAACCTGCATTTCTAAATTCAGAGATTGCAGAGAGGAGAATGAATTAACAAAAAGATTGAGAATTTGCCAGATAATTTGAGAGTAAAACCAAGAGAGTATTTTTTTTTCTTGAAAACAAGTAAAGCAAAATTTCAAGGTCAAGAGAGCTATATCAGGTTTGTTAATAGGTCAAGCTAAGTGGTAGTTACTGAGAACCTTGATCTGCAATTGGGTGACGTAATAATGTCCAGAACCTTACTTGTTAAGTGAATATGGCAAGAGAGTGATTTTGAGAAGGTATGTATAGAGTTTTTTTTTCTGAGATGAGTTGCAGGAAGCTGGTGCAGGAGCAAATTGGTTTTTAAGGTCTAGAAAGAGTGATCTTAATTTGTAAGAAAGTATAACATACTTGTTAGCTATGTTAATGATCCCTTAGAAATGGAAGAATTGAGTGTGTAGAGCAGAGGGACTGATGGTGCTGAGTAAGGGGGAGGATGGGAATTAGTGTCAGGTAGAAGGACTGCCCTTAGATGGGGCATTGAGAGTTTATCCATAGGGACACCAGAGTTTGGGGGAAGAATATCTAGCACAGATATAGTGAGGTTAGTAGAGGTTATAATTGGGAATTCTGAGAATTTTCTTTTGTGTTATTTGTTTATGAATTAAAAACAAGGTCATCAGCTGAGAACCAGAGGTTGAGGGAAGTGTTGGAGGGTTGAGGAGAGTAACTGACTGCAGAATGATAGTGTGATGGTTGTGCAGCCATGAAGGTCCCACTCGTGGTTACTGGCCAAGAATTTAAGGATGGTATTTCTGTCAGTGATAGTCACCTGTGCCAGATTCACATTTACAATAGATCAAGAAGCAGCTTTAACAAGGGTTGACATTTTGCCAATGTAGTATATGACACCTATGTGAGAAATTAAGGGCATTAAAGAATGTATGCCCTTTAGGGAGGCTAAAAAAAAGTCGGATTTGGTTAAGAACGTATATTAAGACTAACAGGGAAGGAATGGGGCAATTTATCTTACCTGGGAATACAAAACTTTGAACCTACCTTGGGGAGCAGCTGTGAAGAAGGGACTGAGTCAACTGAGATCAGGTGAACCATTATTTTCACCTCAACAAAAGCAATAAGAACAATAAACATTGTTGCTAAAAGACACAGTTACTTTCTCTGGTATGCCAAAGTTTTTTTTTTTTTTTTCACCTCTCCTTCTCTGAAACTCCTTTTCTGACCTGCACATCACTTGCCACCATGATCCTCAGGGCATGGGCTATACTGGGCTGCTCAGATAGCCACACAAATGTCAATTTTCCTAGCACTCTCAGGATTATATCCTGCTTGAATGTATTAGGATGTTGCTTAGAGTATTCTGTATGGGTTAGGGATTAGGTCATTTGGAAAGTGTACAACAAAGATATTTATATTATGCATATTTTATATGTATTTTAGTGGTTTTATATGGAAGGGAGCAAATACCCAAGATTTTCTCATTTTTCCTCATTTACTCATCAAACTTGATATTAGTTCACCAAAGAAATGGACTTTTAGAGTAGACCATTGGAAGTTGTTTTGAAATTAGATCATGCACTTACATATTTCCCATTGAATAGTTTATTAATTATTTCTTTCATAAAGGAAACATAAACCAGAGTTTCCTTGATTTTCTAACTCTCAAGTGAAGATATATTTGAAATATTTGTTTCTATAGACCAAATGCTAGTAACTAAATGCTAGGATTTGCTTCTAGGAACAAGGGAGAGGAGGGGGTGCCGCAGGAAAGAGAGGGGGTGGGGAGGCGGGGTCAGGGGGCCAACAGCCTCACAGACTGAGAGCCCTGAATACCGTGCCTTCCACCTATTTATTGAATTCATACACAGAATTTCTTCAAGCAACTTACACAAACAATTTTTATCTTTACATTGTATTTGTTTATGCAGCCTTTTGTTTTCTAACTACATAACTGTTTCTGTCTTGTTTTGAGGAGTGAACAGTTACAGCAACACTGCCCCAGTGCTTTCCCACGGTGGCCTTTGTCTGGTGCTCCAGGCCTGGTGTTCTTTGATGTTCTGTCAACTCCCACTTCATCCCTACTCTACTTTCTGCCCCCCAACAACTAAATATAAAGGGAGTTTTATGATACACACTAACACTATAATAGACTGCTGGTTAATAGTGAGTTTTGACGTAGCAGCTATTTGGAAGACAATGCAAGTTTAGTTATCTCCGTTAACTAAGTTGATAATAATTATGTCCTTTGGAAACAAATAGACTTCTTTTAACCTTAAATTTTAATTTTAAAATGGGCTATAATCAGTGGTAGACTTGTTTGCTCTCATATTCATGGACATATTCATTTACTCTCATATTCATATATTTAAATGAGCTATCCTTATATCTTTCTGCCTTTAAAAATTAGTATAAAATGGAGATCTGTTTCATTAAGATTGTGCTTCATTCAAAATTGTTTGACAATTTTTGAAAATATCTTTATAGTTCAAATTAAGAGAAGACAGCCAGGGTCTCCTATCTGCTTTCTTTCATTTTGTTGTTATAATGTTGTTTTGATGGAAACATGTAAAGAAAATTTGACCTCACACCGATGTCTAATGAAAATGGAAACTATTTTAATAATCTTTTCAGATAATGATGGAAATTATTCTTCATACTACACTACAGTTCAACAAATGATAGTTTTCTGATGATTAATTGCTATGTAGAATTTTCAAGTCATATCAATAACCTTTTTCATATTCGGTTATGTAATATTTGTACTCATTCTACTTTATCTGCATCAGCTACTATTGCCTTATTTAATTTTGTTAAAGCTTTTGAATTATATAGATCTTTGGTAAAATAATTTTAGGAAAATTAAATGAAACCTAAACATTAATTTAAGTGCTAACATATTTTGGAACTTTAAAATAATTTTTATTGAAAGAACATTGCATCATAACAATAGATTTTAGGTGTGCATCATTGTAAGTAGACCTCTACATAATAAAATTTACCATCACCATTTTAGTTCTTCCTATCTAGTTGATCCCTTCTGGACAAATTGCCCACTCCCACCTTCTTTTTTTAAAACAGTTAATTTGATTTTATTGACAAAAGTCTGTTTTTGTTTTATTTAGTTTATTTGTTTGCTTGGTTTCTCTATATACCACATATAAGTAATATCATATGATGTCTGTCTTTCTCATTCTGGCTTATCTCACTAAGCATAATTCCCTCCAGGTTCATCCTCGTTGCTGCAAGAGTCAGGATTTCATTTTTTTTGATAGCTGAATATTTCATTATGTTTATATATCACTTTTTTTATGCTCATCTGTCGATGAAAACTTAGGTTGTTTCCATGTTTTGACTGTTGTAAATAATACTGCAGTGAACATGGGGGGGTGCATATATCTCTGTTAACTAGTGGTTTTGTGATTTGGGGTAAATACCCAGAAATGATATAACAGGATCATATTGAAGTTTCATTCTCAGTTTTTTTGAGAATCTCTATACTGCTTTCCATAATGGTTGTATCATTTTATACTCTTATCAACAGTGTATAAGAGTACTCTTTCTTTGCTTCCTTGCCAACACTTGTTCTTTCCAGTTTTAGAAAATAGCATTCTCACACATGTGATAGGATATCTCATTGTTTTGATTTGTTTGTTTTGCATTTCCTTAACAATAAAAGCAAAAACATTCTTTTTCCGTGTACCTGTTGGCCTTTTGTATGTCTTCATTGGAGACATCTCTACTAAGATCTTCTGCCCATATTATAAATGAGTTGTTTTTCTGTTATTGATTTTTATGAGTTCTTTATATATTTTGGATATTAACACTTGTTGGATGTATGATTTGCAAAAATCTTATCCCATTCAGTAGAATGTCATTTTATTTTGACAAGACTTTCTTTTGCTCTGCAGAAGCTTTTTAAAAAGTTTGATATAATCCCATTTGTAGTCGACTTCCTAAAGACATCTCTTAGGTTAATGTCAAGGATTTTTTACCTATAAATTTTTCTATATATTTTATGGTTTCAGGCCTTACATCTAAATCTTTAATATATTTTGAATTAACTTCTGTGTATAGTGTTAGGTAGAGATCTAGACCTTTTGTGTGTGGCTGTCCAGTTTTCCCAACACTAATTATTGAAGAAACTGTTCTCCCCTCATTGCATGTCCCAGGTTCCTTTGTCATAAATTAATTGTCCATATATGTATGGGTTTATTTCTGACCTCTCCATTCTATTCCATTTTTATTCATATCTGTTTTAATTCTAATGTCATGCTGACTTGATTTCAGTTAATTTGTGGTAGAGTTTTGAAGTCAGGGAATGTGACACTTCCATTTTTGTTTGTTTTCCTCTGGACTGCTTTTTGTTATTCAGGATTTCTTATTGTTTGAAATAAATTTCAGGATTATATTTTATTTCCATGAAGATTGTCTTTGGGATTTTGATGGAGATTACATTTAATCTGTGTTTTGCTTCAGGTAATATGGTCATTTTAATAATGCTAATTCTTAGGATCCATTAAGATGGAATTCTTTACCTCTCTGTCATCATCTCTTCTGCAATATCTTAAAATTTTCAGAGTATAGGTATTTCAGTTATTTTGCTTAAGTTTATTTCAAGGTATTTCATTCTTTTTGATGCATTTGTAAATGAGATTATTTTCGTATAGAAATGCAACAGAATTTTGAATTTTAATTTTGTAGTCTCCCTCTTTACTGTACTTGTTATTATATCTAGCACCTTCTTATTGGAGTCTTTGGGGTTCTGTCTATATATTGTCATGTCACATGCCAATAGTGATAGTTTCACTTTTCCCTTTCCAGTTTGGTTACCTTTTCCATCCTTTTCTTTCCTATTAATCTGACCAGGACTTCAAATACTTTTAAAAAGAAGTAGAGATAGTGGATATCCTTGCCTGGATCAAATATTTTTTTCTGCATTTATTGAGATGATCACATGTGTTTGTCCTTTTCTTCATGTAGTGTATCAGATTGAATGATTTATATATGTTGAATCACCTTTGTATCACTGGAATAATTCCCAGTTGATCATAGTTTATGATTCTTTTAATGAGTTGTTGAATTTGGTTTGAAAGCATTTTGTTGAGGAATTATGCATCAAGGTTCATCAAAGATATTATATGATTTTCTCTGTTGGTAATGTTTTTGTCTGGTTCGGAATTATTACTTTTGGCATCACAAAGAGTGTAAGCTTATCTTTTTCATTTTTGGGGAAGAGTTTGACAAAGACTGGTATTAATTCTTCTTTGAACGTTTGGTAGAATTCACTCCCAACTTCATCTTGTCCTGAGCTTTTGTTTTTTTTTGAATCTTTAATTACTGTTTGAATTTCTTTGCTTCTGATTGAACTGGTAAGGTTTCTTGTTTTCCCCTGATTTAGTCTTGGAATGTTACATGGTTCCAAGACTTTGTCCTTTTAGGTTATCCAACTTTTCACCATAAAGGCGTTCATAGTATTTTTTTTTTTTTTTATGAGCTTCTGTATTTCTGTAGAATCAGTTGTAATTTCTCCTCTTTCATTTCTGATTTTATTGATTTGTGTTTTTCTCTCCTCTTTTTGTGAGCCTGACTAGTGGTTTGTCTTTTTCATCTTTTCAAAAAACCAACTCTTCATTTCACTGATTTTTTTTAATATTCTTTTTGATCTCTATTTTATTTGTTTTCTAACTTTTATTATTTCCTTTCTTCAACTTACTGTTGCTTTAATTTTTTTCTAGCTTTTTTCTTTGGAACTCTTCTTGTTTCATGAAATAAGATTGATTTTTTTCTCTCTCTTAGAGGAAAAGAAGGGAAAGATTTCCACACTCTTGTTAGTCCTCCATTGGTATTTTTTTCAGATGTTGGAAAGTTTAGAATAGTTCTAAAAATTCACAATTTGCATTTTAAAATGAATTATTTGTTATTTCTAATTCATTTATTGGTATTTTATGCACTCTAATTCATATTATAATTTGTATATATTAATGTTTATTTTTCAGCTTTAACTCACAGTTGTGCATATGGGTATTTAGAGCTCTTGGCTTCAAGGTAGCAGAGCTGTGTGAGTTGTTCTCATCTTGGATATAATCTGTGAATGAAATATTTCCATCATTTGCTGTACATAGATAAAGTCCTGGGTATTACAAAGAAATGACATCAGTCTTCTAGCATTTGTGATCCTCTTGAGTAGTAGTTTCAGAATACTTTGTCGAAGACTTAAAGTGTTGATATATGATGTAGCCTGGTGAGTTAACTTTTAATATCAACTTTTAACTCTTTCTTTCTGTATCAGAAAGGAATTCTGGAGTACAGGGTGAGTTCCCCTTTGTGATAGTACGTATATACTTAACTCTCCTCTCTCTTCAGTTGGGAGAGAAAGGTGAAAGATGTGCTGTTCTCTGGGATATTTAGAAAGAAGTTACTGCTTTTTGATTGAGTATCATTATTTCAGTTAAGACTAAATTTTATGTGCTTCATCTACCATTTTTCCTACATAAATCTGTATACCTTGACAGGAAGGAACAAGTGAAAATAAAAAGGAAACTTTAAGATGGGAATTATGTAACTTGAAGTCTGAATTGTTTTTTGTAGTTTAGATTTTCATGGTGTTATTTATGTGCTAGAGCAACTAAGGAAAAGACAACAGCAAAATTTTGTGGTGATGGAAAATGGTTCCTGATCAATTAAGGCAGTAGGTATGAGACTATGTAGAAAGTTTCCAGTTTTACTTTAATTATTAATATAGAATCTTGAAGAATGGTTTAGTTGAAGGATCATTTACATATAGAATACCCTCAATCTGATCCATATTTTTATTTCATAGCTAAGAGGGAATGAAATGAACATTGGAATTAGTATTATATGATGGAGCTGATTTGTAATTACAGTTCATGGTGCCCAAGGCATGTTAAGCTTCATCTCCAACTTACTCCTTTCATCTAAAACTTTTCTAAATAGTGATGCACACCCTCTGTTTTACTATTTGCACATATTGCCAGTGATCAAAGGTGTCATGACAATGAATATGGTCTTTTTTAATTTAAGAAATTCCTTAAAATTCATGAGAAGAGAATAGACATGTTTTGTTCAATTAAATCAGATTTTGAGAGATATTGCAGTTGCGAAAATGCTAAAAGTCACTGAATATTTTAGGTTAGGAAGGAGGAAAGGCGTTGGGGGAGGGAAAACTGATAGTCTTCTCTCTGGAGGCATAACACTGGGCAGTGGGAGGTAGTTACTGATGTCTAAAGAATGGGCAGTGTGAGGTCAGAACAATAAATGGAAGAACAAATGTGCCTCCAACAATTAGCTTTCCATTGACCTGACAGCTGTGGTAGTTAAACTAAAGCTCAAAAACATGAATGAATAAATTGAAATTGAGGCGGTTCCATTTTATATTTGAAAAGTTTATATTTTACTCAGAAGCATCTTTTTATTCATTAAAAATCACATCAGAGAAAACTTCATGTTTGAAATTCCTTCCCCTATTGAACTGATCCCTAACTCCTGTGGACAGTGAAACATTAAACTAATCCTTACATGCAAATGTATATATATATATACTTAAAGAGAAAAAAGAAAAAAAACCTTCTTTAATTGAACGAATGATAAAATATAATTTAACATGCACATAAATCAGTGCATCACATTTTTCACCTTTTAGCTACCTGTTGAGTTTAATAAACCATGAAATTATTCCAAGGGGTTCATGATAAATATCATGTGTTTTCTTTAGAATTTTTGTATCTCTAAATATTTTAGAAAAGTAGTCAGAGGCACAGATTATTGGTAAAAGTCTTCTCTGTAGTACAATGATAGTTATTTTTATAGTCTGTCAGGTTTGGTATAAAAATGCTCATCTTCTCCATCATAGCAGTTCCTAAATAAGTTAAACTTTTTTGATGTATTTTTAATTTTCAGTGACTGAAATTCTTGGTTTCTTCTCATACGTCAACATGTCTGGCTATATATAAATGTTAGTATTGCATATAATTAAGAAACTATATATTTTAGGTGAATAATTTTAGAAACTAAGTTTTTCCCTTAAAATCATAAATCATTGAGTTTTTAAATTCAAGCTTTCAGAATTGGTTTTCTATCAAAATCAATGTGTAGATTAAATCGAAAAATGTAGTATTATTATCTATATTTTATTTATCTTAATCTTATTTTGGCATAAGGCATTTTAAATTTCTAATAGGTTCTGTACTGATGGAGCAATGCATATGCTTACATTCAAAATAAACTATAATATTGTTTCACTTTTAGAGCATTTGTTAAAACAGTAGCACATGTGATCCCAGAGTTAGAGTCCTATTTCCAGGGAAACTTACTAAGCTCTATTTTATAAGAGTGTAAATGTTTATCTAAGCAAGAAGGTAAAATCTGTTATGCCCAATAAAGGACATTTTTCAGGGCTGGTTTACAGAAAACATTCAGCAGACAGTGGATGTTTTACACAAAATACAGTGTGTTGTTTGAAATTATTTGCTCATCTATCTACTATGCTTAAAATAAACACTATCTGGGAATATGCCAGTCTTTTTTTCTACCTCTCTTATTCCACACCCTGGATTTTTGTCACCTGCCAAAGTCAAATAAATATTATCTAAACAGTTGAGATAAGCCCTGAGTGGTACCCAGTATGATCAAATCAAGAAACCTCTCCAAAAAAACAGAAATGAAATGCAATATCACTAGATTAAACAGTCTACAATGGTAATCATGTTTGTATTTAAAGATTTTATTCCAAAAGTATTACAGTCTTAGTATCCATTTTATCCCCCTGCCTAGACAAGAAGGCGACATACTGACTCAAACAAAATGCATTTGTTCTCTACAGTTTAACTTGTACAGCTCTTATAAACAAGGCCCATAGGTGTATGAAGCCTGCTGACTTAATCAGTAACTTATGTCGTTAACCTTGTATAAGCAACTAGGCTTGAGATGTACCAGTGGTGGATTGGGTATCAGATTTATTTTTTTTTTTTTCCAAGAGGAAAGCCTTTCTTTATGTAGCCTAAGTACAAAATATGTAGAATTCTGGCATTATATTTATGTTATGTTATAACAGACTCCTACCAGGTTAAACTGCCTGAAAGAGAAAATAGTATCAATGAATGTAATTTCTAAGTTATAGGATCTCATAAAAAGGCAATATTTCTTTCTTTCTCGGGCATACATATTTTAATTGTTTGCTAATAAAATGTAAACATGGACAATAATTATCAGGCATACCAACATATCCCCAAAGTTAAGAAGAGTTAGAACTCTAGGAATATTTGTTCAATGAACAGATAAATAATATTTCAAGAAAATACTGTTTTATTTGTGGCTAAATACAAATAAATGCTTTGTAATTATTGAATCAATTGCTGATATTAAAAAACATTTCTGAAGTGAATACATGGAACTTGTGGTTAAATGTTTCCCTTTCAATGTCATAGTTTAATTGGCAAATTTTTATTAATATGTAATAAGTAATAAATAACTGTCATATAAATCATTTAAAAAAATGCCATTCAGGAATTAATGTCATTTGTACATTTCATGTCTGTAGAGTAATTTATACTTTGCTGCTGGCTTGAATATAACCCATATATCGGTGTTACTTAAGCACATCTTTATATGTGAGCTCAGCCTATAAATCCAAATTAAATGTAGATGTGTGATTCCAGTGTACTGCCTCTCTTATTTTTAAGGACAAGCAATATGAAACTTATTTTCTGATTTATAGAGACTACTTATATAAGCAAGAGAACTAAGAACTTTCTATTTTGGAGTGCAAAGACTGTGTTTCACATAATAGAGGAATTACCTCTAACCTTGACAGTAACTATTTGATGAAGATATTAACATTATTATCAATGTACCATTAAACAATAGAATAAACTGAGGCAGCGCTTCTAAGTCTATCCGAAAGACACATACTAGGTAATCACAGATACGTGTTCTTAGGTCATGTCTGTCTCGAACCCAAAGCACGCTGTTTAAAGTTTCAAATAATTTTGGTAAAAACCAAGACTTTTGCACTTTGTACACATTAAAGCTGCTTTTCAATAAATACTTTAATGTACATGGGAGAATTTAATAGGAAGAAAAATTTAAAAAACTTAGAAGTCTTATGAAGCATAAACACCAGGATGTTGCTATTTTCATTTAGAGTAAAAAGAATGCTCTTGGTACAGTTGCTATTTAATTTATTATATTCTTTCGACAATGTAGAATTGCTTGAGAACTTACTGAAGAACTTGCGTATTTCCCATATTTATAAGGTGTGACAGCATGTCCTCTGGCCAGTTTCCCACGGTGTGAGTGTGCCTGTGTTTGTGTGCTTCTCTGACAAATCCACGCTCCAGGTGCTCAAGCGTGTTTGGTGGTAAGATGTGTAGAGAATGCAAATGAAGTTTTCTTTTTCATCTTATTAACAAGTGTGAACTATTCAGACAATATGGTTTTCAGTGTCTTCCTCTTTCTGTGAAATGTTCATGTTAAAAATTATCGTTACATTTGGTTAAGGAAGTCAAGCAAAACCAAAAATTTGAAAAGTGCTTGACTGCCTCTTTAGAACATTGTTATCAAGTAATACATTTTGACAGTTGGTGAAGTAACTCCCAGGTGTGCAGATTTTCGTTAGAGGATTAACACATCAGTATTTTTTTTTCTCAAATAAAGGAATGCTGTAGACAATTCTTGACTCCACTGTCATCAAATTGCATAGTGACATGCATTTACCAAAGATTCCTATGCTTTATTGAGTTTCAAGTAAAAACTAGGGATAATAATTCTAGGCATTTCTACCAAATTATTTTTTCCCCTTTCTTTTTCCTTTTTATATCTTCCCAAGAGGACAATGAAGGCAGTACTTGGCACTTCTGAATGAGTCAAAACTGTTTGCATCTACCACAGATTATAGATGTTAAGGAGAAAGATGATGTCTGCTCCTCTAAAAATGTTTTTTACTCTTTAATGTCAGTTTCTTCTTCGTTATCACATAGTCAGTTATGCTCATCATAGTACTTGCAGCCAACATTATTGTCCAGGCCAGTATTTGATTTCTCAGGTGTTGTTTCCTTCATGGATTATGGAACAAATATAATAAATACATGACTTGCAGTATATTTTTCTTAAGATTAACTATTATGACTTCTCTCTGACAGTTCAGTATTGACTTTTCAAAAATTACATTAGAAGCATTCTGTAGTTTTATTTGTAGAGTACCATGGCAAGAGCTAATGATAAATAAAACATGATCCCTGATGATTGACTCTTTAAAATCGAGTGACAGAGCAAATACTTTACATTCAAAAGAAGGAATATTTGAAATGTCTAAGGTGATTTGTATGTCTGTTAAATGAGTCAAGAGGTCAGGGGGTCATTAGCCTATGTTAGTTAGGAAGTGCTTAGAGATTACTTAGGATAGAGTTTGAAAGGATTATTTTGTTCGAGTTAGCAGTGCATCCATATTGTCTATACACTTTTCAGCTTCCCCTCCATTTTAATTGATCATGGGAAGCAGTTCTATCAATGAGAAGTTTGCTAAGAATTCATACTTAACAGATGGTACAAATATCTCCTTCTTGCTTTCTCTCTTTTTTCTTTTTCATTTTGCTCGGAATGTGAAAGTGATGGGTAGAGCTATAACAGGATTTTTGTGTGTGAGGAAAAGACATGAAAAAAATATACTTTTTTAGGCTCTAAGATTTTTTTAGTCCCTGGATCAATGCTAAGTCATCTCATTTTTAAGTCATTATTTATTCAGATACTCTTGTTATAGCTGAAGACTCTATGTAACCAGTATAAATATATGTAATACCTCAGCCATATTGTTAAGTATCCAATTCTCAAAAATTGATTCATATTCCAGATATCTTCATGACTAACTGATGAAATGACTGAATCACTTCCTACTAAATGGTCTAAGATGAACCAACCTTTTAAGTTGGGTTGGGGAACGACCAAGGTAGGAACATAAAAAAAGGATGAGTGACATTTATTCCCTTACCAAGTCCATGTGATCTTCACGCTGATTCCTAATTAAACTTGGAATTCAGTTTTTATTCTCTTATTTCCACCAACATGGAGATAATATATTTTTAAAAATCTCCCTTGTTTTTACAGTGTCTTCAGTTTAAATTAATTATTCTTTGTTCTCCACCTAAGTATTTTCAACAATGTATTAAGTTTTGTAAAACCTAGAGACAACCACTTAGCTGGGTAAGAGGGAAATATTTCTATTATTAGATATAACTTCCAAGAGAAGGTACCTTGAAAATAGTTTCTAAGTTATGGCCTGTCTTCCAGCTTCAGACTTCCTGAAATTTTTAAGAATATTTTTGGGTCGTTGATAATATCATACCATGGTGAATTCTATGAACTTAGAACTCACTAGGAACAGAACTTCTGACCAGACTAGAGGGTGACCCAGGTTTTGTTTATCAGACAGAAATACGGTCAGATGGAGTGTTCAGCTTTTACAATTTTCATTTCTAAACTCATTAATATCAGGGATATACCCTCAGGAACTTATTAAAATAATTTTGCCCCTACAGAACTCTTGATTGTTAAGATATGACCTTCCTGAATTAGTCTATTTTTCTTGTTTTCTTCTTTTTTATGTTGTTTTGGGAAATTTCATCACATTTATTCTTCTCTGGAGTTTTACTACTTACATTACCATGATTTTATGTTTGAAGAACCATTTTCCCACAATAGATGTGTGTTGCAATAATCCAGGCAATAGTTGGAATATCTGGGAATAAGGTGAGAGTATTGAGAGTGGTAAGATAAAGTCATTTTCTGGATGTATTTGGATGGAATGTAGAGCCAACAGGATTCATGATGAGTAGGATACAGAATGTGAAAAAAGAATAGTTAAAGATGTCCCATCAGAGCATCTGAAATTTCTGCCATCAATACAGGGGACAGTGTGGGCAGAATGGACCTACTAGTTAAGAGTTCCAGTTAAATATACTAAGAATGTTGTTGGTTCTATGAGCGGGGAATTCAGGAGAGATGTTGAAGGTTGGAGATGAAAATGTGGGAGGTGAGACTAGGTGAGATCACCAAGGGTACTTTATTGTATTCATTCACGAGTTTTGAAAGTTTTTTTGATACAGTTTTTTGTATTTTCAATATATTTAGTCACATCACCAGCAAATAATGATAGTTTTACTTTCAGGAGGAAGAAATTTTTAACTGTGTCAATTGATGCTGGTATCTAAAATATGCATTTAGATTTCATAAGACTGAAACTGCTAGTGACTTGGCAGTCAAAGCAAAAACTTGATGGGGTAGGAATAAGAAGAAATGGATAGAGATGAAGGTAAGAGCTGCTTGTATTGGTAACTCTTTGAAGACTGGAGGAATTTCATTGCTCAACCCTACCACCCTGAACCCTTGTTTTTATTTTGTCTAGAATCTGTGTTACAGACTTCCTTTAGATGGTTTGATCCTTAACTGGCATATCTTAAAAGCAAGAGAGGTAAAAGCTGATGAGAAGCTGTAAGCCCTCGTGTAACATTTTGGTTTTAATGTAGTGTTATCTGGGTACAATATTTATTGGGCAAATATCAGTATCTTCATCTTTTTTCCTTTCATCTTTCAGTGGTGAAATTCTCCAGTCTTCCAATTTCTAGCCTGGGGAATATGGAACATAAGATTGTCTGGCAATGTTTTGGGACCCAAGTTGGGGAAGAGGGTTGAATGATAGTTTGTGTGGGGGATATAGTAAAGTGTGAAAAAAGAAAATACATACACACACATATACACTCATATATACATGCACACACCTATATCCCATATTCTCAATGTAGTGCTTTGGCATGCAGCTGTACTTACTGTTCATTTTTCCGTAAACTTTGTTTTAATGACTTGAGCATGATAGAGTTCAGGAGGGCATTTCTGGAATGGAGATGTAACTGACTGACACCGTTCACCTAGTGAGCGTTATTTCTGTTGCTTCTCCCTTGACCCTCTGTTGAACAGGTACCTAGTGCTACCAGTTCCTTGACCTTCTACATTGATTCTCAGCTTTTCCACTGTTAGCTGTGAATTCATCATTTCAGGGTCTGCTAAATCACATACAACTAACTTCCTTCCTGGTTTTGTTGTTGTCATCACTCCTTCTTTCTTTCAGTCTTAATGAATTTATCTTTAAAAAAAAATCCCTTTGTGATATTTTTAGTGGAACTCTAGGAGAGAGCAGAATGCTTTTATCCTAATCAAAGAACTTTCATCAATATACACACAATGAATAGGATATAACCTGGGATGGGATATCACTTCCAAATGTTCAAGTAAAATGAAACAATGTGGTTGTCAGGAGATGCTATTAAGATTTGGATCTTCTTTTATTCATTCACTTTCAAGCTCTGTTTGTTTCAGGATCTGTTCTACCTGATGTTTCTTCTCTATCTCCCAATTATAAGCTCTACCTTCTTCTGTTGTAGTGTGTTCATTTGTTGAGGTCTTTCCTCACTTCACCATATTGTAAGCTCCTCTGGATAGGGTAATGTAAACATCTCCAAATCCCCAAAATGCCTTATAGTGCATTTACCAAAGTGATAATACATATCATTAGACAAATGAAATAGAAACTATCTTACCCCAAGAAGAGATATTTTCTTTTTTACTAAAATATACAGTGAAATAGAAATTAACGTCACTTGCTTTCTCCCATTCTACAATATAATAACAAGCTTCTTGCATTCCTTAATAGGGGTTACTTAGAAAATTTTGGTTCCTGGTGACTAGGAGATGACAAGCCTGGAATCATTTTGAATGAGAGGTGCTTTTGATCCCTGTTACTTAAGATGGGTTTCTGTTTCAATAAAGGTCTTCACAGCAATTTGCCAGATGAAATTTTTCTTAGATTTTGCTGTGGCTTCTGAAACCCAGTGGGGTAAAGTTGGTTTCCCTGAACCCTAACACTCTTTTCTACTCTGTGAGAAGAGGACGTGAACTGTAAATATGGGTTGATTTTCACTCATGTTGTGTTTAAGCTTCTGCTGACTCTGCTTCCTTCCTATATACCTTAGCCCAAATCTGTGATAGTTTCATGGTGGATACTTGTTGAGTTTCCCATGTCAGTACAATGAAAACTGTCATTTTCTTTTTTGCTGAGAATTCTTTTAACCTCATTTGTCTAAAAGCTCTCAGTCAAGATAGTGATTTGATCAGCTATTAAACTATTTTCACTACGGCCATATCAATGGAGCAGCTCTTGTAATAGTGATGACAACATTTTCTGAATGCATGCTGCCTGCATGACAATACTTCTGGATATCTTTCTCTTACAGTTTCATCTCCTGCAAGAACTCTATAGGTGAGAACTCTTATTAGGAATTTTACAGGTTCTGAACAAATTGAGATGTTCTCGGTTACACAGAAAGGAAATAATAGACCCGGTTTGACTTCAGAGGTTACTTCATCTTTCTGGTTTCCAGTGCTATTTGTCAGTTGATGAGGTAGCACATTATTTTTGTTTTATGGGTCTAAATTATAAAAGCAATTAGATATAAATTAGCTGTTAATGAGAGGACAATCAGAGTGATCTCCAGGAATACTCTGTCTAGTAAGCAAGTTAATGTTCAGGAAGCACAGCCTCAACCTATTTCAAACTTTCAGCATTCAATCAAGATGTTTTTCCAAGTTTCTTATGTACTAGGTTTTTCTAGTACATGAAGTACTAGAAGGCCATGAAGTACATAAAGTACATGGAGAATACAACAGTGAGTTAAGTGTCATGTAATTGTAATAGAAAGGCTCTATTCATGTAATATCTCTGTAGTTTATCATATATAATATCTATCTCAGCAATATTAGGATACTTAGTTGATTTGATAAACCATGCCTGAGAAGTGAGCTTTCCTGAGTAGTGAATTTATTTCCACAGATAGTGATACCTGTCTGTGTCTTCTGTGAAAATTAGAGTCCTATAGGAAAGGAAAAATCAATACATGATAGAAGGCAATAGAGAACCACAAGATGAGATTTGAAGTCCTAGGAATAAATAGCCATATGTTTGGTGGCATGGTGGGTAGCCTCTCAGATATCCACCAAAGATCCCCACATCCTGCTATTCATTCTGTTGTATGATTTCCTTCCCTTGTGCTGGACCTTGCAATGCATATCCAGAAGTCATGGAATAATAGAGATGATGGATTGTTGCTTCCAATATTAAGTTACAAAGAGAAGGCTGTCTTGTGTACCCTCTCCTGTGTACCAGCTCTCATTGTGGGGCAATTTATGGAGAAAACTGTCTGAAAAGAAACTAAGACAAACTTTCAGCCAAGAGCTACTGAGGAACAGAGTCCCTCAGTCTGAGGAACTGTACCCTGCCAGCAAACACTTGAGTTTCAGAATGGATCTCCCTCTGCAGCATTTGTGTAAAACCTCTGCCCAGCCAACATCGTGATTGCGTTCTGATGAGAAATCTGAGTTAAAAGCACCTAGGTAAGCTATGCGTAGGTTTATGACCTAATGAAGCTGTGAGATGATAATATATTTGTTGTTCGAAAGCCCCTAAGCTTTAATGTGATTTGCTTTGCAAAAATGGATAACTAATGTGCTTGGCAATAAATTCTATGAGGCTTTCTGGTATTTTTGGGTTTTCTACCTCCAGTTTAGTAGATCATATGAGAAGGGGAGGGATTAAGGTAAAGGAACACCATGACTGGGGTAAGTGTTCAGGGCTGATAGAGCTAAGGGACCATCAATTTCGTTGAAGAGACCCTGGGGGACTATATCTGTGTAAGGCAGGTGCTAACATGTTCCAGAGCTTGTAATGTTACATTCAGTCATATATTGAATTACACCAATAAATTGGACTTCTTCGTCTAGTTCCTCAAAATACGTGAAACAAATTTGGCCAATATTTAATGTTTTGTGATTTTTTTTTTTTTGCTTGAGTTTCTTTTAACAAAAGTTATTAAACTATCATCCTTTCCTTTCTGTGAAGTTCTTTGACTGGAAGCATGAAGACAGGATTCTTTTTCCTCAAGCAGGCTTTCAGGCAGGTTATATTATATTGCTTTAGTCTGTGGGAGATTTAACATTGTAGTTAAGTAGAATAAGGAGCATCACACTTTTCTGGTGTTGCAGGCAGAGGGTAAAAAGAACACATTAATAGCAAAGCCCAAGTGCCCCAGGGTATATAGAGACATGCTTCTCGCCTGCTCCTGTGCACATGTGTAAAAAGTCATGTAAGGCAAAACTATTTAATATTTTAGGTCTACAATCCTATTTTGAATTACTCTTTATTTAATTCTTTTTATGTAATGTAATATCTCAAAATCAAAAGAAAATAGTCATTTTTGGTGCTTGGATATATTCTTAGATATTATCAGTTCGAAATTACTTTTTGAGTTCTAAAACAGAGTTTTATTCTTTATGTTGTTGTAACATTGTTTTGAAAAGTGCATTGGAACTCAGGGAGTGTGTACTCATGGACTTTATGAAGAAAATAATTATAGTCTTAACTTTTGATTTTTTATTTTGAATTTTAATATAGCAAATTCTCACCTCTGTGTCTACTTAATTTTAAAATTAAGTGATAAATTATTTCAAGGCTTCTTGAATTATCCTTCTCTGTGTGAAATTGTTTATTTTTTTCACATGATAAACATATGCTACAAAGATTATTATCCCGCTTTACAAAGACTCAGGGAAGCTGAGTGTCTTGATCAAAGAGATAGTCTATTGGTAGAACAGTTAATGTACTATTTTCTTCTACTTTGTCACATCATTGACACATTTAATATTTAGACTTAAAAATAGGATTGCAATACATGTTGACCTGGAATGATGATTAACACATGGTCATTTATAGGTTGCTTAAAGAGAGTAGTAAAATTTTCCATGTGTTAATGAGCAAAGAAAGCTAGTTTCCTCTCAACGCTTGGTACTTGCACCTTTCCACATAAAAACAGAACAGATGCTTCTGGGTTAAATTTGAAGTAATATGTATATATGGAAAGTAATTAAAACTGCTTTATGGACTTTCAGGGAAATGAATGTGGGGAATATGATGAGTCCCAGACAACAGCAGTGTTCCTCAGTGTCTTAGAACAAAGAGAAGGAAATGAGTGTGAGATACACTGATCTGAAGTATAATCACATTAGCACTTAGGTGACTATTAGAAAATAAAGTAGTTCTGAATTAAAGATTTATCCTTGAATATCCTTCTAAATTTTGGATTCATTTGTGTTCTGAAATCTCTCATGCTTAATCGTATATAGCAACGATAACATTTACAGTTAGTAGTTTAGATGCTAAGTTAAAAAACAAAAGATAGTGTAATGGATACCCTATAGCTGTATGTTAGGTATTCCTTAAGTTGTGATAGATCATCATTCAGATTAGTGCCAACCCTTAATAGATAAATTCAGTCGGAATTTTCCTTTTTTGTACATAAGCACACTAAAAAATTGCTTAACTTTGGGTTAGATGGTAAGGTTTACTGAAGCCAGAGAATTTAACTTTTATGAAAAATTAACATGGAGATATTAACATTTTTCCACATATAGTAGATCTTTTTACTTGTTACAGCTTTTGGTCCCCACAAAACCTTACATCTTGCTAGTTGTTTTTTATTATTTCCTTCTCTCAACTCTCTAATAAGGGAACTGACTTATCAAGATAAGTATCTTGCTTGAAATAATTCAGAAGCAAATAAAAATGTAAATTTGACTTCAGTTAAGTTTGGTTACATGCTCTGTGTTCCTTCTACATCAATAAAATATGTTATAAAAGTAATGCTCCCTTTTGAAATAATGGAGAAAATATTACCTTGATATAATCTCAATACTCAGGTGTTTTTCTCTCAGTGAAGGCTGAAACTTGGGACATGAAATAGAAACATTTCTAGAGAGCTTTTTCCTTGAACCTTTGCCCCTTAAAAGTTTTATATGTAATAATTATATACACACATGCGTGCTATATGCAAATAATTTTGTATACAATTATAAATTATATCTATGCAATATTAACATTATATATATGTATATATGTGTCTATATGGCATAGTAATGACTAAAAATCTGATTGAGTTGGTTTCTATTCATAACCAACAGTTGTCGGCAGATTTTTATGGCTAAGTAATTAAGCACATTCTGTCCAATGGCTCCAATTTCAAATTTTGTCTCCCAGATAACTATTAGCTTTTCTAGGAAGCTCACATAATCACTGAAATATAAGAAATATTACCTTTGTTGAATAAATGAATGAGTATATTGTCTTATTTCTTTAAATTTGGAATGTTATTAATTGACAATGGATCATCAAGATAATTACAGATTTCAAATGAGAGAATTATAGAAGACATTACTAAAAATTTAGTAACATGCATTTTAGTCCAAGTCCCGATTTTTGAAATATTGTGCTTTTCAAATTGAGAAGTTATAACACCTCAATAGCCTTAACTTGCCCCAAATTAACATTTTAATCTTATTTTCTATCTAAAACTTCTGTCATCACATCTGCCCATATCTGATCTTCCTTACTTTTCATTTTTTAAGTACAATTATATTGTTCTCACAAAACTGCTGCTTTCTGTTGAATTGTGTGCAGCCAACCAAGGGAAAATTATATGAAGGAATATTAATGCTGCTGCTTCCAACTGAACTTTCCTGTGGATGTTTTAAAAAATGAGGTTTCATGGATTAGAATCTTTTGAGATGAGGATTTGTTGAGGACAATATATCTATGGTTAGGACATATGTAGGGGCTATATTTATATTTATTAAGATATTCTTTGGTACATGATCTTGCATGAGATGGAAAGATGAGAAACAGTATATTCACAGGTATAGTTTCATGTGGGGAAAATTTAGAGTTATGCTATTATGCTACACTGATGGATAAAGTCAGAGGGCAGTTGAATCTTTTATGAGTTTTGACTTGAGTATGAGTGATTTTCTTGTTTGTTTGTTCGTTTTTTCTTTCCTTGTTCTGGGAATGAAATCTTACAGCAAGTTAGCTACTAGTATATCCTTCCTACATCTCTTGGTATATACCAGAGGAATGTAGAACTACTGGATTATAGCTAAAAAATCCCAAAGAGACCTTTGGGTTTACTGTATGATTGTCTTTAAGGGTTAGACTCTGTACAAATCTAAAGAATAATTCAGTATATGAATTTTCTATTTTTGTTTGGGTTTTAATATATTTTATTACATTACTTAGAGCCAGAGCCTCCAATGATAATAACTTGTTAATCTGTTTTCTTTTTGAAATATAGTCAGATAACTGAACTGAACTTTTGCTACTTGGAAACAAGCATTTTATGATATGTATGCTTTTAAAAGCTCTCTTATATAGTTTAAGGAGTAAAAATATTTATCCGAGAATATGAATGAAATTCTGGGATTTATATTTGACACAATATTTTTGAAAATGAGGTAGTATAATGTTAACATGAAAATAGCATGTTCTACTCGGTTTGATATTTGTTGGTGAATCTGGGTCCTATTCCTAGCTCCAAATAGAAATGTTAAATTATCTTAGATTTCCCATTTATCCTTGTGCTTCAATTTCCTGCTGTCTTTCTTTATTATTTCTTGGATTTTTGCCAGAGTCAAATAGAACATGTCTCATGTACTTTAAATTTTGAGGGGGTGATAAAAAGTCATTGTAAAATGTCTCAGTTTTCAAAATGAATCTACATTATTTGTGATAATCCACTTTCTGATTTTTCTCCCAGAAATATTTAATACCACAAGAGCTGCATTGGCTTATTTGACACAGATGTGATAAGGGCAAATTCACCCCATTTCTAGCTAATACATATACTGGTAATGCAGGAAACTTTTTGTTAATCTATATTTGTTAAACAATAAATAAATACTCTGCCCTCAAAATTCAGTGCACTTTCTGGGTCAAAAATATTTAAGACATATTCCCAGTTTTCCGTTGTCCATCTACTTCTTTCTTGAATAGTTTGTGTATGAAGAATGTCCTTTTAAAGATGCATGTGTGCTATTCTACATACCACAATCAAAGAATTGTCCTTTGATTGTAATAAGCATTTAACAATATATAACTAGGATGTGACATTGAGTAATTTGTCAGATTTTCTCATAGTAAGCAGAGTTTTCAAATTTATTCAGATGGACCGTGAGAGACTCAGCTTTTCTTGACCTTTGGGTTGTATTTATGGCATTTCGTATTTGTTGAACAAGGAAAAGCATTATCACTTGATACCTGCTCCCACTGAAATGCCTGAGGCATGATCTTTTTGGTAGGGTAAATAGACACATTGAAATCAGAGTCCCTACCTGCTCCATCTGCCGTGTCATCTGCAGTATTTTGGAAATGGTCACCATTGTTTGAGGTGGTCTAACATTTTTTTCATAGCTCGTTTATGACAGTTCTTTCTTTTGTCTTTTTTTTTTTTTCATAGCTGTTGTGAACTTGGACAATTCTGTGGTTGACTTGGAGACCCTTCAAGCTCTCTATGAGAATGTGAGTAATAGAAGGAACTTTATGTGTGAGTATATAATACATACACAATACTTGTCGATGTAAATATATAGGCCCATTGTTTTAATGCCCTATAAGGAAATTTGATCCAGGTGCCCAAAATGCTTAGATGTGCTAAAATACTTTCCAGGAATATACTGGACAAATGTGTGCTCTCAGATTGCGATGCAAAACATGTTGTATGTGAGGTGTTCACATTCCCTCTTTTGAAATATAATAATAATCAATACTTTTGTGAAGGTTAATTTGAACTGAGCATTGTTCTGTATACTAACTCATTTAATTTTCATGTGAAAACTTGAGGTAGGTATTATTATTATCCCCATTTTATGTCTGAGGAAACTAAGGCTCAGAGAGTTTAAATAGCTTGCCTCAAGGTCACATAGCCAGTGTGGTGATGTGATGGATTCTAATTCTTTCTGGCTCTATTTCATAGTGGAGAAGATATACTTGGTGAACAGGATACAGAATCTTTTCCCTTACCACTGCCTTGAGGACAGTGAAATTCAACATGATGGTCCACTCTTGAATTCGATACTTTATATTCATGTTTATGTATCATCTTTCCTATGAGATTGAGACTTTTGTAAGAAAAGATATTTCTCATGGTATATCACACAAAACCATTGATTAAGTGTAGAATTGGTACTTAGCATAATGAAAATAGGAGCTCAGGTTGAGGTTTTAATGAGGACTGACAGGGAAGTTTTGAGTGGTTTATCATGTATTTGTCACTACAGGATGGAAAACTGGAAAAATTAATTATATATTTAGT
Organism: Solenodon paradoxus; assembly: GCA_004363575.1. Taxonomy (NCBI): domain Eukaryota; kingdom Metazoa; phylum Chordata; class Mammalia; order Eulipotyphla; family Solenodontidae; genus Solenodon; species Solenodon paradoxus. The sequence continues at coordinate 86,034 of RJWH01001048.1, forward strand.
ATATTTGTTTTACTGTGAAATGCATTATTTCAAACATAGGTATTTGGAGGTACAGTGAGTTTTCATTTCATTTGAATCTATCTTGCCAACCCTTTGCTAACCGGGAGAGCCATATGAAAGAAATACAACCACATGGATGAAATGAGAAAATGCCAGTAAAGTAATTTCTTTTGACAGATTATACTGATATGAAATATGTGTATCTGTAACTATTTTGTCCATACATTACATATGTACATATACATGTATTTGTGTATGCATTATATATATATATACACACACACAGATGTGTGTGTTATATTAAGAAAAGTGAATGTCATATTTAATCTGTGCAGATATATTGGAAATTTTCAATTTCTTGCTTTAATTCTGTCAATTTTTGCTTCATGTATTTTGAGTCTGTCTTATAGGTCCATGTTCATTTAGACTTTTGTCTTTCTGTTGAATAGTCTATCATTATGAAATATTTTTCTTTGGCGATGCTTTCTTTCTTGAAGTTTCTTTTAATGCTACCTTGTCATTCTATTCTGCTATCTACTGTTTACATGTTTTTCTTATTCTGCCTCTTTACCTAATATTAGCTGCCTTAATGTTTGAACTTCTTATGACATACCTCTTATGAACATTATATATTTTTGCCTTTTTTTATCCTCTGTGATTTATTTTTCTTTCTTGGAGCATTTTTATTGTTAACTTTTAATATAATTATTGTCATGGTTGGGTTTAGGTCTAGAAGTTTTTGTATATCTTTCAGGCTTATCTTATTCTGTTTTCCCCTTCCTGCTTATTTTGAACTATTATTACTGTACTGTTTTTGGTTTCTCTTTTCAGTTGTTGTCTCTGTATTTTTGGATTATTTTAGTTGTAAATTTTCTTAATTTTTGATAACAGCCATCCTTAAACATGTGAACTAATATCTCATTATAGTTTTGATTTACATTTCCTTGATGATTAGTGATGTTGAAAAAGGGTCTATTTATATATTTAGCCCATTTTTAATCCAGTTGTTCTTATTAATTTTTTGATGTGGCTTTGTTAGAGTTTCTTATATATTTTGGAAATTAACCCTTTATCAGACATAATTTATAAATACTGTTGTTTCACTTGTCTTTTTTTATATTTATTTCCTGTGTTTTTGGTATAGCCTAGAAATCACTGCCAAGACCAATGATATGTAGTTTTTCCCCATGTTTTGTTTTAGAGTTTTACAGTTTCAGGTTTTACCTTTAAGTCTGATCCATTTTATACCATTTAGAATGGAATTGGACTCAACACCATAAACAAAACAGTTTGTGTATGGTATAACATGAGTCTAATTTCATTCTTTTTCATGCGAATATCCAGTTTACCAACAGCTTTTGTTCCTAATCCCATACTTTTGTCTTTGACATTCTTTTTAGAGATCAATTAACTGTATATTCATGGACTGATTTTTTGAATGCTCTATTTTGTTCCATTGGTATATATTAGTTTTGATATGTTTTCATTTGCATCTGTGTCAAGATATTTCCTTATTTCCCTTTTGACTTTTTTAAACTACTGGCTGTTCAAAAGTGTGTTGTTTGATTTTCCCCTATTTCTGAATTTTCCATTTCTTTTTCCTATTGTTTTTCTAGGATTTTTTTCTTTTGTTATCCATTGGTCTTAATTTTTTTAAAGTTGGTCTTAAATTTATTTAGACTTATTTTAACTCCAATATGTGATCCATCTTGGAGAATGTTTTATATATGCTTAAGAGGAATGCATATTCCCTTCTATTGTCTTGAAAAGTCTCTGTCTTTGGCCCACTTGGTCTGTGTTGCCAATTATGTGATTCACTAATCATGCTATTCATTACTGAAAATGGGATGTTGAAAGTCTTCGACTATTGTTACTGTATTGTTTTCAGTTTCTCTTTTCAGAACTATCAATGTTTGCTTTATTTATTTTGGTATGCTGAAGTTGGGTTCATAGATATTTATAATGTTATATATCTCCTAGTTGACCTTTTGTAATATGTAATATACTTTGTCTCTCGTGACAGTTTTAGATTTAGTCTATTTTGTTGATAAGAATGTAACTACCTCTGATCACTTTTAGTTAACATTTGTACAGAATATTTTATTCCATCTATTTAGTTGAGCCTCTTTATATTCTTAAACCTATAGGTGACAAAAATGTCCTTGTGTCTTATAGACAACATATTATGAAATCTTTAAAAAAAATCCATTTAGATACTATCTTTTGATTGCTGTGTTTAATAAATTTACATTAAAAATTATTACCTTTTTGTTAACTGTTTTCTGTCTTGTAATTGTTTTGTCTTTTTCTCTCTTGCTATCTTTCTTTGTGGTTCCTTTCCAGAAAAAAAAATATGCTTTACTTCCTTTCTTTTGTACAATTTCTATAGGCATTTTCTTTGTAGTTACTGGAGGTTACATAAAATAATTGCGTTTTATTTTATATTGATAACAACTTAAATTCACTCACAGGCAGAAATTCTAATCCTTTATGTCCTTGTCTCCCCATATATTTTTATGTCACAATTTATGTCTTTTATTGTGTGTTTATTATTATGTATATTTTCAAGATAACTTTATTATTTATGTTTCCATTGCTATATGCATTTTTAGTTATTAAAATCACACCTCAGTCTATGTGTATTACACATCACATCTGTTACCAGAGTTCTAGTGCCCTTTACCACTGCCCTTCCCACCTTCCTTCCCTCTACCCTAATAAACACTGTCTTGAGTCCTGCGAATTCTGTTGTGATTTATCTGTTTGTTTGTTTTGTTTCTTTATATTCCACATGAGTAAAACCATCCTGTACTTTGTGTGTGTGGCAGTGGGGATAGGTGGTGGGGAATGGGAACACTATTTCCCATAACATGGTACCCTCCAGTTCTATACAAAGTTATTGCAAAGGGCATAATTTTGTATTTTTTTCTTTTGGCTACACAGAATTTCATTGAGTATATATTCCATAGCTTCTTTATCCAGTCATCTGTTGATGGAAATTTAAGTTGTTTCCGTGTCTTTACTATTGTGAATTGTGTACATAGGGGTGCAAACATTTATATACATGTGCGTGCATATATATATATATATATATATATATATATATATATATATATATATATGTTTTATTAGAGATTTTGTAATTGTCGTGTATTCCCCAAAGTAGAATTGCTGGATCAAGTGGTAGATTCATTTTTATTTTTTGAGGAATCTACATACTGTTTTCCAAAGAATTTACAGTAATTTACATTCCCAGCAACAGTGCAGGTGAGTTTCTTTTTCTTCGCATCCATTGCAACTTTTTTTTTGCTTCTAGCCTTTTTGATGTAGTCCATCTCACTGGGATGAGCTGGTATCTCATTTGTGGTTTTTATTTGTCTTTCTCTGATGATGAGTGATATAGAACATTATTTTATGTGTCTGTAGGTCATTTATGTGTCTTCTTTAGTTAGACTTCTATTCAGTTCTTTTGTTCATTTTTTGAGTGAGTCATCTGCCTTTATATTGTTGAGGTGTGTGAACTCTTTTTATATTTTTGGATGTTAAGCTCCTCTGCTGTATGTTGTGTAAATATCCTCTCCCATTTGGTGGGCTGTCTTTTTGTATTGATAGTTGTTCACTTTTGCTATACAGAAACATATTCGTTTGATGTAGTCCCAGTTGTTTAGTTTTACTTTGGTTTTTTTTTTTGCCTTAGCTGTTCCTTCCCCAAAGACATCTTTTGAGGTTGATGTGATAGGATGTTTTCCTACATTTTCCTCTATATATTTCAGAAATATGTTCGTCTTTTATCCATTTTAAGTTAATTTTTGTGTATTGTGTTAATGAGTATTCTAGTATCATTTCTTTGGAAGTGTCTATCCTGTTATCCCAGCACCATTTGTTGAGTAGATTTTCATTCCTCCCCTCTGTTCTTGACTCCTTGTTATAGATTAACTGTGCTTGTATTTGTGATTTTATTGCTGGTGAATCTTTCTGGATTCTGGGCTCTTAGTGTTTTTCTTTTTTTTTTTTTTTTTTTTTTTTTTTTTTTTTTTTTTTTTTTTTTTTTTTTTTTTTTTTTTTTTTGGTTTTTGGGTTTTTTGTTTTTTTTTTTTTTTTTTTTTTTTTTTTGAGACTTGCTGTTTCAATTTCTATGTGTAATTAGTCTGTTTACATTAACTCTAGTTTATTTTTAGCAGTTTGTAGGATTCTAGGAATCTATCCATTTCATCATGATTTCTGATTTGGTTGGCATATAGGTGGTTTTAATAGTCTGTCATGATCCTTTGTATTTCCTCAATGTCTTTTGCAATCTCACTCCTTTCATTTACTATTCCTGTTATTGGTATTTTCTCCCTCTTTTTCCTTGTGAGTTTGGCATGGGTTTATTTTGTTGATTTCTTCAAACAGCAGCTCTTGGTTTCATTGATCTTTTGGATCATCCTTTTGTTTTGAATTTTATTTCTTCTCTAATTTTTATTGTTTTCTTTCTTTGACCAATTTTTTAAGCTTTGATTATATTTCCTTTCTGTTCCTTCAGGTGTATGGTTAGATATTTAATTTGGGTTCTCAGTTTTTGATGTGTGCTTGTATGGGTATAATTTTTCCTATCAAAACTACTTTTTCCACATCCTTGATAGCTCCTCTCTTCATTTTTATGTTTCCAGATAGTTCTTAATTTCTTCTTTTATTTCATTGATGACCCAGGCATTGTTCAGAAGCCTTTGTTAAATTTCCACATTTTTATGTTTGTTTGTTTTTTCCACCCATTCTGTTTTTCTGGTTCACTTCTGTTTTCACCCCTGTGGTCAGAAAAAAATATGCTCTCAGTATTTTAAATTTTGTTAAATTTACTGAGGCTTTTTTTTTTTTTTTTTTAAAGAATACTTGAGAATGATCTATGCAAACTTGAGAAATATGCATATTCTTTTTTGTTGGGGTAGAACACCCTGTATGTGTTGTTAGGTCCAGATGATCTATTGTGTCATTTAGGATCTTTATTTCTTTATTGATTTTATGCTTGGATGATGATATGTCTATTGATATAAATGGGTTATGAAAGGCCCTTACTACTATTGTGTTTTTGTCAATATCTTCTTTTAGCCCTGTTAGTATTTCTTTTACATATTTGTATGCTTTGGCATTGGATACATATATGTTTTTGACATACTTCTTCCTCATGGATAACCCCCTTGATCACAGTGTAGTGCCCTTCCTTCCTTCATATTACCATTTTTAGGTGGAAGTTTATCTTATCTGATATAAGTATTGAAGATCCTATTTTCCTTTCATCCTGTTACTTTATATATTTTCCATAGTCTTTGACTGTCAACCTGTTTTTTTCTTTGAATCTGATATGAGATTCTCATGGGCATATTAATGGGTCCTGTTTTTGACTCATCCATTCACTCAGTGTCTTTTTGATTGGTGATAATTGATATGTATTTTATTGCTGTCATTTGATCCTTTGTTTTCTGTCTCTGTTGCTTCTTTTCCTATTTGTTTTTGTTTACTCTTGCCTCTGAATGGTTTTGGTGTTGATTCTTTCAGTTTTCTCATCTTACCAGCTATGTATTTCTTTAAGATTGGGTTTTATAACTGCTTTGTGAATGGTCTTTAACTTTACTTCTCTATGATAGTCTTGCAGATGATGCCATATTATGATCATTTGTATAGACTATGGAGTTTTATCCTTTTTGTGTTTTTTCTTTTCCTGTTGTTCCTGTCATTGTTTCTGATTTTGATTTAGTTTTTATCACCATTGCTTGTCCTTAATTTCATTTTTCCTATTGTAGATTCCCTTTTAAGATTTCTTGAAAGTCATCCTTGGTAGAAAAATCCATTAACTTTTTTTTTTTTTATACTGAAGACCTTTATTTTTTCCATCATATTTGAATGATAATTTTGTAGAGTAGAGTATTCCTGACTGGTAGTTTTTGTTTTTTGGTATTTTGAATATGTCATTCCACACTCTCCTGACCCTGGATTGTTTCTGATGAGAAGTCTGGTAATGGTCTGATGGGTGTGCTTTGTAGGTTATGTTTCTCTTCACTAGCAGCCTGGAATAACTTTTTATCATTGGTTTTTGCTAGTTTTGTTATGTTTTGGAGGAGATGTTTTTACATTTAGGCATTTTGGTGTTCTTGTGCTTCTTGATCTCCATGATTACTTTTTGTGATTGATATGGGAGTTTTTCTACTATTACTTCATTAAATAAGTTTTCTCCCCCTTTCTCCCTTTCCTTTCCTTATAGGATATTTATAGTAATGTTTGTTATTCTCATGGTGTCTAATATTTCTCATAATATTTGTTCATTTTTTTCTCAGTCTTGTTTCTCTGTCCTCTTTTGTGAGGATCACCTCTGTGTTGTTGCCTTCAGTAGCTGAGATTAGTTCGTCTGTGAGATACAACCTGTTTTCAAGCATTCCCTGATTGTGTTCAATTCATTTACTTTTTTTTTTTTTTTATCTCTAACATTACTCCTAGTATTTAATCATTGCCTCAATTTCCTTATGAAGTACTCCTTTTACCTGTCAGTTCTTTCTGAGTATTACCAATTACCTTTTGGTAGTTGCGTGCTCCTCTTGTATCACATTCATTTTTTTTTTAAATAACTGTTATTTTAATTTATTTATTTGTTAGGTTGTTCTGATCTTTGTCATGCATTACTTCTATGGTGAGCTCCTGGCTTTTTCCTCTCTTTACTTTTCTCTCCTTCAGTCCAGTGTGGTATTCTGGTTGGCAGTTCTTTTCTTTCAGCATTTTGATTATGTAATCTCACACCCTCCTGGCCTGCATGGTCACTCCTCAGAAATCTTCTGATTTCTGGGATTCCCTTGTTTGTGTCACTTTTCTGATACTACTTTTAAAACCCTCTCTTTGTTTTTGACTTTTTTTCTTTTGATTGTAATATGTCTCGGGGTAAGTGTTTTTGTCTTGATCACACAGGGGTTCCTTTGAGAGTAATTCTGACACTGCTTTTAAATGTCTTTGTTTTTGACTTTTTGCACTTTGACTATAATATATCTCAGGGTAAGTATCTTTGTATTGATCATGCAGGGGTTTCTATGAGATTAATGAATTCAGATATACATCCTTTTACTGTGTATATTTTGTTACTTAAGGTATCCCATATGTCCATTAAGCAGCCTTCTCTGTTTTTCATTCTTTTTTCTTTTTGCTCTTTGTACTGATGATTCCCAATTCCCAGTTGTTGAGTTTTCCAGTTCTTTTCCTTGATTTATCTGACATAAAATCCCTTTTTTGAATTTTAAGGTCCTATTATTGCTTTCTTCTACTCCATAACTTATGTTTGGTATGTTTTAATATTTTTTGTGTTTGTTGAATAACATCTCTCTAGTTTATTAGGCTTGGTTTCTAAAGACTTTTCTTTTATTTGGATGTTATTTCACAGTTTCTACATGTTTCTTGACTATCTGAGTTGATATTTGTGTGTTAGACGTGGTGGTCTAGCCTTCTACAGAAAACCTTCACCAATCACCGGGCCGAAGTTTCCGAGTGCTAAAATCTTTGTGCTAGTCCAAATTGCTATCTTTATTGTAGAAGATCCAGGGTACCTAGAGTATATTGAGTCCCTTTAATCCTCCAAGATAGTCAAGAAAGAGGCTATCCTCTTAATAAGCTATTGTAGAAGTTGGATGTTTCATGTGTAGTATAGCTCATTCACTTGTCAGGGGGAAGGTGGAAAATAGTTTGTTGTTTGATTTTCTTTGCTGAACCAGGGTGAGGATCTGTGACAAGTACCTTCACAGTTATTCAGATTGTTTCTTTCTTTCCCTAACCCAGCAGGGATTTTGTGTATGCTGAGCCTCTTAGCCATCTGAGATAGTTAAGCTGCAAACCAGTCTGTTTTTTAACAACCATAAATGTTGGGGGAATAGGTCTGTAGTCCAACTCCTTCACTTCTCAGTGAGAAGTTGGAGTTTTCCACCCACTCTGAGCTGCTTTGTGGGGAAGACGAGCTGTGCCAAATGACTGTACTCTCATTCAAACTGCTGCTCTGTTCTCTGTTGCCCCCCTTGGGACCTGTGAATGCTAAGCCACATCAGCTCAGAGAGACAGATGAGTTAGAAGCCAGACCCTTGAAGAGTAGCCAGAAAAATTGGAATGCTAGATGTACAGTCCAAAATCTTCAGTCCTTTGTGAGAATTTAGATGTTGGGAGTTCTTGCCCAATTGCATGATACTTTGCCGGTGGTGAAGATTATGACAAGCTTGTCTCTCAGTTTTTCCTACCAGTGTTGATGTGACTTGTTTTATACTCATCTAGAGTGCAGAGACCTTTTAGCCAGTTTCTGGAATTCTCACAAAGGGATAAATGCATTGTTTTTAAATCTGTATGTCCACAGGGAATGAGGGTCCAGAGTCGATTCGATTGTTTTGTCAGCATCACTCTCTCCCTTTGTTTTTGAAAATCAGGTTTACTTCCAGCATTGTTCCCCTTCACTCTGAGAAAGTATCTTTATTATTCTTTAGGTGCATATCTTTTCATAGAGAATTATCTCTTACACACACACACACACACACACACACACACACACACACACACACACTTCATAGTAGGAGCTGTGGAGCTGATAAGCAGCCAAATTCTGAAATAATGTGAAGAATAAGCTAAAAATATTTTTGATGATTTAGATACAAATTACGAGGAAGAGAGGAAGCAAGAGTGATCTGAAGGCTTTTGGCCCAGCACTGGGAACACTAGGATTGCCATGAACTTAACATGTGGAAGCAGTTTGGTGAAAGACGAGGAGATAAGTATTCTGTTTTGGTCCTCTTAGGTTTGACTTGCCTATTTATTCCTACAAATGGATATGTGGATAGAGGAGTCTTGTAGTCTGAAGCTAAATAGTGGTATGTGAGGTTCTGAGTGTTGGATATTCTATCAGTTTAAGTCTAATTGGGAGACTGAAATCATGGAGTAAATTAAACAGAGAAGTTTATTGCAATTAATCTGTGAAAGGAGAGTTCATGTAAAGATGTGACATTAACTCAAAATGGCACCCTGGAATGGAGGGGGAACACCTAAGGAAGGATAACTTTGAAAGGAGTATTGTTTCCCTGAGGCCGGGTTGTATGTCTCCCTAGAGAAGATGTGGCTGCAGCCTACTGGTTTCCTAGAATTCAGCTAGTTCTTATTCTCTGGGCGAATAGGACACATAGTTCTCAGTGGCAGGTGAGCCATGGTGGGTCACTCTTTGGTGTCCTGATAACCAAATTCCAATGGGGCATGGTCCCCATACTAAGATACCATTCTCTAGACACCAACTGAGTGTCCTAGTATTTTATTTATAACACACTCTACCTGGAAATAGCATCAGATTCTACTGGTTAAGGGCTCAGTCTCACAAGACTGTCACTCCCCATTTCAGACACTAATTGGATTGTTACATGTACTTCTCATGATTTCCTCCTTGGTTTCAATTAATCTGCTAGAACAGCGCACAGAACTCAGGAAAACATTTATTTACTAGATTCCAGATTTTTTAAAAAACAAAATAATTCACAAACAGCCAGAAGGGATGCATTGGGCAAGTATATGGGGATGAATTGGAAGCCTACATGTACTCTGTAGGCCCACCACTCTTCCTAAGTTTCTACATGTTCACCAACCACCTCTTGAACCTTGTTATTTTGAGTTTTTTTGGAGACCTCATTACAGAGGTACGATCAAATCATTGATCATTACCAATTGATTCAAGCTTCAGCCCCTCTCCTTCACCAAAGGTCAGATGCTTGAGACTTAAATTTCCAACCTGTAAGTACATGGGTGGCCCTACTGACAACCAATTCCAATTTCAAGAGCTTTACAAAGACATCTCAGTAACATAACAAAGGACTCCTTTACTGTTCTTCCCACTTGGGGAGCTCCAGTAGTTTTAAGAGCTTGTGCCAGAAATGGGGACCAAATACATGCATTTTCTTACTGTGAATGGCAACATCACACTGGGCGTACAGGAGTCTAGGTGTCGAGCATACAGTATTCATGTTGAGAGGTCCCAGGAAGCACATCTCAGGGCACAGGTGGGTGGTGCATGTGCACAGTGCAGGGACACCATGTTCAGAGTAAACAAGTCACTGGGTTTAGGGAGGACTGCAAGCTTGCTAAGAGGCTCTGCACTCTGGATATGAAGTTGCAAGTGGGGCAGAGGACTTTCAGGTGTCCTCACACACCTACACTGCTGAATAACTGTGCAGTAGGAGGAAGAAAAGGCCAACACCTGCACACCAGAATCTGGTGTGTCTTTCCAGGGCTTCCTATTGGCAAAAGTTAATTAGTATCATGTTCACTGTACATGAGTGAATTCTAAGAGACACATCCTTGACATCAGAGTGGGTTCAGTGGGGTTATGGAAAATGAGAGGCTATTACTGGCACAGAGAGTAGGGAGTTTTGAGACTTAGGGGAGATTTGTTCTTATTTGGCATGTAATTCACATGTAACTTGCCACTTTATATGGTGTGAGCCTTGCCTTTGTGAAGATGTCTCCAAAATGAAAAAGTATATATGTCTGCTTGAACTTGTGTTCTCCTTGAAAATATTTCCAACTTTATTGTGTTGGTGTAGCTGTAATTATTAATTTAGGTCTTAAATAGTGTTTGAAATGTATCTGATTAGACTTTCAATTTGGCCTAACACTGAGATTAATGGTATTTGAGGGGGACATTTAATTTTTTCTAGAAAATCCTAGTTTAAACTCAAATTTTTTATTAAATATATGAATAATAATCTCATTTAACGTTCCAATTCTTATCCTTGAGCACAAAAAAGCATAGCTAACCTGAATCTTATCCCATAAATATATACTTTCTTTTTGCCAGATGCTGAAATGTCACTGGACTATTTTAAAATAGTACTATTTGATCTCTGTGAAACAGATGGAAGTATTTGTTAAACAAACCTTACTTAGAATGTAATCTTTTTTCTCCCCTGATTGCATATGTTTGGCAATGAGCTTTCTCTTCTAGATGTGAATGAATTTTGGGCAGTCTCCAAATCTAAACACACCCTAATTTCAAAAACCACAATCCTGAGGGCCTAATTCCTGTTTACTAAGGAATTAAAACCTAGTGAAACCACATAGTTACTAAATACAGTACATCCTACTGAGTTTTTCAAAACAAAAATCTACAGTTTATGTAGAGTTATTGACTGTCATTGAGTTCAGAGAGTACAGCCTCCTCATGAGAAGCATAGAATATTTACAATTGGTTAAATATGTCTGTTGATTCTTTTTTTAAATTTCAAATTCTGTGAACTTGTGAGTGGGTCATGGTGATGGACTATTGAGTCAAATGGAGCAATAGCTGAGATAGAATTCTTATTTTTCGTTAGTGTGTTGATGATTAACATCTAGTCAAAATGATCCGTAAAAATGTCCATATATAACTGTCAGTTAAACTGTGTTTTTGAGATAAGGAATTAATTTTTCCTTTCTTTTATATTCAACAAACAAATTAAAAAACACCTAAATATTAAAATAAAGTCAAACCTTAAGTATTGATCTTACTAGAAATTCAGTTGAAGAAAAATATTTTTAAAAAGATAGGAAGGGAAATTAAAAAAGCCCACTCCATACCCCTTTGTAATTAAACAGCTCTAATCCAATTAGGAGGAAAAAAAGCAGAGTAGAAAAAATTGGCGGTTTAAATTTACACTTCTCAGGATTGGATTTCACAGGCATGCTTTATAGTTTTAGCAATCTTTACTTGGAGTAGTAGTTGACATACCATAAACTTTAATCTGGAAGAAGAATATAGCATATGTCACATGATATAGCATCCTCAACAGTACACCTGTATTCAACTAATGAAAATTAATTGGATTAACCATCTGCTTTCCCATAACTTTCTAGAGGTAATTAATTGATTTATGTTGTAAGCAACATTCAATCATTAGTGATAAATAAATGTGAGTAGTATTGATTTTCTCCACATAGCTCTTCTAAAACTATTTTCTCATATTTCATTGTTACATTGAATTGTTTTGTGGGATTCCTGTCAGTAAGCTCATTTTTAACTACAGTATGCATAATGTGAATCTGGGAATTCATAACGAAAAGCTTTAGATCTTGAATCACAGATTTCCTAAAAATCAAAAATTATATTTCTTTTGTGTTCAAATCATAAAGTTATAATTTGGGTTCTTGGGAAAGGAAAGTTAAAATTATTAACATTACTCAGTGAAAATATGAGGAAATAAATATCATGGGATTGTTCCTATACATTGATCATCTTACTTAAATTGGTTTTTTGATTAGATTGATGATATCCCAAAATTTAAATTCTTGGAGAACAGTTAAGATTTTCATGTTCACTGTTGACTTGTAGAGTTATGGCAATTTACTATTTGAAGGTACTTGTTTTAAATTTCATTTTTAGTTTTGCAAAACTGTGGTCTCTGCCATCTGTAGCAAGCTCCCAGCTATTTGTTCTCCAGTCACCTGACATTTCTCAAAGCCTTATGGATCTCATCACTAGAAAGGCATTTAAAACCTGTTCTTTCAGACAAGACATTTTTTACTTATCCTTTCCTAGTTTTCATTCATTTCTTCTTTAGGGATTTTTCCCTGACATAAATCCTGCTATTATCATCTCATAGCAACATGCACCTCACCCTGGGTCATTTGCAATAGATTTCAATATGTATTTATTTGATTATCTTTTTTTAAAAAAAAAGGAAGAAAGAAAAGTGCAGGCAGGAATATAGGCCAGTAGGTAGACAGGCAGAGGGAGAGGAAGAAGCACTTTATTTAGTTATTCATTTAGCTGTTGACCCAGCCCTGGGCCACACACCTAGGTCCTTGGAGTGTATATGGACTGTGGCAGCTAGAGGTGGTGAACTTATCCACTAGGTCACCAGGGCGTGGCAACTTTATTATCCTTTTTTTTTTTTAATCTTTGCTATTGTCCTTTCTAGCATCATGAAAGTGTCCCCCTTTCCCTTGGTATTACATTTCCTTGATAGATAGTAAACACTGCAAAGAGTTATTTAGCAAATGAGTACAGTTTTTTTTATGGCTATTATAATACTAGCTTTGGCAAGTTCTCTTACATAGAATATCTTTAAAATGACCAAGATTTTGATCATTATTTTAATTCTGGCATGTATTTCAAAGAAGAAAGAACAACGATTAGATGTTCTACTAAGTTAATTTGCAGATCAATTCTTACTTTTACATTTAAAATAATTGCTCTTGCTTGCCTTTCATTGTGAGAGAACATTAAGTCTCTAATAGTATCTTATACAATATGTTATATAAAGTGTAATTGTTGAGGTACTTGAATTTATGCCTCAAAACACCCTTTTCTCAGCACTTACCCTATTTCTGCAATAACTGTCTTCCTTATAAAACCATGAAGGGGAGACTTAAAGAGAGATTAGATTCAGAACTCTGACACTCTCCTGCTGTTGACCTTTTCCTTTTCCCTACACACCAGCTCTTCTTGTTTTAAATTACTTGATTCACTCAGAATTTCATGCCTTGAAATTAACTGTCACTGTACATGGCAACATTTGCTCTTTAGGCTACAATGTTACTATTCAATCTTTCCTTTTAAAGTCTCTTCACTAAATGAGTTGCCAAAGAATGAGTCATCTTGGATGCATACTTATTAGAGCAGTCATTATTTCTCAATCCTATATAGCTAATGTTTTTCCGTTCTAGCAAATGCTTATAATGTTTTTTTTTTTCTTTTATGCCATCTTGAAAAGAAATTCATGGATAACATAAACTATCTACACTGAAATCGTCTAATGTCTGTACTATATAGTAGAATTAACAAAGTAATATAATTACCTGTAAAATAGTTATGTAATGCTAAAAATGATTGAACAAAATATATAATGAAGCAGACAAAGATTTCTTTTATTTATAATCACTCTAAATACAGCAGCTAAAAATGGCTTTATCACCACTATTTGTATTTTTCATAAAGGTAAACACTCAGTAAAGTTGAAGTATGGTTTTCTTAGCTGTAACTAGTGGTTCCATTTCTGGAAAATTTAATCTGTTATTAATGCATATATTAAAATATATTATTGACTATCAAAAATATCAGTATATATTAATGCCTTGAAAGACATTTAACCTTGAATGTTTTCTAACTTTTGTTTTACACATAGTGTGCTTCTGGAAAATATGGGGTACCTATCATCCACCTCTACAAGAAGAATATATTTGTATTGGCAGCTGAAATATGCATAAAGGTTTATATTCATATAAGAATATAACGGCTAACATATATCGTAAAGTACTCTAAATCCCAATCCCTGCAAAAGTGGGATAGATGTAAAAGCTGTGGTGTTTGGGGAAAGAGAGATATGGCATCGTCTCTAGCTGGGAGCACAAAATTGCTTTGACAGACATCATAGAAGGAGGACTGCTATATTATGCCCATGACAGATTTCACATTTTTCTGAGAAATTCTCCTTCAACTACTAACCTATCATAAATCATAGTCCTGTCTCCTGTATTGACCTGAAACTAAGAAATAACCAAAGCTTCTGCTACTACTTGAAGAGGAGGGGAGAAGAAAAAAGTTTTATTATTGCTGTCCTCAAATACTTTCTAAAAGTAGATGGAGAATAAATTCTTAATAAAAATATTTTTGGAATGACTTTTATTTTGGTTTAACACTAGATTTGATCCCTGCTCTATTTTTTCTTGTGTTTTGGTTCTAAATGTAAACTTTGTTTGATAATGGAAACTCTTGCTCGATTCTCCTTTTATTGCAGCTTTATTTTTCCTTCATGAGTTCTTTCCTCAGTGAATGTGGATTACACATCCTGTGTGTGGTGTCAAATTGTTTATAAGTACCATGGCTGTGTCTAGTAGCCACTGTTTTTATATAAATTCTATTCTTTGATATGACTCTTGTTTCTCTTTTGAGAATATTAACAAACCTTTTAGCTTGGTGTGGAGTACAGAAAGTATTTTTATACATTTGTTCTTTAATAGCTATTCAACTCTCTGGGGAAGACAGTCTCTTCTGACACACATATGCTAAACATTTCCCAGTAATTTTCCGTGATGGCAGACAAGCATTAGAGAAAGGGTTAGCAACTATGATAAATTGTTCCACCTGATACCATAAATGTTCATTCTACCTTCTGTAAATCCCTTTGTTCTTCTGATGTTATAGGAATATATTATGACTGTGGATATTATAGTTTATTTAGAAGATTTTCAAGTTTGGCCTGTGTGTCATCATGTAAGGTAGAGATTTTTCAGTGGTAGCAAGTGTTGATTGTTTTAAGTAACTGCTAAGAGTCTTGGTTATTAATAAAACTGATTCCTTACTTCATATGCATAAGCAATGATAACATTTGATGGCTTTGACATATTATGCTTGAGGGTTTTGTCAATTTTCTTCCTTGTTGTCCATCATTGTAACACCTGCAATTTAACTTGGCAGTCAATTTGTTAAAGCAAGAAATAGTCAATTTTCTTAATAAGGATGTAAAACTCTTGTCATGTTTTCCTTTGCTAAATTTATTTGGGAAGTTGAGTGATTCCAACTGGCATCACATGTGTATTTGGCACTGAATTCTTGTTTGCTCACATACTTGCCAGTATACGTTTAAGTGTTCAGGATTTTCAGGTCTTTGAAGACATACACATTTAATTTGCTATGTGTGTATAGCCACCGTTTTGCACATTCACCAAAGTCCTTGGCATTTAAAAATATTCCATTGTTTGTTGTATCTGAGGGATTGTGTTGTGAGTCTGTGGACCATAAAAATATGTAAAAGCTCATTTTAAGGATTAGAGGAAGTATAAATCAGAAAACTTCATGTAGGCCACCCATACATTCTTGAATATGTAATGTACAAAAGTATATTTTAAGTGTCTCAACCCAGTCCAACACAGTTTGATCACTAATATACCTAAACACAGATTTTTTTGTTCAAGTAAAATGAGAGAACCTAATCACAGATGGATGGTTGTCAAATCGAAGGATGGATGTCAAATCTGTAACTAAATAATTGCAGGCCAATGTGATAGGTGAAAGGATGGAATTCTTTAAAAAGAACAGGATGGTTGCTGAAGAGCAGTAATCATTTGATATTGGAGATCTGGGATAATCCTCTATAGTGAGACAATATTTGGATTGTTCTTAAATGTTAGCCGGTAGCATGCTTGAGCAAAGAGATCAGAGGATATTCCCAGTAGATGGAGCAGTTTGATCAAAGATCAACTTATATAGATTTGGAAATTATAATCTATTGGGGTGAGGAATTCTGTTTTGTTAGAGAGTAGTACACAGTGGGAGGTTAGAGTTGCAGCTGGGCAAGAGTGGAGAACCACAGGAGCAGATATGGTTAGGTTGCTCTGGCATCAGATCATATGAGATTGGAGAGGGAGAAATTTGTTTCTGACTTTTTTTAGGTGTAAACTAAATTTGCCTAACTGGATGTAGAAGGGGAGAGACTGGCAGTACACTTCTTTCTTACATGTTTGGATTGTATGGCCATAAACCAAGATGAGTATTAAAATGATGAGCAAATCTAGGGGCATTGAAGCAGAGCTGATCGACTCTAGAGTTGATTGATTTTTTTTTAAGTTCTTATTTTTAAATGATTATAGATTCACAAACCATAACGTACAGCAGTCCTGTATAGTCTTCACCCAGTCTCAGTGACAATATCTTACAAAATTATAGTACTATCTTAAAAACTGGATTTTGGCAGACCCAGACCTTTTTTAGATCTCACTGGTTTCAGATACTCTCCAGTGTGTGTGTGTGTGCTCGTGCATATGTACATGTGTGTTCACATGAGCATATATGTATATATAGTTTCGTCACATGTAATTTGTGTAACCATTACTACAATCAAGGTATAGAATTTTTTTAAGGAAAGATTCAGGCATGAATGCAGCCGAGTAGGCATGGAGGCAGAAAGAGAGAGGAAGAAGAAGCATTTTATTTTATTTTTAATTTTGCTGTCCACACTGGTTGTTTCTCCTGGACCTGGGATTTGAACCCAGGGCTCTGTGGCCTGAGCTCTTTGGAGATAATTGACCTGACTGCTGCTCCATCAAGGCATGCCAAGGTACAGCATTGTGTAAAGATTCTCTACAAAGACTCATGATTTCTCTTTGTTATTACTCAATTCTACTTCACTTTCACCATACTTAGCCCCTGGTAGTCACTCACATTTTCCATCTCTGTAATTTGGTCATTATGAGAGTGTCATATAAATGGAATCATATAATATATAACTATTTGAGACTGACTTTTTTTCACTCAGTATAAGTCCTTGAGATCCACTCTAGTGTTGACTGGCTAGAAAGCTGAAAGATGAATGGATAAAGAAGATGTACTATATATATATATATATGTGTATATATATATATATATATATATATATATATATATATCATGGAATGCTACACAACCCTTAGAAGAGATGAAATTCTGTCATTGAATCAACTGAATCAACCTAGAGGAGATTATGCTCAGTGAGGTAAGCCAAAAGAAGAAAGATAGATACCAGATGATCTCACTCATAGGTGGAGCCTGAATAGACAAAACAAAGGAACAGGTGAAATAAAACAACCCTTGGACACTTGTAATAGAACTGAGTTACCAGTAGGGAATGGAATGTGGGTAAGGGGAGTGCAAATGGTAGTGGAGCCCACTGGACAAAGGTGAAAAACCCTTGGTGATTTGGTGGAGGACATGATGTGTTGACATATATCTGAGGAATGGGGAACATATGAGTTTAGTAGAATAAGTTAGTACAATAAAATAAATGAAAAAATAAAAAGAAGAGACACAGAGTATGGTGTGGAATAGCACTTGGGTCAATTGCCTCTGAAAAACACAGGCTATAACCCCCTGAGTTGGAGTCCTGGTCCCAGGGGGGAAGCAGCCAGTGTAAACAGCAAGATAGAAATAAAATGCTTCTTCAAAAAAAATCTTATTTCTTGCCACTGTTAAGCAGCAGTCTATGGTGTGAATGCACCAAAGTTTGTTTTGGATGTTGAAGGACATTTGAATTGTCTTGAGGCCATGCAGTTACAAATAAAACTATTGTGAACATTTATATCTATTCAGGATTTTTTAAAATTGATCTGTTTTCTTTGCAAAAAATACCCAAATTTCAATTGCTGTGTTCTATGTTAAATGTCAGAGAAATTTTTCAGAAATCAGAAAACTTTTCCAGAATGGTTGTGTCATTTTACATTCTCAGCAGCAATATATGAGAGATCCAAATTTGAGACATCCTTGCTGTCACTTTAAAAAAACACTTCTGGCTTTCTTAATAGATGTGTCATGATATTTGATTGTGATTTTATTTGGATTTTCCTAATGGCAGATGTTGAACATCTTTCATGTCTTCTGTTTATTCTCTTTGGTGAAACATGTTTATGTCTTTTGCCTGTTTCCTAACTCGATTGTGTTGCTCACACATTACTACTTATCACCACAAGCCACCTCTTTTTTCCTAATTGCTGCTCATAGGGAATTAGTTCAAATACCAACTGGGTGCAGATACTAGGGTCGGAGGAGGTTGGGGGAAGCAGAATTCCGAGGACCATTACCTTCTACCAATTTCATTGTTTCTGTTGGGTCAGTTCATTTCTCCACTTGTCCACACTGACACCCATTCATTTTCTTTGGTGTCTGGTTAGAGTAATGTTGTTATCAAGAGAAAGATTTTCTGTTCTAGATCATTATTTCCCCAGCCCTCTTTCCCCTACACCCTTGAAAATATATGTCTATTTTACTCTTACGATCTTTTTGCTATTTTCATCTGTTGCTTTCCTTCTGCCTGAAGAATTCCTTTAACAGTTTTTGGTAGTGTGGATCTGATGCTGATGAATTATTTAAGTTTTTATATATCTGAAACAAGCTTTATAGGTCATTCTTCATACATATTTTAACTGAGTAGAGAGTCAATAGGTTTTTCTTTTAGTGCTTTAACAATGTAGCTCACTAACTAGGTTGCATTGTTTCTAATGAGAAATCTGCTATTATTCTTATCTTTGATCTTTTATATGAAAGGTCTCTTTTTTCCTCAGGATACCTGCTTTCTTTTTTAACATATTGCTAGCTTTATCATTAGTTTTGAGCAATCGGATTATGATGTACCGTGGTGTTTCTTGTATATAGTAGTTTATTGAGCTGCTTCAACCTGTTGGCTTATAGTTTTCATCAAATCTGGAAACACTGTCACCATTATTTCCCTAAATATATTTTTATCTGCCCCTTCTGCTCCCATCTGTCTTTGAGGATTCCAATAGTATCTATATCAGAATGCTTGATATAGCTTCACCACTCTCTGATACTCAGTTCATTTTTTTTCTTTCTTCTCTGGTAATGATAATTTCTACTGCTCTCTTTGTTACTAATCTTTTTCCTCTTCACTATCTAATCTGCCTATAACTGTAATTAGTGAATTTTTCACCTTACTTGTGTTTTTTATCCTCTAGAAGTTCAATTTGGGTCTTTGTTCACATATTCTTTAATTCTGCTTAAGTTTTTTGAATATATAGAATTTAGAACAAGCGTTTTAATGTCTATAGTAATTTAACAATGATCAGTTCTAGATTAGTTTTTATTTGTCTCTTTATACATTGTATTTTCTTGTTTCTTTTATGTCTAGTAATTTTTGGGATGGCAGACATTGTCACAAGTACTTTGTTGGGTGTTGGTTACTTTTGTATTCTTCTAAATATTGAATTTTGCTGCAGGACACAAGCTACATGATAGTATCCTTATCCTTTCAGGTCTTGCATTTAAGATACATTAGATGGGACTGGAATAATGCTTATATTAGGTCTAAATTTTCCTTACTGCTGGGACAAGACTCTTTCATGTACTCTGTGAAGATATTTTCCAATCTGACTGATTATGATGGTTATTATTAGTATTTTTTTTCTTTAGAGGAAAGGTGCGGGCAGGAATAAAGACAAAGAGAGGCAGGCAGGAAGAGAGGGGAGGAAGAAATATTTAAAACATTTTATTTATTTGTTCATCTTGCTTGTTCCTTTTGGCCCCAGGTCTCAAACTTGGATAGTTGGGATTTTTATGAACTGTGTCCAGTGGCTTGTCTGCTAGGCCACCAGGGCATGCTGTTGGACATTATTCTGACCCTCAGGTCAGGGTGTCTTGCTCCTCTGCATCTCCACAGACCATTTTACCCTCAGTAGCAAACTCTGGTGGGCTCATCGGCTATGTAGTTGTAGTCCGTGGCAGTCCCTATGTGATTCCAGGGGCCCCTTTGCTCCTTGTCTTGGTACAGACTCATTCCACAATTGAAGCTCCTTTCCAGACTCAGGGTGCATGGAAGGGTGACAGGGTGACAGGGTGACAGGGTGTTCTCCAGTTCTTTGTGTAGAGGGTGTGGCCTAGGAGTGGAATTTTTTGTTTTTGACCTATATCTGCAGATAATTATAGATTTCAAGTTCTCCAGTACAACATCCAGAATAAGTGAAAAGGAAAAATAAAACCCAAGATCTTGGAGCTTACACCATTCCTCAAGTTGTGAGATCCCAAACCAATCAACCTTCCCTCCATTATTTGTAGGCTTCCTATGGTCTGTTAGCAGTAGTTAGTCTACGATGTTCAGTTACAAGTGGAAGAACTGGTAAGTAGTTGGGTGACACATTTTGGTCCACACATCAGTGTTTTAGAATGTAGGAGCCTTCTGTTACTCTGTGACTCCATAGAACTTTCTGAAGGAAGAAATAGATGTAGGACCCTTGACATCAGGAGATGATGAAGGAAATCTGGAGAGCCATTCTAACTTTGTTTACACTTTGGCTCCTCTACTTTCTAGTTGAGATTTTAATACTCAGCATTTACATCATAAAAATGGGGAGGATGCTGTTGATGATAATAATGTCTGTAGGGCTCTGTGAGGATGATAGGAGACTATACATGTAAAGCACTTTGCAGAGTACCTGACAAGTATTAAGTGCCAATAAATGTCAGCTCAAGTTTTATTTACAGAAGGAACTTCAGGTTTTAAGATCATTGTTGAACTTAGGGAGGGTGACTGAAGTGTGAACAAAGACCAAACTGCCCAGGATTCAAAGAGCAAATAAAAAGTGAGAAAATAAGTCAATATGTCTTTATTCCTTCAAGATATTGTACTGAAAAGTTAGAGGAAGAGAGAGAGAGAAGATTGGGGAGTGATTCAGTCATGTGGTTGGTGGAGGGAGAAATATGCTTGAGGTTTGGGTAAGAAAGAAGATGAGTGTATACACACACACACACACAATTTTCTCTTTTTAGATAAATAAAAGTGAAAATGAACCTGAACTGAGGGGGAAGAGTTAGTAAGGAGATGTAGGAAGGAAGAGGCAAATTATAGAAAAAGTAGAATTGCTGATGATGCTGGATTAATAGTATAGGTAGATAGAAAAAATATTACTTGGAGACTTAGCAAACTCTTCTTAATCTCTACCTGAGCACCATATTCCTAGCTGTTATTGTTGATATCACCAAATATTTCAACTTCTACTAACTCCAAAACCAGATATCATCTGGAACTGTAGTCTACTGTTTCAGCTCCTGGTAATTATTATTCTATTAAGGAAAAATAAAAAGCAGAAGAAAGTACGAGAATAAATTAGGAGCTAAAACAGTAGGAAGAAATGAAGGTATTTGAAAGAATGTATAGATAATGCACTCCATTTGTTATTATTTTATCAGATTTTATTAAATACCTGTTTTATCTTAGGCATGTTTTCTGGTTACAATGCTTTATTAAAACTGGATATTATTTTGGGCTATTAGAGCTTTCCAATATGGGAGTCAGGCCTTCAAATTATTCACTTAAGATTGTGATAAGCTCTATTAATAAAAAGGGCATTTCTACAGTGATTATATTACTAGGAGGACTTATGTTGATGAGGTGTTCTAAGGATGGCCCCTCTCCAAAGTGGAGAGACTGAGCAAAAACAAGGAGGTAAGGGGAACTGTGGAAGATAAGTGTAAGTAATGCCTTGGGCTCAGGAGGCATAATTTATGAAAGAGGAATGTAATCTACTTAAAGATGTGAAGGGAAACCAAGAGAACAGAAAGTATTCAGCATATGGTAGGATGGCATGAGGTGGAAAGCAGAGGTACAGAGCGTGAATGATGTAGGCTTGATGGGCACCCTTAAAAGGCTTATGTTCTAAGATTGGTGGTTAGCAATTAAGGAGCTTGGGTATACATGCTTTGTGGCATCTTATAAAACAAAACAAAAAAACTTGAATGCTGTGTAGGACATGTATTAGAGAGAGCCAGAAAGAAGCAAAAATTTGAATATAAGAATTGGAAGTACTGAGAAAATGGAAAGAAACTGAATAAAAAACTGTTAAAAGTCTGACCTTGTAGAGTATACTGTCATGTTCTCTCTCTCTCTCTCTCTCTCTCTCTCTCTCTCTCTCTCTCTCTCTCTCTCTCTCTCTCCTCTCTCTCTCTCCTCTCTCTCTCTCTCTCTCTGTGTGTTGAAATTGCCTCGAGATTTTGTGTGTGTGTTTCTTTAAGACCCAGGGAAACTTACTGGGCCCATAAAGTGACACCAGCACTCAGCTATGTTGAGTCCATGTTCAATTATCTAACAGTCAGAAAAACAAAGTTACACCTACAACACACTTAATTGCATGCTGTGTCTCCCCTACTTCTCACCCAGTGAGATTTTGTGCATAGAATGTGGTTGAGATTGAAGATAGCAAACTAACTCCTCTGGTATAAGCTCTCTTGTCTTGAAGAATCATAGAAATATAGAGATCACCATTCTTTGTGTGAACCTGTGTGTCTTAAAACAACCCTTTCCTTATCAGTATTCTTAACTAATTTTTGTTGTTGTTTTTAATAATATCTTTGCCAGAAATATGGGTATGGTCTTTATTGAAGACCATCATTTACTTGAATTCAACTGGTATAATATCTGTGCAACTGACTCTGATAGGTAGTAAACATAATTCATATATAATCTTTACTCCTTTAAAATTCTTGCCCAAGCTCACAATAAACGGGAGAAAATATAAAATTGCTAATTAACTGAAGCTCTAGAAAAAGGTTCTAACATTTTGGAGTAGCTTGTTTTTAGTTCCATTAAAAAGTCTCTATTTTTTTTTTTTTTTTGTACTACACTTTGTATTTCCATTTAAAACATCTCTTATTTATGGCATTACATTCCAAAAGCAAAATTTATGAAATCCTCAAAAGAATCACTGATCTGTCATCAAGTCCTCTTGCCTCCTTAAAAGAAGCTGCTTTTAAGGAACAAGTCTTTGTCAGTTAATCCCATCAACTGAAAACCTGCATTTCAAAATAGTGAACACAAAACAGAATTTAGCTTTGTTTAGATGAAATCTATAGAGTCTTTAGAAATCTATCAGGTTCTCAGCTAAGCTGCTTTCCTGTTCAAACAAAAAAACTAGTGAAGGGAATTTAAGTCTGAAAACGAGACTCAAACTCAAAATATGGTAGTCTGCTCACACTTAATGCACTTAGAAAATATAGTATTTTGACTTTTTTGAAAACTCTTTGTAAATTATAAAGACATGAATAAAAATAAAAATTATCCAAATTCTACATAAAGAAGAGATGTGTATTTCTCCAAGTCTGTAAAATCTTTTGCCCTCCTCTACCTTATGTTAAAAGTGCAGATGACTCTCTTCTTCTTTCTCCAACGACACAAATTTAGGGCGACAAATTTTCAACTTGACATTATAAAGTATGAAAGAAGCATTTAGGCAGAAAAGCCAGGAGCCATTTTTATATCAGAAAGAAAATACATTAGAAGATCAAAATCCTTTATTTCATTTTTATGACAATATTCAGTTACAATTTTGCCCCAAAACAGATAGTTCTAAACAATGATTATATAGTTTAAAAAAGTACTCTTTTCCTTTGAAACCTTTGATAGCTTTAGAAATACATAATTTTCAAATTTAATTTGATAAATCTGAATAAGAAATAATCACTATCGTGCTGCAGCATATTATTAACAGCATTATGAACAGCAAAAAAATGAGAGGAAACCTGTATCGTTTTAAAGAATTCTAAATGAATAAATGTTTTGTGAATCACTAATAGCCAATAACATTATTTGGAAGATTTGGAGATGATCTGGTTTGTGTTAACATATTTACACTTTAAAATGCCTCTCGAATTAAGTCAAGCTTACTGCAAACAGATGCTAGAAAATATGAAAATAAAGTGTTACTGTGTTAAGATCATTATTATCTGAGGGATTCAACTGACCAGATTTTGGAAAATATATTTGACTTTTGTTTTACCAGAGAGCACAATCCGATGAACTGGAAAAAATTGAGAAGCATGGTCGATCCTCCAAAGACAAGGAAAATGCCAAGTCTCTGGACAAACCTGAACAGTAAGAATGCCTTAGGACCTTGCAAAAGGGATCCAAGACTAGAAGAGGGTTCTTTCCATTTGAAAAATGCCATGTGTTCTGTGCATTAATTGTTCTGAATTATTTAATGATAAATAACGTTGATTTGAATTTATTTTTCCTCTTTGATTTGAATTGATTTGAATTTATTTTCCTCTTCTAAACCTCTTTCCTTAGGTTCCTTTATGAACTATCACTCATCCCCAACTTTTCAGAACGAGTCTTTTGCATCCTCTTCCAGTCCACATTTTCAGAAAGCATTTGCTCAATTCATCGCAAACTGGACTTGCTACAGAAATTGTGTGAGGTGAGTTTTGGTCCACAGAGATTGAAGATTGGATTTTGATATTTAACAGTGTTCAGTCATGTTCGTATTTCAAAAGTTTTCTTTTGTTTACTCTAAATAGTCCTAAACTTTGAAGGTTAGTGTTCTGTGAAAGAGAACATATGATTGAACTTCAAAAGCAAAGCAAATGGTCAGTTAGCCATATAGGACCACAGGGCCACTTTGTCAGAATATGATCATTACATGTCAACCTTCTGTCCCTTCTACATTTGCCAGAACCAATCTTTTCAGTTTTCTCTCATACATTGAACTTCCAATTGAATGTTACTTGAAGGCATTTTACTTCCTTTCCTTTAACTTTGGAAGGACCCCTTAACAAATTGTTAGTGATTACACCCAAATGATTTAGGAACAGCTGTAGCAGTCAGCAGAAGATGAATATTCTTTCAAAAACAAAGAATAAATGCCTGGCAGAAATTGCCAATAATAACATTTAAATCAGTTTTTCAAATTTCAATAGTATCATTTGTTCTGGTTGTGATACATCCTTTTGAAAATTGGTATAATCTTATTAAAGATACATTTTTAGAGGAAGTGACAGGCTACTTCAGGTTAAACATTGTTCTAGAAGAAGTGAGTGTGAAGTTTTCAAGGATACATTTGAATTTGGAAATTAATCTTTGTAATTATGTTTTAGTTTCTCACAACTTAAGCCAATTTTTTTTTATCGCTCTAGAGGCAGGTATAATTAGCATGATGGTGGTGATATTATTTTATAGTAGTTCTCATATTGCAGCCTTATTTTTTACCTTGCAGTTATGTCATAGAAATGGCCTAGGTTGGTATCTCTAAGCTTACAAAAGCAAACCTTAGTGTTTGTTGGTGATGCAACTTTTTAAATTTAGCTTTGGAACTACTGCTCTCAGATACAGGTAGCAATGATAAAGTATGGATGTGACCCAAATTATTGGTAGAGTATAAATATCTATGACTAATTAAATTAAAACAAAACTTTGTGTAAGAGAAAAAGTATTCCTTATCCTGTTTTGCAGACATTGAAAAGTGGCCCCGGGGTTATGCAGGTTCTGGGTTTGGTTCTTGCCTTTGGCAACTACATGAATGGTGGAAATAAGACTCGGGGACAGGCAGATGGTTTTGGATTAGACATTCTTCCGAAGCTGAAAGATGTCAAAAGCAGTGTAAGTATTTTGTATGAATGAAGTTAGGAAAACTGAGGATTAGACATTTTGTTAGTAGTATATATAATGATAATATTGTTAGAAAGTGTTTATGTTCTAAGGTCAAAAGATTCTTCATGTTCAGAACTAGGTAAAAATAATGGACATCTTGTATTTGTAATTTAGTGAATAATATTTCATAGAATGAGAAATTTCGAATCCTGTATTGAATCAATAATTGAATAGATAAAATTTTAAAATAAAAGGGTTTTTTTCACTGTGTTTACTGTGTCTTCTAATATTTATCCTTTTTAATTCAGAGTAGAGCCCATTGCTTTCTTCATCATTTTTGTGTTAAGCAATGAAGGCCAAAGGCCCATGTTCTTCAAATAAACAAAAGTGAATCAAAGAAGCATGTGAACAAAATATGAACGATGATCCTGTTTTTCTACATATCATTTTCTTTCTGATCCCAGTTTGCATGAGAGTGTCTACGCTCTTTTACAGGTCTAATTATCTTTTTCATCCTGCCTCAACATATTTCTTTAAAATGAATATCTAAGATGTTATGAAAGTATCAGTGGAAGTAGTAGATTAGGCAATTGCCATAATGGTTACAGATAAAAATCTGAAATTTTAAACTTAGAAACCAATTCTATTCTCTGTTATAGGAATCTACACAGAATGGTGTATAATGAAAGAATTTATGAGGATAATTCTAAAATATTATTTTCAATAAACAATTTGTCTTATGAAAATGAAAATACATAGAATTGTCCTTCCTAAATAGTGATATGATCTCAGTTATAAAAAGTTTTTTTTTATTTGTGGATACTTATTTGTTTATTCATTTATATATCCACTCACACTTTATTTAACATTCTTTTGCTGTACTTCTATGAAGTGCTGGACACTGCTTTACTAAAATTGAATAAAACTTAGCTCTTTTTTGAAACAACAAAAGCATATAATATTTGTGATTATGTTTATATTTGTTGACATACTCTTTTATTTGCATCTGACATATTTTCATAGGAACTTCTAGTTATCATCCTGATAAATAAAATTTGTTAAAATATGAAAGCTTTTCTTTTAAACACATGGTAGCTCCTACCATCTTACTAACTGCATATTTGATTGAAACTAATAACTTTTGCAAAGGACCTTGGACTACAACATCAATATAATACTTAACCTATATAAATGTATTTGAAATAGATTCTGGTCATCATAATTACTTATGAATAAGGGATTATTTGGAGTTTTTGTATTGGTTGATATATCTTACTCAATTCTCAATTAAGTTAATTTTTATTAATTTAAATGATTAAGGAGTCACAGAGAAAAAAAGAATGAATGAATTAAGAGATTTTTTATTTTTTATTTTTGTTCTTTTCTTGCTATAATTTTGCTTTCATTCTCACGAAAGCTATTCGAAGTCTTTCAGATTTGGCTTTCTCTATAAATCAAAATATATTTCAGTACTTTAGACCAGTAAGGATTCAGATAACTCAGATTTTCTCTCAGCTTGCCTACTAGTAGGCATTTAAGAAATGTTTTGTTAATTTATTCAAGAACTTCTAGCCATTTCATTGATTTATAATGTAGGAAAGGAAAGGAAGTCAAGTAGCTTATATCATTTTACTACCGATTAATTTTGTAATATATTACTTTCATTATTATTGTGTAATATATATGTTGTTGCTACTTCTATATCTTACTATGAGGGAAGTGTCTAGTAGATACATTATTGTATCAAGTTAAACTTGATCACAATAGGATGTGGCTCTTTTTATAAATAGGAGAAAGTCTTGGTTAGATTTAATATTACAGAGAAACTAGTTTATATCACAGTTTGTGTTTAAAATCAAATAGATATTTAGTCTCCTATGTTTACTTAGCTAGCACTAATTTTGAGCAATGTAGAATAATATAATTAAAAATGAATTCCTCAATATATTCGAAAGGTGATGAAAGCTGTTAGAAAGGAAATAGTTTTACTCTTTTTTCTCTATAGAATCTTATCTCTATGTTATCTGTAGCTGCATGGATAATTAATTCCTGCAGTTCCTGATATAATAATTTATAATATGTATTTATATTGTAAAGCTTCTGCTTATTTGAAATAAGAGTTATGTTTTTATTTCCCTGTTTATATACTGATGAGTCTCAATCAAACTTGCTATTATTTACCTGCTTGTCCAGCTATAAGAAAATTTGGGTATTATTTAGTCATTGATGATAGGTGCTGTAACTATCACTAATGAAACAAAAATTCACTAGTTTTCTTAACATATAAGCTTTCAAATTCCTTAGAAATGGTTATTGAATTAATTTGTTATATAGAATTTCACATGCCATTTTATATATTCTCATCAATAAATGCAACTTTACTGAAATTTATTTTATCTAACACTATGTTAAAATGTGTTTTCATATGCTTTGATCTTTCTGCCTAGGACAATAGCAGAAGCCTCTTGTCATATATTGTTTCTTATTATCTTCGAAATTTCGATGAGGTGAGACAATTTTTACATATTTAATCAAATTTTTTGTTGTTGAGGTATTGTTTTGCTGTTGTATAATTAACTTTTTTATATTGATTTTGAGTTGCTTTAAAATATTATGTGTTTCTTGCTAATTAGGATGCTGGAAAAGAACAATGTGCTTTTCCACTGCCAGAACCTCAGGACCTTTTTCAAGCTTCACAGATGAAGTTTGACGATTTTCAAAAAGATCTCAGAAAACTAAAGAAAGACTTGAAAGGTAATTTATAATCTTAAAGAAACTCATGTTTGTGGCCTATGATTTTTTTAATCAGAGAAAAAATTCTTTTCAATGGTTTTTGAAGAAAATAAATTCATTTTTTATAGACTTGGAGGTCTAAATTTTTTTGTGGCAAAAGAAAAAAATTGCCAATAATCATATTATTTTATTGTTTATGATTTATCTGTTAGAAATCTAATTATTGAATAGTATGTTGATTTGAGTAGCATTGTCTTTAATCAGGAGCAAATCTGACCTTGCTTTCAGTGTGCAGCCAAGAACGTGTCTTTCCCTACCCTTTCTGAATGTGCTTGCCAAAGTTGTTGTGTTTTTCTTTTTTTAAGGAAAGGTGCGGCCTGGAATGAGGCCAAGTAGGCAAGCAGGCAGGAAGAGAGAGGAGGAGGAAGCGTTTTATTTATTCTTTAGTTGTTCAAATTGGTTGTTCCTCCGCCTGGGGTCTTGAACTGCATCTACCCAGGTTGTAATAAACCACTAGACCACCAGGCTGCGCCTTGCGAAGTATTTTGTGACGTGAAACTCCCTGAGGAAAAAAAAGTCCTCTTTCACTTGTTCAAAAAAATACATTTATAATGCTTTATCCATGATTGAGAAGCCTTTAATCATAGGGTTTTTAAGAGTCTTAAAATTTTCAATTTTCTAAATTAAAAGTAACATTTACACAAATATAGTTTACATAAAAAATTTAAGTTAAATCTCTTTTATCCTTTTTTATGAGGTATGTTTACATGATTGAATTTAGAATACCTCAGCTACCTTTTTAACTCTATTAAGCAGAGACAGAGTGAATAAATTTACTCAAGAATTTCACTTGATGTTTTATTATTAGATGACAAGAGGAGACTTGATTGCCTCGATCTTGAAACTAAAATGATAATATGACTTTTAAGAGATTCTATTCCGGTTTGAAAATGTTTATTCAAAGAAAAAAATTTTCTATAACCAAATTCGTGGAATTGTTATATTATGGTCACAGATAACTTTATGTGAATTTAGATCAAAAAAGCAACATTATACAATTTGCTTATGGTTCCTACTAAACAGCATTTTCTGTGGATCAGATGCAGGTCAGGCATTTGCAAAATCTTGTTGGTACCCAAAGATAGAATCATTGTTGTCAAAGAGGAGTGAAATCCGGTTGCTTAGTTATTCCTCCTAGAGCTTCCCACATGGGTGCTTATAATCGACTCTAAGAATGATACCTTGTTTTAATCATATAATAATAACTACATTACATTTGTGCAACTCTGTGTCACTCTGTATTTAAATTAAGTATGCTTTCTTAAAAAAGTAAAAATTCTGAACCACTTATTGTATTTCCAAATTATTCTAGGTATCTTGACTGACATGAAATTCTGTACACACAAACACACATAAACACATACACACGCACATTAATGTGGTAGTGTACTAGGGGTATCTCTGTGGGATCCAGAAAATGCTTTATGCTTTAATCAACAATTCAGTCTTGCAAGGGAAGATTTCATAGTTTACAGGTAACTTGGTAAAGGAGATAAATAGTAATCTTATTAGCGAGAGATTCGTGTTTGCTTCAGTTGATTTTATCACTTTGGAATGTTTCCCTGTTTAGTTTTAATATCTGTCAGTCTTTATACTAGTTATTAAATATACATGGAGACATTCAGATGACAAGTTCACACAAGACTTAGAACTGGAAACACAGAGAGCTAACATATACCAGAGAATGAATGTGGAAAGAACAATTAGCCAGTGCTGCTGGGTATATTTCCTCTTGCACATTTGTTGTCTTGTGCAATGTGATAACAATGGAAGATTAAATATTTAGGGAACATTTTCATAATTTTTGAGTGTCTTAGAGGCTTAAGACTGGAAATGACTTTAGTACTGACCATTTACGTTTTATATTATGTAGGGGTATGACAAATTTCTCTGAAGGGTTTACTCTCAACTAGCACCTATAATAGTATTTCCTCAAAATTTTTCCACAGATTGTTAGTGCCTTAGAAATGGGGAGTTTTGTGACCAAATGAACATAAGAACTGCTAGGTTAACATAAACTTAAAAGGAATTCATAGTATTTATGAAAAAGAGGTGTGTAGCAATTAGGTTCCCCAATTCGTTTGACTGCAGTTTACTGTTTTCATAGAATATTGCTAGTTGGTGGAACTTTTATTTTCAATAAAAGCGTATCTGGCTTTTTTCGATGAGTAGAAAAATAGCATGACATTTGCCCCCGAGGAGCTTAAAATGAAGGGTGGGAGATCAAAATATATGTAAGTATATTTTACTGTTCTTATAAAATGAAATCAGCTTTAAAAACTATTTCCTTCAAAAATGAATAGTAATCATAATTGACCTATTAGTTTTTGATTTTCTAAAATTTGAGCTTTCTCATAGAAAATAAGATATTTTGTTACACGAGGAAAAAATCTTGAAAAAATCTGAAGTTTAGTTTCTCAAAGATTTCCTGTGAAAATTGCATGTTATATAAACAGGCATAAGTAATACTTCCTCTTGTCTTTTTGGAATGGGTGTAAGTAACTGTGAATCTATATATTGGTCGGACTGAATGGGAGTCAGGAGATTATTGGATTATGTTATTTTGGATATAATTACTTAAAAAATGTGTCCACTGTGATAAATATAGCCATTAAAATGTTTCCTTCTTCACTTAGAAATAAATTAGATTCTTCAACTTAAGAAGATTCAAATAACCTGTCCACTTTTTTTTTCAGAAGCAAGTTCTTTTAAGAAGTTGTTTTAGAAAATGTAATGATACCTGCATAGAATTTATCCCAAAGAATTTATCCCAATCCTTCATCAGCAGTGAATGTCCAATAAATATTGGCTATTTATAATAAGGATAACACAGAAGAAATAGTCTGATTAATATGACAAAGACATAAGCTATAACCATTACATCACCCATTGTCTGCCTTATTATTTCTTTTGCGTTTGTTTAGAGATTTGATTTTTATTCTAAGGGAAGACAGAAATAGTGTGTCATGACTCAGATATTTTAATAAGATGACTGAATCTCATTTTAACATTTTATCAGAGCATCTACTGTATTTGGTCTCAATATGTGTTCCCAGGATTTCCGTAGCTCCTAGGGTGTTTCCCTGATCTACTAAGCTCAATGACGTGTAGATTACTAAGCAACCTGATCTGCTTTTGATCTTCTTTAGCTGTCAGCTCCTTTTCTTGATGCAGTCATGCCAAATGATGACTTCTGTTTCAGTGCAATTCTTGTGCAGAAATTATAGCACTTGCCACATGATTTAAATCAGCTCGTCATGGACAGAGCATTGTGTAATTAAGTTACCGGAACCTGGCAGGAATCTTCTCATTGCTAATTCTTTCTTGAATTTTCTACTCCTTCCCCTGCTTATAATACCTGACTTGAAAATTGCAATTATAAATGAATATTGTTACAACATAAGAACATCACACAACATTGAAGAATGTAGAGAAAGAAAATATTTCTATCTGTAATCCTACAGTCCAATGACAAATAACATTAATATTTTGGTATATGTTTATCTGTTGTGCTTATGTGTGAATTATACAAGTAAAACCATGGTGCTTATAATTCTTGTCTGTTGCTTGTTATCTGCTTTATGATAGGATACTTTATTTACATCTGCATATGCTATCTTTCTGTTTTTTTTGTTGTCTTGACAAATTTTTAAATATTCTCTACATGACTCCTTCACTATGTTCTGGAAGCTATTGGTAGTGTTGCTATTTACTGATCCATCTTAAATGTTAAAATATTTTCTTTTTATAATTTGATAAAATGCTCTGAACATATTTAATATTTAAGCTTCCTAAATGCGAAGGGAATATTAGAACATTGTGAGTAATAATTGAATGACTCCATTGTCCTATCATTTCTCTTTTAAAAATTACCAATATTTGAATCCAGTTTCAAGATGGCAGACTTTTAAGACCTAGAGCTGTCCTCCCTGCCACAGCTACATCAAGATATAATTATTTAGCAAATGCAATCTTTGAAAAGGAACTTGGATCAGCACCTCCATAAAGAGAAAGGAAATTCATCAATAAATGGTAGGAGAGGCTGATCTCTCTTGGCATCACATTGTCCTATTTGGAGACCCCTGGGACATAGGGAGAGACCAGTGATACAGACACTCTTCCTGAACTGAAGGGCTTTCTCTCTCATTACATGTCACCTGGTAATTGGCTTTTAGTCACTAAACAAAAAGCCTTGGCAAGAAATGGAAAGAGGGCTAGCCTTCTTATATACTGAGACACTGCTACCTCAAGGTTCTGCTAGATGCCACCATTGCAGGAAAGCCCCAAGTGGGAAGTGCTCACCCTTTCTACCATTAGGGCATTTGTGTGGAACCATCGGTGCTCACAGCTGCCTTTCCACAGGCTACCAGAGATAGAGACATGGAGGTCGACAGCACTTGTGCAGATAATTGACTGGTTCCCTACAAGGAGATGTCCATTCTCTAGTCAACCGGGGCTATTGCTGAACAGTTTTGCTATCTATTTGGTACTCCCTAGAGCTTCCACCCTCATGTCCCAGGGCTTATTTACTGCCCCCCACTGGAGCTGTCAATCCTCTGGAGGACTAAGAGATTTTCATAAGGGAGTGTACTTGCCAGGAGAAGTCTTGAGCTCTCTCTCTCCTGTGGCTTTCTTTTGGGACTGTGGCTTCCTTGTGAAACAAGTCCACAACTCTTGTTTTTCTTTCCTTGAATTTTTCTCTTTCTTCCTATAACTCTTGAGAAAACCTCTGCATTCCCTACTCTAACCCTGTAGGCTAGAATATCAGGCCTCAAAACAGGAAGGGCTAGAGCTTCAGCAATCCTGAGGAGTGCTGAGTTCAATCAACTAATGGAAACCTAGCATTCTAGACCAGGTCTCAGACCTGTACTGTGTAACTTTATATCCTAAGTCCAGACTTTTCTACCTGGGAAGCCTTACCCATAGGAATAAACACAGAATGCAAAATGTGTCAGAGACATATATGTTATATGATGGCCCAAAACAAAAATCCCAGTGAAAAATATGAATTCAACAAACTTAAGTAAACTATCTGATGAAGACTTTAAAGCATAAGTTTTAATGATATTCAATAAAATGGGGGAAGAAATGGAGGAATGAAAAGGAAACTACAACAAAGATAGAGAAAATATGAGCAGTTCCCAACAGAACTCATGGCATTATAGAACACAATAGCCGAGCTAAAGAACACCACTCAATAGTAGGCTGGGTGACGCCTCCGGTAGAATCAGTGAGCTAAAAAAGATAGGGAAGTGGAATGCAAGTAGACTAGCAAAGAGAAAAGAGAATGAAAAGAAACAAAGCACATGAGACCTATGGAATAAAATTAAGATGGATAACATTTCAATCACAGGATCCCCAGAAGGAGAGGAGAGAAAGAAGGGGGCAGAAACCATATTTGAAGAAATAAGTAAGACTTTCCCTAGCCTGAGAAAGGAAGCAAACCTCTATACCCAGGAAGCTCAAAGAACTCTAAACAAAAGAAACCCAAACAGACACATTGTCCTTAAATATAAAAAAATAAGATAAAGAGGGAAGTTTAAAAACAATTATAGAAAAGGAGTTAGATACAAAGGTACCACATAAGATTATTGTTGGATTTCTCAGCAGAAACTTTACAGATCAGAATGAGAGGGCATGATGTATTCAAAGCGTGGAAAGAAAAGGACTTCCAACCAAGGATACTCTAGCCAGCTAAGTTATCACTTAGAATTAGAAGAATGCAAAAGAACTTCACAGACAAGTAAAAGTTAACTTTATTCATCACCACAAAACCAGCCTTGTAGGAAATAATAAAGGAAGTACTATAAGGTAGGAAGAAACCCCACTTAAAACCAATAACACATCAAAAATATTAACTGTGGGTGGGAGAATAAAAATATGAACGGTTATTATGAGCTGAAGACTTACTTTCAAGTTAAAATAGGTTACCTGCACATATGGGTTTCTATTGTAAATATAAAATGATATTAAATTATTAAATATTACCTTTAAAATACCAATTTATTTTATAATCATTAGGTAATAGCATTCATTTAATCACTATGCTATTATGTTATGTTCATTTTTCCCTTCTTATTTTGTTATTTCCTGAAGGATGGTTGGTAGGTGTAAACTCAGTCTGAAAATGAGTGGGAAATATCCCACACCTCTTATTTTTTAATAGTTTTGCTGAATGTTGAATTCTAGAGTAATATTAATTTTTTATCAGTATTTTAAAGATACTTTTTCTGCCCTCTGTTATCACTGGTAAGTCTGTTTCCAATTTAATTGTCTTTTTTAGATACTCTTTGTTTTG
Organism: Solenodon paradoxus; assembly: GCA_004363575.1. Lineage (NCBI taxonomy): Eukaryota > Metazoa > Chordata > Mammalia > Eulipotyphla > Solenodontidae > Solenodon > Solenodon paradoxus. Next base: position 120,969 of record RJWH01001048.1, read on the forward strand.
TGACTTTTATAATTTTCTCATCCTTATTTTTGGTTTTGCACATATATGTAGTATGAGGAATGAATGAATAATTATTGTTTTCTTGCTCTATACTTAGAGCTTTCATTTTGAAGATATATCTTCCTTAATGTCTTAAAAATTCTCAACCATTATCTATTCACATATTCATTACTGTTTTTCTGCTCATTGGATGAAGATTGGGGTCTCATTTTAACATTCCCCTACCTTATTGCTTTAAGTTTCATGTGGTCCTCACCATTGTCTTCTAATTCATTAATTCTGTCTTTAACTCTGTCCAATCTGCTGTTTATACTATGAATGGAACTATTTTTAAATAACAATTTTTGTTTTCAAGATTTCTAGTTTTTTATCATATCTAATTTTACCTTTAAAATAATTTCTTGTTTACATATGTTCCCACTCATTCATTTATATTATATATATATATATGTATATATTTAGGATTTTCTATAATTTTTTTTCATCAGAATGAGCACATATTTATTTTTTAATATTTATAAATTGTCTTTTTTTCTCACTAGGGTTTGTGATTTTGGATGTGAATAAAATAAATATTAGAAAATTACAGTCTTTAGGCTAAATGAGACAGCTCTTTACAAATCAAGTTCACTTGGCATAAATCCTACACATCCAATCATTTATGTATTTCCTATATTGCTTATGTATTAAAACTGAAGAGTGGATGAGTTGTGACAGAAAATGTTGACCAATCTCTCTGTCTCTTGCTATCTCCATTCCCTTGACCCCCACCCCCTGCCCCACAAATCCTACACTGTCTTGTTTTTTCTCTCACTGTGATTTGACCTAGCTTTCGTCCCTAAGCCATAACCAAAATTTCTGTCAACAGCCAGGGATTCTTGCCCTATGAACATATTAAGCTTATTGCAGAGTCCATCATCAAGCGAGTGAATTACTTGGCTCAGTTCTTGCCTAGAGATCTTTGTTTGTCTAATCCTGTGCACTAGCACACAGCTACATATAGACTGTAGCTATTTTCATCCTCCTTTCATGAGTTAGGGATCGCAGTCTCACAGCTTTGAGTTTCTTGTACAAAGTGTGGTTCTATGTTCTACTAAGTTAACTTTTCCCAGTCTCTAAATCAAGCTCTTTACCTTTTTTTTTCCACATTCAAATGCCAGTGACATAGTACTCATTCTGCTTATTAACTAGGACCTCTCTACTGTTTCTGGTTCAAGGAGATAATTAGTACTTTTTTAAGCATACTGTATCTGTTTAATTTCTTTTTTTAATGTTTTCGTTCAATGCTCTGTGTTTTCAACAGATAAAAAGTTCAGCCTGTGAATTCATCATTCTATTTAACTGTACATCTGTATTCAGTTTTACATCTTACTTTTTTTCACTTAAATGATAAGATGTGCATTTTCCCATGATGTTTAATACAACCCAAGACCATTTAAGGTAGTTTTATAATAATCCATTTCATGATTGTGTCATGTTTAGAGAGTAATTTGACTCATAAGAAATTAGACTCCCCAGTTTTCTCTATTCTTAAGAAATATGTACAGCATCCTTATTTATAACCTTTTTACTATATCCGATTATTTCCTCAATATAAATGCTGAGAATTATGATGACCTCTTCAGAAGCAATTAACATTTTTTCAGATACTTGATACTTACTACCAAAATAGTTTTCAGAAAGGTATAAGGAATTTAATGATGAACTGCTTCATAAATTGTTAGAATGGTAAAATTTTTGAGGTTAAGATCAGTAAAAGATCTTACAGCTATTACTGTAATCCCAGGTTTCCACACCGGTTAATTAATCTGTAATTAATGAGAAAATTAAAAGATAGACCTTTTCCTCAGAGCTCATAGAGGACCAAAGGTTATATGAATAATCACTATATAGTATAACAAGTAACTTTTAGATAAATAAGTTATGATAGAAACACAGAAATAATGATTAAATATACTTGAAAACTGATATTTAAATTGTGTTTTGAAATGCATTTCTTCCCAGGGGGAAGAAATATAGAGTTTCAAATGAAGGAAGAACAGGAACAAAATTTTCATCTTATGACTCCTTGGCTTTGATTTTTATTGATCTATGAGTTGTCAAGGGTTGTTCAGTGTATATCAGACATATCTGAGGAATAAAAAAATGTGTTTTAAATTATGCTCATTGTAGCAGTATTCACAGCAGGGTCAGAAATGTATATATGTAAAGTATAAATAAATGCATAAGTATGTATGTATATTTGTGTGTGTGTGTGTGTGTGTGTGTGTATGTCCTTTGGTAAATTACTTCACCTTACCAAATAGGTAATATTAGGCTCAACTTGTAGCCTGCTTATTTTTCCTGTTTGTTAACATTTCTATATCATAGTGTAATTAACTGTTTATATATTATCTTCCCAACTACAGATATTCTTTAAGTACAAGAACCATTTTCCATTCATCTGTTTCTTCCAAATATGAGCAAACGTGTCTTGGAAATAATAGGTGTTCAATAAACCCCAGTTCTATCTTCAGTTGCCTTTAAGGAATACACATATTTGTATACATTTTATTTATTTGAGACCAGACTCAGTACTCTATAGACATACTTGATGCACACTAAATTCCAGGAAGGAAGGTGATATGCACTGCAATTATTGTTCCATTTGTATTAGATTAAAATATAAGGATAATTAAAATTAGTACATTAATGATACATATTCATACTGTGCCAGAGACATAGAAATGCCACATATGTAGAAAAATAAAGCTCAACAACTAATGTGTGATAGTATTAGTATCTATTCTTTAGTATGCTGTATTAAAAGCACATTGTAATTTAAAAGGTAATGGATCATACCTATTTTCTAATTGCAATATAACTTAGCATTGGACTCTCAATTACGTTTTTATACTAAGGATGCTCTTGATTTTTAATAGAGAAAATAATTCTAAATTTAATAGAAAATGGACTGTGGAACACATTGTTCATGGTAAGTGGATGAGGAAATTAATGCTAACATCATAGGGAGTAAATGATTAACACTGACACAGAGTAGGCAGACCACATTACCTTGAAAATCATATCACACCTACTGGTGACACGAAGGCAGGAGGTCTTTTTCAAACTCTGTGTGTGTGTGTGTGTGTGTGTGTGTGTGTGTGTGTAATAGCTGGGAAGGAAATCTTGAGGGTGCAGAGAACCATTTCAGACAGAAATTGTCCAAATGCCTCCATATTCTTGGAATATGGTGATCATAAGATGAAAGTTTTCTGATCCAGTAGTCTATTCATGCTTTATAAAGAGTTTACATTTTTTTCCAAATGCAATATCAAACACCAAAAAGTCTATTTAGGGAATTGGAGTGTTATGATTTATATCTTCAAAACATTGTCTGGCAAGCATGGCATTCAGGCATTAGAAATAACTCAAAATTTGGTAGTGATTTTGACCAAGGAAGGAGAAAGAGGAAAAAAAGAGCTAAAAGAGTCTATGAATTTTAGAGGATGTAAGGGTGTCATAAAGTAATTATTTAAATTTTTTCTGTGTTTACTGGTTAATAATAAGTGCTTCTTTAAAAATTGTATTGCTCATTATTTCCTTTCAGTCAGCACTTTGGAGGTTACTGTGCTGTTTCGTTATTTGAGAATTTTTACTTCTTTTTATGAGCTTTGAAAGAAATATTCTCATTTGTCATATTTTATCCACATCTTTCCTCCCTTCTCCTGTATCACACTAATATGCAATATACACAATTCAAATAAACATTTTCATCATTTTTAGACTTTTTGTTCTTTAAGTGTCTTGAATCTCCATTACCTTCAGTGATAATTTTGCTAAAGGTAGGGAGAGTTGATGAGAAGAAAATCAAGCCATTGTTTATTTGGTTCCCAAGATTTGTGTCATCTAATCATATTAAAATAATAAAGTTATACTTCCTTATTTTCACTAATAACTTGCTTTTCTACTCAGCTACCTTATGAAAACAACAGCCAATTAAATGTGATTAGTTCTCTAACATTTTTGAGTTAAGATATATTTTGTTTGATAGATTATTTGTGATTGTGTTATACACTTTTTAAGAAAGCTTTTCTTTAGTACACAAGTCAATTTTAAAAATTAATTCAAAGCTGTAAGATTCTGTTGAACACAGACATGCAGTCTAGGTTTCCCCTATATCTAAAAGTAGATTGTTCCTATGAAAGTTTTCATAAGTCTAAATTGATTAAAGTGAAGAAGCAGTTACCAAAAATTTATATGGAAAAAATTTTGAGCATTTCCAGACTCCAAAAAGAATCTACCACATAATACTAAATAACATATTGACCTAAAATAATGCTAATGCATATTAAAAGCAGGAATGATACAGTAAGTAGATCCCCCATCTCCCTGCATGGCTGAGTGATGGTTGCTACAAAACAAATGCCTTTTTGCTTTTCTTGAAAATCCTCTTTGCTGTGTTTTTGTTAGCAAAACAATTACTAAGGTAAGCTTTTCAGAAAACTGTGGCATGATGTGAGCTTTGAAAAGCAGGGGGTACCGATACAAGTGTATTATCACATGAAAGCACAGACCTCACATAAGCAGTACATCTTCATCATTAAAGTCATTTACAATAATCTTCTTGTGTGTCCTCTCTCTCTGAGATGTTGTGATTAATTTTTGACCATTTTCTATTTATTGATTTGACTTTTTGTTTTTTAAAATTATATTACTGTATGATATCCAGAATATTAACTTTGCACCACAATCTATGTGTGCATCACATCACGCCAACCACCAGTGTTCTCCTACTCATTTTTAGTATTCAGTTAAAATGATTCCCTTCTGTGAAGGTTCTGAATTTTCCCTGTAGGACGGTATTATTCAGGGTTTACAGATAGCTACATAAAATGGAGTTTTGTGAAGCTGTGTGATAATATTTATAAGTGCAAGTGCAAATGTTAATAACTTTGCAAGTTACAACTATTATTTTATCTTGAAAAGTGCTGCTGGTTAGTATTTTAGAATTCTAACCAAGAATGTGAAATATTGGTAAAAATGTGGATTAGTAAGAACTTCTATATTGATGACTGAAAAAATAGATAGGTGTACTTGCTTGAGAAACCATCTGGTAATGTCTCATTAAGTCATAGAATTTATACTTTCTGACTGGACATTTGAAGCCTACATATATGTACTCTACTACACAGGCGAAATAAATAGCTGTTTATGACACCACCACCAAGACACTCATTTTTAAAAACAAAATCATGCCAAGTAAATTTTGTTCTTTCATAGAACATCTGCTAAACATTATTTGCCTGCATTAGCAATGGATCCATCTTAATATGATCCTAAGGAAAACAAGACATAGGAAAAATAACAACTCAATCCTTAGGGTGGTGTGTGTGTGTTTGTGTGTGTGTGTAAGTGTAAACAATTGCTTGTTTTGGGATATTCATAAGATGAAAACAAAAACTTGAAGGATTGAAGGGTGTGGTTATTTGGGGGTCCGAGGACAGGGTATAGAGAGTGTAAGACTCTTTCAAAGTCTTGTTTAAATTGCATTTCCTATGGTGAAAATTGGGCATATGTTATGTACATGTTATGTATGTTTCTCTATAAGATGCCATCTTTAAATTTGTATTTAGGAGGAAATAAAAGTAATTATCCATGTAGGAATATGTTTGAATTAGAGTTGAAATTTAATAATCTGGGCCTTTTTGAAGACATCAAATTCAAGAATAAGCGCAATTAAAGATCATGAAGCTTAAAGAGCAATCTGTGTATAGAAAGACTATAAATTTGCAGATGATTATGACAATAATATAAATTATTTTTAAGGAAAACAATCTGAAATGACTTTTTTTGTGTACAATTCAAACAGATATCCTATTTTAATAATTAATAAAAATAGGATTATGTGCTAGAATCAGAGAGCTGTTGAGTACTTAGAATAACACAATCCTTTAATTTTGGTTACTGCTTCTAGTTCTGAGAGTGGTCAGGAAAACAGAAACCACATTTACTATTTTGATAGAAATGTTGGAACACAGATATGAGGTTAAGACACCAAATACTGAATGACTGAATAAACAAAAAGGGAATGCTTAGGTAAATATTGGAAGCAATGATTATCTCTAGGGATAGGAGACACCACGGAAGAAGTTGTAAAAATTATCTGTGTCCTAGAACGTTAGTGAGAGCTGTGTGGGTTTTGGACTAGACCCTCTACAGCTGGGATTGAGGAAACTGGGGGGTATCCACCATGCTAGAATTGGGGTGTTCATAATACTGGGATTGGGGGCTTTGAGGAAATGGTTCTACCTTGTTGAACTCTCTTGGGATGCAGTGATGGTGTATTTGGGCCTGTGAAAACATGCCGGGAACTGGAACAAACCTCTGATTTGTGAGGAGAAATATGAGGGGGCAGTGCTTTAAGGAAATGCACATTCCTTTCAGCTGCCTTCTCCTCCTCTTTTATGAAACCTGTGAGGGAGTCTGATGTCAAAGGTGAAAGGAGATTTGCTGAGCACCAGTGTTGAGGCCTTAGTAGAGTAAGGTAGCTTTAGATCTAAGAGACACTATCTTAATAACTGACATACTGGTTTTTTGTTCTATACTTTAATTTAAAAAAAGTTATACATGTATTATTCCCACCCACGTGGGAATAATGTGATCCCACCTGATCTCTCTTATGGCTCTCAAGTTAGGAATAAATGGAGAAGACGTAACTTTTGAGGTATGTAAGCCCTGCTGTACCTTCTCTTCTCCTGGCAAGTAATTGTTTGCTGTCATCCCATTTAAATTCTTTCATTGTTGCTTCCTATACAGTCTCAGAGATTTCTTCCATTTTCAAAACTCAGATAAGGAAAAATCAGAACAGGACACTTATGGAAGATTTTGACTAATGTCTCGTGAAGCAGAAAGGCATGGTACCTATTCAAGTAGCACATTTCAGTTAATAAACCCCATGTCTTGCTTGGTTTTTATAATAGTTGAGTTGTTAACTTGTTTTTCCCCATGATTCATGGGTCATTCCTAGCAGAGCTCTGTTACCTCTCTGTGCCATATGTAGTTGTGTCTTTAGCTTACAAAGTGTACAGCTTTGTGAGTATATTTCTTGGAGTACCTAACTTGATAGACTCTATAATTTATTCAGTAACTTCTAAAATTCTTGTACTATGTTCTACAAGCTGAAAGATTACAGAAGTTTCTACTTAATTTTGTACTAATAAAAGTACAGAAAGAATAGCAACTAACATTAACCCATGACTTAATCTGCTGAGTGTGACGGTTGCCATCTTCCTGTTGCAGATGAGAAAAACCAAGATAAGCGAGACTCAGGAATTTGTCCCCATTTCTCTGGTAGTGGGTGATGGAGGAGTAATTCAAATCTGTTCTACAACTTTTGAAGTCTGGTTTCATGTTCTGGTATTCTGATTTTGTATTTTGCTTAACAATAGTCTCTTCAATTTCTTCATCTATGATAATAGAACATTGAGTGATATCCAGTGATACTAGCAATCCAGATATCAGGTATTAACGGTGTTATCTAAGTGTATTTGATCACTTTCTACATAATTTTCCTCAAGCAACAGGGATATGTTGGATTGTTGTAACTGTACTGATATAGTAAACTCTGGGAATAGTTTTAAATATTTAAGTCTATGTTACTCCCCTTTTTCTTTTAAGATGTTTAGTAGACTTTGCAACTTTCCCAAACTCAGAATCCACAAATCTAATAATCCCTTGACTTAATTCCATTTCTTTCTTTCCCTCGTTATTTTTCCTTTGAGTGAGAGACTAGATGGTGTTTCCTGAAACATTTCAATAACTCTGTTTAACAGTTTAAATACATCATGATTTTCTCATTATTTCTTCTTCATGATCTTTTCCCCTCTGCATATATGTCTATCTTTTTTTTTTTTCTTTTTTATGCTTCCTTCTAGACCTTCCCCTCCTTTAATCCTGTGAATTTAGGAAACACTGACAACTAGATTTTTGAGTCCCAACACTTTACTTTTAAATACATCTTCTGTTAGTTCTGTGTTTATAGGCCCCAACTAGAAAACATTTCTATTTGTAGCTTGTCTTGAAATTTTATTTTTAAGCACTGAGCAAAATGTTGCTTTGTATCTTGAAAATTGACACAGCTGCAAGAACATTACTCCTTGGAGACAATGTGCTTTATCTGTGTTATTAAATACATAAACTAGTTTTATGCCACAAAAGCATCCACAAGCAAGATAGCATTTCTGAAACAACCACCTCCGTGCATTTGTTTCAGTTGGCATGTCACTGCAGCTTGATTGTGTGGGGACATTTATTAAACCGTTTTTGTCAATGGACTGTGTATTCGATTGCTCTTTGTATTTTACCTGCACAAAATCATTTGCTCTTCCCAACGTTGTGAAGTGAACGCTATTATTATCCCCTTATAGATGAAGAAACTGGGGCAAGAAAGGATAGCTACTTGTCCAAAGACACAAATGGCCCTAGGGAATACAGCTTTTCTGTTAGATACTGCTGCTGATAACGGTAAGGACAGTGGCCATTTATATGAACCAGGCAAGTTTTAAATACATACATAATGAATACATATGTATTTATGCATATATGTGTATATACATGCATACACATACCCGCATATACACATACAATCCTGTATCACTTTATATATATCCACACATAAGATCACACATTTTTGCTTATTTATTCCTTGTAACATTAGGTGACAGGTTCTATTATTATTTATTACCGAGGAAGAAACCTAGTCACAGAGAAGTTAATTAATTAGCTTTTTGAAAATCCCTAGCTATTATGTTTTTGATCTCTTTGTAGTTCATAGACAGGATTGGTCCATGAAAGTGCATCATATTTGAAAGCAATCACTTGTCTATGCAAAGTAACAAAAAGGTTGAGAATTCCTTACCATTTAAAGCAGCAAAACTATATGTTAACATATTTCTCTTTTAATTCAATTTAAAACAATATTCACTTTCAAAATCCCTTCTCTTGAAGAGTACACCTGTAAAACACCTGTTGAAGAGAATACTTATGAACTATTCAGTTCTGTTTAACTTTGCTTTGTGACTGGTGAGCTCAGAGTGAACATATTTTATTCTCTTGGAAGCACCGCTAAATCTGCCATCCACACTAAGCTATTGTGGGATGGTTGGGTGATATCTCTGTCCTCTTTCATTATATTTAAATGATAAGGAGCTCTTTGGACATTAATCTATAGATACTTAATTGTTAGGGATCAAATTTTTCTGAAATCCATCTTTAGGATAAAATGATTCAAGTAAACCGCATAATTTATATGCAGCTGCATCTACTGTTCCACTACTGACAAGACTAGTTTATTTCAGGTGTTTTCCAGATGTTGTGGAAGATTTGTGTTCATTTATTCATCATTTTTCCCTTGGTCTGCAGCATACCTTTGCTGGATGGCTGTCCTGGAATCATTGTTCTGTTAGGCCAAGATTGTAACAGATTTTTGGTCTGCTTCTGGGTTCTTCAATACATTCTTTCTTATTCTTCCTCACTCATTTACCCCAGCACTATTAAAACTTTTGTCCTTTCCATGTTGAGTAGCTCTTTTATTTCAACCTTTATCTTAGTTGATGTCTTTGTTACATTTGGCTGATTATATATGGTTCATTATCCCTTCATTAGCTTCACTAGGCCCGCTCACTTGTTTTCAGTGTCTTTCAATTCCTTCTAAGTCTTCTTTCTTTACCATCTTCTCTTTCTCTGCTTTTTCATAATAGTTGGCATTCCTCAGATTTTCAGCCTTGCCCACTCTTCTCCCTGGACATGCTTTTCTAAAGTGATCTTACCCATATTCAGTGTTCCCATTACCACTTTGATATGCAGACTCATACACTCAGTGGCTTTCCACAAAACTGCACTTGCCCTACTGATATCTTAAAGTCAGTAAAATCAAAACCAAATCAATTTTCTTTCCTCTTAAAGCTGCTTTTCCTATATATTCTCTATCCCCAATACCCAATTACAATTACTGTGTGCACATTTTTTTCTGAAGTCTTCTCTCTGGAGATTTCTTTTCAAAATGACGAATGGGAGCCCTGGCAAGTACAATCTGGAAAAGTTCCCTAGTTGATTCTAAATTTGCCTTTTCATGTAGGACTACTTTTGCATGATGAAGGACCCCTTACTTCCATGCTAGTCTGTTGCCAAGCTCTGCTAATTTTGCCTCCTAAATATTTCTTGAATCTATGCCTTTCTCCACATCTGCATAGGGTTTTGCTTTTCTTGAGTATATTTACTCATGAGAAGTGGTGAGGCTGCTTCTGTGCTTTTTAAGTTTTTGTTTTGTTTCATGGCTTTGAGGCAGTGACGTGGAGATTGGGTTGTCCTGAAGTATTATAACTGCCCAGCTGCTTGCTCTGTATTAAGGGGGATAGCACAGACACAGGCAATTTAATTGATGATGCAGATTTAGCAGGTATGGTTGGAGTCTAAAACCAGAGTTGAGACTGTGGCACCCACCCTGCAGCTTGAATGTAGCATAGGTAACAACTCCCCTAGAGGCTTTATTTTACAGTTTTGTTTTGGAAGTCATTCCTATAGACCAAAGATGTGTAGAGCTCTGTCTCTCTTCCTTTACAGCTATTTTTTCAGGCATCTCACTGCAACATTGATCCACTTTAAGTAGCTAGAAAATGGTTTCTATTTTCTGAAAATGATTTCAAAGTAATGTACAAACCAGGCTTACATGGGAAACAATTTGGTTTCGGAAGAAAGAATTTCTGATCTAATCAACCTTGTTTCTTGTTTGGGTCTGTTAATATAGTTTCCTTCAAACTTGCTAAGGCAGATTTGTAGATGCCAGTGACCTTCTGCAAGCTCACAGAAAAGCAGCAACTCCAAACTGATTAACATTGATTGAACTTGGAGGCTTGTATAAGTTACAACTGGAATATTCTGATTTCTTAAAAAATAAATAAAAGACTCCTCATGATTATTGTTTATTTCAGAGAGAGGCATGACATGTTCTTGCTTTAATCTGACAGTGATAAGATCAGTTTGCTCTGCTCCCCAACATGCCAATCTGTTGACACTGATGTGTTGGAATCTATTCTCCAGTAGGAATATTTGAGAAATTTTTGTTTTTCTTATCCTCTGGCAGGATTTCTCTTTGTAGTTGGAAGCCTAACTCATGCTTTTCAATATTAGCCCTTTAACACAATATAAAATCTTTTTTTCTTATTTGGATAGAAAGATCTTTAAATAAAACAAAAGCTGACTTGGTTGGAATTAATCAGTTATGCCAACAGCTTTTAGCAAATATGTGTTGTTTTTTTTTTAATATTTGGATTGATTGTAACACTGGTTTTCCAGGAAGTCTATCTTTGCTATGTTTTTAATAGTGTTTCTTAATGACCCTTCAAGTTTATAAGATGTTTGGTATTTTAAAAACCTTTACATCATCACATACCCATTTCGAAGATGATAAGTAATGGCCAGATTATATTATACTCCATGATGTACTTCATTAAGAAAAGAATGAAATCCAATCTTAAAGCATTTTTTCTTATCACATTGAAAATATTTGTGTTTATTGTGGAATATGTTAATTATATACATGTAAGTACATGTAATTCTAGAACTTGACACTTGTGTAATTATCTAATAGGCCTCTGCTTAGTACAGTAAATCAATTAACAATCATTCATAAGTAATTATGTTATTTCATGCACAAATATGACAGTGAAGTTTAGAAATATGGATTTAAATATTAAAACTTAAATGGTAGTATAAGTTAGCTGCCATTGAAGCTTCATATCCAGATTAAGGAACGTCATACTCATTGGTCTACTTGAAATTACCTTTTTTCCCCCCCACACAAGCTTTTATTACTCCCTTTGTATTTCAGATGATATACAGAATAAGACAGTCCTACTCATCATTATTATCAACTAACGTCTAACAAAAATTTATCCCTGCTTAAAGTCTGAATTTCTGAAAAACAACTAGCAATTGCTAGTAATGACAGTATAGCTACAAATAATTATGGAGCATCTGTTTCTTGACAGGTGCTCTTCCCCCCACATTATTTAACTTAATTTTTAGAACAACTAAGTGGCCATTATCACTATATTTTATAGCTGGGGCAATTAAGACTTTAACAGCTTAATTAGTTCAAGGGGCCACTGATAATAATTAGCAGATCCATAATTGACATCTCTATGTGACTTCAAAGTTGATATTCATTCCCATGCCAATACCTTTATAAATGCCTTAGTTTCAACAGATCCCACATTGGTTAATTAAGAAGTATTTCTAAGACAGTTTCTGAAGAAATTTCTGCCATTAATGAACAACCTAAGCCAAAATGAAATGATTCAAAATTGAAAGGTACTTATTTGAAAGAGCAAAAATTAGGATACATATATATCCTACTCAGGAAAGCATACTGTTATTACTAACTTAAGGTGAGGTTGTCATTTCTTCAAGGAGACTTTGTAATTGCATTCTTTAAAACATTTTCCTTCTCTTATAAAGCTACATTTTCCATTTCCTTCCTGGTCATGAGTTTGTCAACAGAAAGAATGTAAGAGGCTGTATTGTTAGCATATAATCTCCCCATTGAATTAAAAAGACTGATCAGATGTAGTAAAATTTTACACTACTCAGTGCACATCTGTCCATTTACCCATGCTTCTCACTCCCTGCACAATCTCTTGCATACTGGTGACTGGGCAATCCACATCTGTAACCGAGGTATCTCAGAGTTTGGGATTCACATATAAAAAAATCCATCAATATCCAGCATTCAGCATTTTCAACACAGAGCACAACAAAGCCTTCTTCAGACTTCCCTCTACTCCTATTCTGTTGGTGGTACCACCATGTAAATAACTCAGACCAAAGAAGGAGAGTTAATTTGGACTCCCTTTCTGTCTAAACATTCTATTGATTTTGCTTCCTAAATGCTTCTTAAGTTTGCCTGTCCTGTCCATTCCTACTCTATTTTGGTACAGATGCTCTCAAATTCTTACCTGGGCTATTATCAAAAGCTCTTAACTGAACCTCCAGTGTCCAGTCCTCCACAGGTCGTAATCCTTCTCATAACTTAAAAAGCCACCCAGGTATGCCCTAGTGGAGCAGCAGTTCGGATCACCACCTCCATGCAGTTGCAGTTCACATATACCCCAGGGACCTGGGTTTCCAACCTGCCACCTTTAGAACCAACCATTATAAATAAATAAAAAATAAATAAAATGCTTTTAAACAGAAAAAGGCCACCCAGAGGAGACATGACCCATAACAGCTGTTCCATGACTGAATAGAGGAGCAATTTCAAACCCTCCATAGTAGGTGTTATAATATAGCACCAGCTAAGATTTGTCAAACATTCAGTCATCCACCTCTACTCCTGATACATCCAGGTCCACAACCTTGCTCATACTGGTTTTTCTCTTCAGAATGTTCTCTCCTGATCTACACTCTTCACCAATTTATGGTAGAATTTTATAGCTTAACCCAGGTACACCTACCCCTAAAACACATTTCCTCACCTCCCTGTATTCTCTGCTTTCATCACTTCCCATTACTGGTCTCCTGGCAGGATTCAGTGCCCACCTTTGTGATGCCACAGCATCATGTGCATATAGAATCAGAGCTATTATTTACTGAGTACTTTTTATCTGCCAAAGATTATTTCAAAATCCTTTCCATGTGTCCTCCCATTCAAGCCTCAAAAGCTTTTAGAAGTAAATGAGTAATTTCCTTACTTTTATACATCAGAGAAAAATGAAGCACAAAGATCTGCCCAAATTTACACAGGTCGGAAGTTGAGAAGGTCGGGTTCAATGTCAGCTACCACACGGCATTACAATTATTTGTAGTTGTGTTCAATCTGTCTTACTAGCTATTTGAAGAGAGGAAATATGAATCCCATTTGTATCCCTGGTTTCTGATACATTATTTGATGGGTTAATCACTGGATAAATAGCTATTGAAGTAAAAATGACATTCTAAGTTTTAGATTCTAACAGGCAGTTTTTAATTCCAGCTGTTCATCCACTCAGTGTATCTTATGATTTGGGATTAATTACCAAGCCTCTTTGAACCTTTGCTTCCTTATCTGACTCTGGGTTTAATCAAATCTCTTCTAACATTATGACTATTGGACAAAATGGTTGGAAAATTCCTGAAATTGGATTTGTGATATATAAATAGAGGCATAAAATAGAGACTATTGCTACTGTTGTTTTTATAAGACCAAGTACAGTCACTAGCTTAGAGAATTGTAAGACAAAATATAGCCATTTTCAGAGGGCACAGGAGTGTAGATTTCCCCTGTGTTGATTCCAAGGAAGAAGGGATCTTAACTACCAGAAGTTAAGATGCATTTCATTTCTTAGTAAAAGAGCTGATTAATGTTTATGGAACTGCCGCAGTGAAGTCATCAACCTTGTGAGATGGTAAGGGCTTCATCAGTGTTACTCTTCAGAATATAGAGGTCTGTTTGTCAGAAATGTGCTGAAAACATGGATTGGATGAGAAGACATTTACTTTAGCTTCCTTTGAGCGCTATCACTTATGAAGACCCATGTAGCCATAAATTCTGCGTTCTCTAATGCTACTAGTTTTATAATAAGGATATACTTAACGATGTCATGATTTCAGAAATTTTCTGAAAATACTTAAGAATTTGAATATAAGAGGAATAAGCTGCATCATTTAAGGGAAATGAGTAGAGATTTATCAGTTTTTTTAAAATTTCATTTACTTATTTATAGGAAAAATCACTTAGAGAGATGTTCTTAAAATATTTTTGACTAACCAATTTATGTATGACACAGCTATTGAATGCCTACCTGATGCATTCAAGGAACTATTCTAGACATGGCAGTTTTGACCATGAACAGAAGTGCCGTGAAAAACCCTTGTCCTCTGAGAGCTTATTGTCTACTAAAATAAACTATATGGACATTGATCATTAATCTTTCAATCCTGATGAGAAAAGAAAAATACTAATTGCCTGTTGTCAAATACTTCAGGCCAGCATACCAAGATAAAATAAATAAGTACATAGTAAGTACATACATACATATATACATACATACATGCATGTATGCATAGTCACTCTTTGAAAACTATAAACCAGTGTCAATGAAGATTAATATTTTGACTATAAGTTGTAATTGTTTCATTTGTCATTTTTATTAGAAATTGAAAGTAATAACCTTTTTTCCCATCATGTTACAGTGTGTCTGCAGATCTAGGAAGTGGTAAGAACACCTAAACACTAGGAATAGTTCATCAAATGAATCCGATGTGCTATGAAGGATTTCTTTTTTCATTAGGGAAGCAGAGTTAGATCATAAATTTACCATGACAAAGTCTAAATCTGTATTTTTACTTAGTAATTGTTAAACAGAATATACACCAGATAAAATGATGAATGGTATAATGAATTTTCCTCAGTTTTAGAACAATGGATATTTAAAATTAATTTCACTTAATTTTATAAATGTTCTTGCCCCACTCATATCACCTGTATTCATAACATAATGCAAACAAAAACTACCTTTCTGTTTCTTCCATGCTTCTACTATGTCTCTCTCTCTTTTTTTTTTTTTTTGCATATTGCTTTACTGCATGATAGGCACTGCTTGAAAACATAATGTTTATTAACTGATCCTTATAAGAGTTTTCTGAGGTCAGTGGGGTCAAGATCATGCTTATTCTACAGATGAGATGGAGTTTCAGAACTCAGGTAGCTTGCCAGGTTGGAACAGTTTGAAAAAGGCCAAACAGGTTAGAGCTTCTTACAAATTTCTTTGCACCATCCCCTAAAGTGAAGTCTTGATCATAGGATTTTCGTGTCAGTATTTGAATGTTTCCAAAATATGTGTCAAATATGCATCAATTAGTGTGCCTAACAGGATTTTCTGACATTAGCTAAGATGTTTTAGAAATGCTTCATTAGCAGTGTGGCATTCTAAGCAATGTCTCTCTCTCATTGCAGCTTGTGAGATTGAAGCAGGGAAAGTGTACCAGGTGTCTTCGAAAGAGCATATCCAGCCTTTCAAAGAAAATATGGAGCATTTTATTATTCAAGGTAAATTCTGAAGAGATGTTTATTTTACTCTTTTCAGCAGGAAGATATTTTTAAAGACTGTATTCTGTTGGTTCAAAAGGGATTATTTTGACATTACAGAAATCAAATTATGTTTAATCATGAGTCAGTTATAAGACACTAGCAGTTTGCTAAACATGCTGTTATGTGGATAATACTCATTATTGGTTTTAGTCATGATGTAAATATAATAGATAGTCCTTCTAAGTTTTTAACTATTCTTATAATTCAATTCAATTCAACCTGGTAACTAATTTGGTTTGTCAAAACATGGTACCCAAAAGAGAAAATGTACTGCTGTATTTCAGATCTTCTAAACATAGGTTATTTTTTATAGGATATATAAATGCCTCTGAGTATTTAAAATTTTTTTCCAGGGTGTTTCAGAATTGTATTTTATTGACTCTTCTACATTCCTGTGAGATAAGCAGAGATAGGATGTTTCAGATGATATCAAAGAAACAAAATTTTTACAGAGAAAAATATCTTTTCCAAATCTTTCGGTTTGAAATTATTGAAACTCACAATTATATTAAAGCATTTACTGCTCAAAACATTTTAACTTTGGAAAGTTACAACTCTTCTGAAATCAGCTTCGTGTCGTGCCATGCTCAGGGAAGGTTCTTGCTGTCTCAGGAATTCTAGAGGCTGCCATGGCATGGAGATTAAGGCCAAGAAGCCTTCTGAAAACTGGTTCTGTGACTTTCATAGGCTTCAATTTTCATTAATGATGATTGGCAATGAATGATTCATACTGGAATTTGATTATGTATTAAGCACAATTTTTCTTTTTAAATCGAGAAAATACTATTTAATCATTTAAGATAATTATGAAGATTCAAGCAGAACTCTGGATGCATTCCTAAAACAAAGTGATTTCTTTTCCAAATTAATAGTCCAAAGGACTTGGAGCAAAAAATCTACTCATTGATATTGAAATATTCATCAAAAATTGAAATTATAGTCCTGCAATTATATATTAGAGGGTGCTATAAGCTCATTCAACTTTTAGTAATGAATAAAAATGATCTTGTTTTTCCAGTCAATAGAGTTTTAGGGTTAAGATCATGTAATTTTAATAAACTATATTGGTAATAGGATGGAATATTCTTTTTTAATTTTTATGAGAAGAAAGGAGTCCTTAATTCTGTAACTCAGTAAACAGAAATCAGTTTGCTGTATTTCACACCTAAAGATTTGATGACTGTCTCTCATATTGTTGTTCGTATTATATGTGATTTATTATTACTATATTATTTTGAATTTGTTTTTGTAAACCAGGCATTGAGATTTTCTTCATGAAAATATTAGTCAATTTGTGGAATGAATAGTAAATGTTTTGCAACTAAGGCTGAGGTCATTCTGCTTATATACAAAACATATCTCATATTTTTGGTAATCATTTATGATTACATTAAATATAAACGAGACCTTTAGGATTTGTCTAGTAATTCACTTGTTTGGAAGATAGTTGTCCACTAAATGGGTGGACTTCAGAAAGATGTTTTAGCCTCCTTATTTATGAAATTCAGGTATTAGCAATTCTTATCCTTCTCTATGTTAAATGAAGCTATAAGTGTTTTGAGGATAATACCCTATATAGTCTTTTTTTGCTGTTTTGCCATTAGGTTAAATAGTAAAAAAAAATTTCTAAATAAGTATTCTTAAATAAGAGTATAGTATAACCAATTTTGTCCCATATTTCCTATAGTCATAAAGGACAAAATTATAAAACTACAATTACATACTAAAAAAAGTTCATATTGCCAATTACAAAGTATATATGCTAAATCTTTGATATAACTGGGTTTTTCAAATAATAAAATAGTTTTCTTACATTAACCTTTGTTTTCAGATTACCTTACCATATATATATATATATTTGTTTTATGTATTACATCAAAATATTTTTTTCAATGTGCCCCATCTTTAGAATATAAAACTATTCAAGAGACTACCTATAGACTCTACAGAGGAATAGATGTCCCTATAGGTATTAGTAGTTAGATGGGAAGAAAACCAAAAAAGGATGATGGATGAAAGATAGAATTAGGAAGAGTTTTAGAAAGGAGGGAATCATTACAGTAACATACGTTACTGGATGGCATGCTTTTCTTGGATTAACTTGGGGAGAAACCAATTTTCTAGGCTTTGAACACTTAAGAGAAATTTAGTGGCTTAAACCTGTAAGAATTTTGAAAGTTATTTCAGGACACTTGCATAATTGTTTAATTAACTGTTTAATTGAAGTTGTTGGAATTTACCTAAACTCAAATTTATGTCACTGACATAATTATATGTTATGTATGTAGATAAGAAAACTATTAACCTCCAGATGCCTTGTCATCATTTATTTGCAGTTCTTATTAAATTTTGTTTTGTACATGTTTTTAAAAAGCAGAAAATAGGAGGCATGGAAGATAAGTAAGATTGCTAATTTTCTCTCAGAACTTTTATTTTTCTTTTTATTCCAATTCTGTGTTTTGGACACAGTGTGCATATGAAAACTATAGCTGAGCTATAAAGGATTTTAGGTATTGATATTTCCTTTATATGTGTCTGTTTATGTTGAGGTTTTTGGAAAAGAAGCAAGAAACTAATTTTCTGTTTTGGCCTTCCTAACCTTTTTATTCACATGATATTTTTGATAATTTTTAAAAATCTAACCTCAACTATTTTGGGGGATGAACAGCAATTTTAGAAGGTTGTTTCTCTCCATGCTATTAAATGAATCCAAATCTTTATTGTGATTTTATACATCAGAAGAGCTAATGACTTTTTTTCACTTCACTCTGCATGGCCCTAGCCCTTCTTTTCCCAAATGTTTCTTCCATAAACAAAGCCTAGTACATTGTAGTGAATTGAGGAATATAACCAAGATGAAGATACATAAATCTGTAATTGTATGCTTATAATTAAAAGGGTGATGAAACCTTAGCTCTTAAATACACAGCCTTTAGTTTTGGTGATTCTTGGCTTGAGAAAGAAGAGATGGTGAAAGCAGTGGGCATTAACTCCAGCCCAGGAGGAGAAGTCTGCTAGAAGTAACTTCTGTTGGACACGATACTCATGGTACCCTATGAGCATATTCAGGACCATTTTTCCTACAGTTTTTTTTTTTATCTTTTTCTGAAAAAATAATGTTTTTTTGATAGAGCTAAAAATATAACCTGAATTTTATTTTCAAAGTAATTTTTATTGCTTAAAGTGGAAAAAGAAGCAACCAAGTTTGCTTATATGTTTGATAACAAAAATAACAATATTAAATGTTAGTACAATTTCTGTTGTATTAAGGAATTGACAAAGGACATCTGTAGTTCATGTGAGTTTAAATTCATAGCTCTTCAGGGCAGTCTGAACAGTATTGTGGTCTCCACTTTGTGATATGGAGATAGAGGCTCAGAGTGTTCAGTGTGTGGCTTAAATGCCGCAGTAGATAGCGGACTCATGCTGGAACCCAGACCTTTCACCAGACGCTGGAGTTATATTTTAATTAAAAAATGTTATAATAAAGGATCCCAAGAGGCAGTGATTATAAGGCCGTTGTATAATTTCTGGGAGTAAAATCCATCATATAGATAAAAACTCATGTAAGATAGTTCAGAAAGTTACCAATATCAACTGGAAAACCAGAGCACTTCTGTATATATGCAATATATATGCTGCAGCTATGCCCCAGATAGACAAAGGTCTTTCCCTGATACTTTGATAAATGATGATTCCATTTTGGAATCTATTGTAACCTTGTGTCATTCTTGACATTTGAGAAGCATGAATTTAAAATGTTTCTTTTGAAAAGAACAGTCTATATTATCACATCTCTCTGAAGGTTGGATTTCCAACAGCCGCAGTCATTCATTCTGTAGCTGGATGGGAAATGATCAAAGCGCCTCTGAGGAGTGACAGGAATCGATTCCATATGAGATTCCCTAACTGCCTCCTGCTCATTTCTACTTGGATGTTCCTACTGACACCTCACACTAAACATCTCCATAATGTGTTCCATGTTGCATCCTCTGCACCCAGTACATAATAGACTCCATATAAATATTTATTTTGTAAATGAATGAAGGAATGACTTTATCAATTCAACTCAAGGGCCTCGGTTCCTTTGTTTCTTCTTCGTTCCCTATCATTGTGATAGATCAGCCATGTGGTTGTCCAAGGCAGGAAATTTGGCTCTGTTGTTTATTTTTCAGTGAATCAGTGAAAGAACTAATATTTAAAAACTACATTCATCTACCATGAAGTTCCGGTGTATATTTATGCGTGTCTTCCATTTTGTGTATAGCACAGAGACACAGCATATATATGTATATGTGCACATGCACACAATCTACAATTTTATATGGTTTCATATTTATTTTATAGTTAGCAGAAAAATATATCTTCTTATTCTTTAAGCTCTCATTATTTGCTACAATTCTATTCTACAAGGTTACCACAAGTGCTGAATTAGTAAAAACTGAATTATTTCTCCTAGGAGCAAATAGGGTTAGATTTCTTCAAGCCACCTTCTGGCCTTTTTTTCCATCAGTAATTCAATATGCAACTTTGTGTTGTGTGTGTTCATGTTGAAAGCACCTTGTTTTATATATAATGTTGATTCATTAGCATTGAACTCATCGCCAGCAGCACCATAACTTGTATCTGAACCAAGCATATCTAACTTACATATTTATCCATAAGTCACCTCGCAACTTTACAGACTTAGAAAGGCTTGACGATACCCTAACACTGCTCTTGGGAGTTATTTTAAAAAGAGACATTAGCCCAAAACACAAAAATACAAAAAAAAAAAAAAAAAGTGTTGTAGTAGGTTGTGGGAAAAGCCCATTTACAATATCAGAGCTAAAATAAGAAATCAGAGCCTTACCTTGTTCAACCTCAGCTGTGAAATTAGTGTGAAGTGATTCAAATGTTTGACTTCTTTGCACATAATCACAGATTGCTGCAAAAGTACTGCAAGTATTGATTGGGGAATTAAGTATATATTTTAATGGGGAGGCAAAAGTACAAGTACAGAATTCATGAATAATGAGGATTAACTATATATTTGAGAGGCATGCACATGTTATATATATAGATAGCATAAAAAGGGTATGTATTATATATGTATATGTTATAAACTAGATAAGATAACAGCTTTGTACTGAAATTAAGAGTCATCTAAACCCCTCTCAAGGAATAAATTATAATAAATATACTAACTCTTCTGTTTATCCTTCCTCAATCTTATCCCTCAGTTCCATTCAGACCACTATCCTGAATTTTTTTTATCATTTCCACCCATTCTCTGTGTAGTTTTGTCAAGAATATGAATTGTATGCAATTGATTCTTTAGTTCTGCAACTTTATGAAATTTGTATGCATTTATCTTTTTATGACTTGCTTTATTTCCCATCAAACATTTTTCTGAGTTTATCACATATTTATGCATATCACTCTTTTGTTACTATTGAATCCATTATAGGAATATATTTAACCACAATTTGTCTATAATTCTTTACCTCTTTTTTTAGCTAATACAAAAAAATGCTAATGAATATTCATGTTCATGAGTCTGGTATACATACACTACTCTTCTCATGGTACAAATCTGGGAGAACAGATTTGAGTATATGAATCTTCTGCTTCTAAGGCAGAACTCACTTGTTTTAAACAGTGATTAGTTCTGATCTGTACTTCTCTTAACAACAGAGTTTCAGTGTGTCAAATTCTTGCCAGAATGTGCTTGTCAAATTGGATAAATCTTTTGCTTAAAATGCTATTCCACTGAGTTTTTTAAGTTTAATTTTCCAGATTATTTATGAAAAGCAGCATAATTCATGAGTTTATAGTTCTCTCATATAGAATGCTTTTTAGTCTTTTAATTGCTTTTCTGTTATTTTTTCCTTTATTAAATTATTTTTTGACATTTACATATTTATTATATTAAAAAGGTTGAATTGTTGCAAAAACTTTTACTTTAGAGTTTGTCCTTTCATTTAGCTTAGGTTGACAGTTGACAAAGAGAACACTGTGTCTTTGTTGTTATACTTATCAATCTTTTCCTTAATAGTATATAAATTTTGCCTCATTTAGAACACTTACCCTATTACAAGTTCATGAAGACATTATTCTATATCTTCCTGTTAAAATGTCATAGTTCTGCTTTTATATTTAATCATTTAGCCTATCTAATTTTTCTGTATGTGTCATTGATTTTTATGTACAATCTGTAAAAAGAATTGTTTATTTTTTGTCATGTAGATTATGTTTTAGTGCCATATAAAGAATATACCATATTTCTTTCAGCTAAAATACAGTACCATCATGTACAAATTTTCTACATATGTATATATATATATGTATTCCTGGGTTTTCTATACTGTTACCTTGGCCCATTTCTATTATTTATCTTTACAATAAAACATCATTTATTTATACTAGCCTTCTAAAGAGTCTTTAAGTGTATTATGATTAGATTCTTACCTTCTTTAGGAGTGTTTTATCTTTGTAATTTATTCTTTTAGATAGCTTTAGAATCAGTTTTTTTATATTCTATCAAAAATTTCTATTAGACTTTGACCCAATAACATATAGAGTCTATAGATTAGTTGGTGAGTACTGAGATCTCTAGATATTAAGAGTATCTGTCAACATGATACAGAAAGGCATTATTTTTCTGAATATTGATTTTCCAGTTGACATTTTCCCCTTGTCATATTTGAAGGTAGTCTTCTCATGATTTCTATTTGCGTAGTTTATGATGAGAAATATGCATTATTTTGCTATTATTACTGTCATAATTTACTATAACCTATTGGCTTAAAGCAACACAGTTATCTAGAAGTCATATATCCCAAATGGATCACACTGGGCTAAATCATTTTGTCAGCAGGGCTTCATTTATTCTGGAGACTCTAGGACATCAGCAATTTTCTTGCTTTTTTCAGATTCTAGAATTCACCCATATTTCTTGATTTGTGGCTTCCTTGAATCTTCAAAATCAGCAATTACTCATAGAATATTTCTCATGTTGTATCACTTTGATAGTGATAGTCATACTTCCCTCTTTCATGTAGGAGTCTGTGATGACGTTGGGCCAGCCTAAATAGTATAGGACGACCTGCTCGTCTTCAAGTTAGGGTGATTAGCAAGGTTACTCCATCTGCAACACTATTGCTTCTTGCCCTGTGACATAGCATATTCACAGATTCTGAGGATTAGGATGTGGCATCCTTAGAAGGCCATTGTTCTGCCTAGCACAAAATCTTTGGTGGCTTTTATTTTTAGTCTGTGTTATAAAATGTTTTTTTTTGGCCTTCTGATTATATTTTTAAGTTTTTGGCTTTATAGTCATTATGATCATAATATACAATATTAATGTATCTGTACATTTATATTGCTTGTTGTTTATTGACCTCTTAGATCTGATGGTTTATTGTCTTTATCAGATTTGGAGAACTATTGACCATTATTCTTTTAGTATTTTCTGCCCTCACTCTTTCCTTATAGTACTCCAATTACACTATGCTGACCTGTTTATTGTTGCTCTGAGGCCATCAGTTTCAGTTACTTTTTCAATCTTTACCTCTATCTCTTTTAGTTGGAATAGACCCTATTGTTAAATCTTCAAGTTTATTGTTCTTTGCTTCTGAACTGTCTAATCTTGTGTTACTTTAATTTTCAAATAAATTTTGATTTCCAGTGCAAGTGAATTTTTTGTTCATTTTATTTTATTTTTTAGTTCCACTTAGTTCTTTTTTTAGATACTCTGTTGTTATGCATTCATGTTTGTGTTCCCACAAATTACTATATTGAAACCCTCTCCTTAAATGTGATGGTATCAAAAGGGGAGGCCTTCAGGAGTGATAGACCATGAGGACAGAACACTTGTAAATGGGTTTAGTACCCTTATAGGAAGAGATAGAAAGCTTACCACTCTGCAGTGTAAGAATACAAGAAATTTGGCCATCTGCAAAAGAGGAGGAAGACTTTCACCATAACCCAACCATGATCTCAGATTTCCAGCTTCCAGAACTGTGAAAAATAAGTGTTTATTGTCTGCATTGCCCAGTTTATGGAATTTTGTCACAGCAACCCAAGTAGACTATAACATCTTTTTCTTCTTCATTATGACCATCTTTCTCTTTAATATTTGAGGATAGTTATAATAGCTACTTTAATTTTAATGTTCTTATTTGCTTGTTCAGTTATTGTCATTCTGGGTCTTTTTTATTGTATGTTTTATCTTCCAGTAATTTATTACATTTTCCTGACACTTGGTTTGTCTAGTGATATTTTTTAATTAAATGATAGATATTGTAAGATTATGTTGTTTAATGTGTGGATTTTATATATTCCTTTCAAGAATATTTGGCGTTACTTAGCCAAATTACATTGGATCAACTTTTAAAGCAAGTTTGATCTTTTAAAGCATGTTTTTAAGCTTTGCCAGAGCTAGTCCACAGTACTTTTATACCAGTGATAAAACAGTCCTGCTAATAAGTCTCTCTCCTGCTTTGCGATCGTCTCTAGTGACTGTCCTGTCCAGGGTGGTCAGCAACAGCCCTCTACACTGCTCTTCAGATTTCAAACATCTCGACACTGCTTTATCTCTGGGTATTGTTCCGTTTATTGTTCCATGATTCTTTGCTTTGATTTATAGTTTCACTCTTTACATATTTTGCCTAATATTCAGCAAAAATTCAAAGGGACCTCGGTACAGATTTCTGGCCCTTTCCTGCTTTCTCAGCTCATCAAGTCAACCAGACTTGCTAGTTGCTTATTTGGGTTTTCCTTCTTAGGGCCCATAATCTGAAAATTACCTTCAAGCAGAAATTCAGGAAGATAATTGGGCTGTTTCATACATTTTAACCAGTTTTTTTTGATAGTCATAGTAGAGGTATGGGGAGTAAGTTTGGTTCTTGTTAATCAAGTGTAGGATTAGAAAACACTTTTCATTGTTTTAAAGTGAATGCAGTGCTGTCTCCTTTGCTATGTTTTTTAGATGACATCGTAGGAAGCTGGGAAGCCTCTGTACACAGTTTTTCTGCCACATGTTGTCTGTTGTCGTTCCCATCTCATCTCCATTGTCTTTTTCCTTTTCAACATCCTGGACTGTGTGTGATGTACTTAGTCCTCTGCACCTCTTTTCCTGCTGTGTTTTGTGTAATTATCCCCTTCAGTCTCTACATCTTTTTATCCTGACTAATCCATGTTTATTATTTATCTCCAGTTCAGTGTCATTTCTGTACTGGCTTTCTCTCAAAAGGCAAATGTTTTAGTTAACTATGGTTATGACTGAGTTGACAATAGAGTTTTGGAGTTAGGCTGTGTGAGTTTGAATCTTGTCTGTTAATATTTCTGGTATCTGGGGCAAGTTATTTAACTTCTAATTTCTTTCTTGTAAAATGGGAATAATTATAATACCTTTCTCAGTTTTATAATTGCCGGTTCTTGTATGTAAGGAATATAATTGTAATATTATCTGTATTAACCTATCTTTATAATGTCTACATGCATGTTTATTTATGTCTCTGCTCATCTAACATCATCTTTAAGGGAAGGACTACATAATATTTATGTACATATGAGCCCCAAACAAAGTATCCAACACACACTGGACACTCAAAGGTTGGTTGAAATATTGTAACATTCAATGATGTGACTTTTGTTCTAGGGTTGGAATGCAACAGCTTTCCTACTGTAATTCAAGCATTGCTTTAGCAAGGAAAGTTAAGAGGAATAGAAAACATCGAAAAAGGTTTATTGGTTTTCAGATTTTCATTTTAAGTGGTATTGTGTTTTGATGTTTTGAATCACAACTTAGAATTAGTTGGTATTGCGTATAATATTGAAATCTCAGTTTGAAGACATGATTTTGAATATTTTAGTTTAAGACTCATAAAGATTTTTGTTTTATCTCAAGGACCCAAATTTAAGTTCAGTTTGGAATTAATAAGAAAGTGTGCTTGATTTATCTTTCTTGATAAGGTAGTTATTATTTGGTAGAGTAAAAGGAAAGGAATTTGCCCTGGCTACGTCTTTATTTTTATGCTATGTCAGTGAGAAATTTGCTTTGCTTATGGGTAAACTACTAGATAGACTGAGTATGTTGATATAAAAAAATTAGATGGAGTAAACATTTTTCAGTTAGAAATCAGCAGCTCTTCTATATTGTATTTCCTACAGAATATGAGACTCATGCATATACATCATGTTTTCCCATGTCTTTTTTACTTTGGATTTAAAATAAAGATTTTAGAAAGGAATTTCTCTGGGGACCACTTCAATAGATACATCAGGCTGGGTGATAATAGCACATGTCTTTCTTATATTTTAGGTTTGGCCAGAAGCCACATGTATCAAATGTTTGAAATATGCAACAGTTACTATTGTATTTTTCTAGCAAGCACCCATGTTGTGTTTAAATACACTTTTATTTCTAGGGACAGAAATGACATTTATTTTTATGTACTAAAAGTTGGCTGTAAATTATTACAAAGGTCAAGTTATAATTTTATAGTTTTTACATACTGGCTTTATTCTTCCCGAGAGTATTCCACAACATTTGTTTCATTGTCCTCTGAACATTTGTGCCATCAAGGAAGAAATGCATTGCGACTTGGTTATTTCTTTTGCTGTTAAAGGCAAGAAATTCTGATATTCATCACCCTAAATTTACTTGACTTTTGCTTCTTGTCTAAAGGAGTAGTGTCTCAAAAAGTCTCAAAACCCAAGCAATTTATTTCCAGTTAAATGACAACTTTAAATGACTCAGAAGAAAGGCACTGTCTAACAAATAACCCATACTGGCTGCACTTAAAAGCATCTGAAATGCACATTCATAGCTAATTATAAACAAAAACTAGTTAACACTTTAAATAAAAAGGAAAAAATAGCAGAAAGATTTAGAGCCTAGACAAGTAGATGAAAGAGTTCTAAGTTGCTTTCCATCTGATATTACTCAAATGCAACTCTGTCTCCAATTACCTGGGAATATGTGGTATTCCCTCATGAAAGCTCAAGATCAGAAAGGGCGTCCATTCCGTGCCTCTGCTTACTCACAGTCCTTTGGAACAAGTTCAGCAGAAATATTTAACATTGCAAAAGAGCCTGGAGCCAGACAAGGGCTACAGACACTAATCACTGGGTCAAAATAGTAACTTAGTAGGACAGCAACCTCCAGAACATGTTTGTGGAGGCAGAGATTTTGGGGAGGAAATATTAATGTTGTTAGTGAAGACATCACCGAATGCCAAAATGCTGAAACAGAATTATTAAAACACTATTTATAACCAATTGCATGTTTAGTGGCATAGATTCATCCATGCCAATGGTCTTGTCAGTAGAATTGGACCTCAGAGCTAATCTTGTACCCAAATCTTAAAATAAACAACTAGATGGAAAAAATAAACAACCGTATAAATAAAAGCTACCCTTGAAAAGATTCAGTGTTTCTTTTATTATATGGTTGTAGTAACAGGCTTTCTCTGGCCCAGATTGGAGACCTACTACTCTTGAAATTTGAGAGGTGGTGCAAAGGGTAGTCTGTGCCTATGATAGACACAATGTTCTAATCAATATCTGCTTTGCCCACTTTGCCCCTAACATGTAACATTGATCAGTCATTTTCTCTAAGGTCCGTTTATTTCTACCAAGTTAGATTTTAAGTCTGTTGTACTGAATTACAGATATTCCCTGCAGATTATTTATCAGTACAAACCACTTCTTTACCTTTTTTTTTTTTTTCTTAAACTACATTGCCCTTTCCCTCCCACTAATATCCACAAAATTAATTGCTCTGTTCCATCATCTTGATTCTTAACGCTTCTCTATTTCCAACTCTATTTTCAGTATATTCAGTTAGTCTCAGAACATGTTCTTGGTGGAGGCTCTTACGGATGTATGGAATAAAAAGGCATATCTTAGAGAACATTACAAACTTGTAAAAAAATTATTTATCCTTTGATTTTATTTAAAATAAGCTTATAAAAAACTTACTAAATTCTCTCTAAATTTCCCAAATGCACTGTCTTCCCTCTGCATCTCAGTTTTGTTTTTCATTTATTTCTGTGACTCTGAAAAATAGCTGGGGGAAGAGGGAGGGTTGCTAAGAAACTGTTAGTTTCCGTTTATATTTTAAGAATTGGGAGTTCATTGTTGGCATATGAAAACAGCACAGCAATGAAGTAAAAATAAAGAGAAAAGATGTGAAATAATTTTAGGATTATTTCTTGATTGTGTCTTTGAGTTTTCTGTGTTTTGGCCCATACTTTTATTGCTAATAAATGACACCCTTATTTTTAGCAGTACGTAAGCCACATTCTGAATCTGGGTTATGTCTACATAAGAATTAGGAGAATTGGTGGTGCTCCTATAATAGAAGACTTTTTGCATCCTCAAAGCAGTGTATTCTGTCCTTTGTTACAGAATGATAAAATGGAGAGGAGAGAAAAGACACAAGGATCATTACTGTGTTGCTGGTGGTTTATACATTATTGAATCTTGACTCAACTCAATAAAAAAAATATTACTCCATTTCAATAATAAAGAAAAGTTATTAAATCAAAGTGACTATCAAAATTATTTTTTGAATTATTAGTTTTATGTATTTTTAGTAATTATTATTTCTTTTGTTTACAATGCTATGTTTACTTTTGGACATTGAATTTGCATTTCAGTCTGAGTATTTTCATGTTGTACCCACTACTGAGTTCTAGGGTTCTTTACCACCTTATTCCTCTTACCTTTCCTCTCACCTCCCACAGCTCCCCTTGCCCCACCCCTGCCAGAAGCCAGTGTCTTGTGTCTGTGAACTTTGTTGGAGTTTATCTGTTCATTTGTTTTATTATATTTCATATGAGTGAAACTATGCTGTATTTCTTTTTAAGCTTAACATGATGCCCCCTCCAATTTATTCCAGATTGTTACAAAAGGCACTATTTCATCTTTTTTTTAATAGCTGCATATAATTCCACTGAGTATATAGAGCACAGTTTCTTTATCCCGTCCTCTGTTAATGGGTATTTATGTCATTTCCGTGTCTTGGCTATTGTGTGCTGTGCTGCTGTGTACATGGGGGTACGCATATTTTTCCTGATTAGATATTTTGTGTCCTCTGTGGCTATGCCTAGGAGTGGGGCTGCTGTATCAAAATCCATCTTTATTTTTATTTTTTCAGTAAAAAGATGCTGTTTTCCAGAGAGGTTGCACTAATTTGCATTCCCACCAACAGTATAGGAGAGTTCCTTTCACTTCATGCTCCCCTGACACTTATTTCTAGTCTCTTTAATAAAGCCCATTCTTACTGGTTTGAGGTGTGGTGTCTTATTATGGTTTTTATTTGCATTTTATAATGATTATCAACATTATTAAAATAGAGCACAACTTAGTGGATGATCTAGAATTTGTACTCAATTCTGCCTCTTAATCGTATATGCTGGCTCCACACACTGGCTCTGGTACTTTCTAAAATGAGAGTCAGAGTAGTAAGAACACTTTGTCAAGGGAATTCAGCTTTTCCATCCGAGATGTGAAAGAGGCAGTTACTCCCAGAGTTCTGGATCCAGGATAACCTTTGGGCAGTGTTGTCCATTTGGAATCACATAAATGCTTCTGACAAAGGTTATCAAGTCTCCCTAGGAGAATGTGGTGCAGGGAGCTTCTGCTCACTTGACAACTAGAAAGTTTCTACAAGCCGAGTCTTTTGCCCTGTTGTCTGTTTTAAATGCATTGAAATTTTCCTATAGTTACTTTATCATGAATGACTAGAAAACTGCCATCCTCTTTTGATGTCAAAAAAGAAATCGGGTTTGTGCTGTAAAGAATGGGAAAATTAATCCTGCTTGAAGCAGAAAATTGGAGTCTTTTATATTTCATAGTTAGCTCTGCATCTTTCATTGTGCTAGATTTTGTTGATAGCAGGTTAGAAACATGTAAGAAACTGCTACTAAAAGTAATACTGATTTCAAAATTAGTCATAAAACCCTCTGTGCCATTAGAAATCTACTGGAAATTTATATTTCTGAAAGTCTAGGTCTGGGAATAAAATAATTAACAATAAGATACTTACATGATTCATAGAAAAATCTTATTTTCTATGTGATCTGTTGCAATCAATGCTTGAAAAAATTGTGCATATAATGCAACTTGCACACAGATTATGAAAGTTTTTACTCAAATTATAAAAGTTTATTTTGAATATTGAATGTGATTGACTTGTGCACTTTAAGCGAATGACAGAATTATTCATATTTTATTCCTAAAGACATCTTAATTTTTGCTAACTTAATTGCATTTATTTAGTTCAGTAGCTGTCTTCCTCATTAACAATAAACCAAATCCTGCAAATCTCATGAATTGAACACCATAAATGGGTTTAAAAGAACTGTGACAACTAAATATTAATACAAGCATCATGTTGGAAAATGGTTCCTGAATATTCCCCAGAAATCTAAATTATACCTCAGCTTTTCAGAAAGTTTTCATATCTGTCATTGCCACACAAAGGAAGACCTGCTCAGCTCATTGAATAGTTGAGTCTAAATCAAGACCTGAAATGTGTGCTCTGATGTGCTTTCTTTGATCTTTCCTTTGACTGTTTATCAAAGCTGATGATAGTTTGAATACACAAATCCTCTTAGCTTCAAAATCATATAACAGTAATGGATAATAGAGAATTTTTAAGTAGTCTGCTATTCCAGTTTGACTGTGTGATTGTAACATGGCAGTTAGGTTTTGGAAGAGGGTCTATTTTATATTTATTCCTTTGATACAAATCAATCTTGTGTCACATTGGATTAAAGTGTTTTTACAGCCAGATTAGCTCATGCAATGAAATAATAGTTGGTCTAGTACACATTAAAAGGGCTCATTATGAACAAGGGTAACTCACTTTGTCCTATTCACTACAATTTAGGGGCTTATGCCCTTTGACAAGTTGTACATATGTGATTTTTATCTGCATATATTGAATAGCATTTGCTGTATTAGTTAAACAATTTCGTATCATGTCATTTTAAGAATTTCCAGAACTTGAAGTCCAACATTTTCAAAAGGTGTTTATTTAATCCCTGCTAATTATTGGAGGCACTATCCTAAATATTTTATATAGGTTAGTAGATTAACTTATTTGCTTAAGATTAAATAGCAGTTTTAGTGACAAAATCAGGAGTAGGTCAGAGATCTCTGGCATCTTATTCTAGTATTTTTTAAATTTCATAAATCATTTACTTGCTTCTTCTAAGGTAGTCTAGAATTTTTCTTCCAATCTCAGTCTTAAACTCCATTATTTAGTACAAGAAATTAAAAAAATGACACACGAGTTCTTTTGGAGGAATGTCTTTCCTAAAAATGGTTGGTATTGTGGTGCTTTATTATTTTCTCTTAAACTCTACGTAAATATAGAATTGCTTCTGGCACCAAGGTGTTTTCATGCTGGGCAGTCCACAGCTGAATTTATAAAACCGTATGTTCACATTGGAGTCTTTTCAAAGTAAAGTCATCGAACATTTATTCTATTTTAAAATAAAGCTGATGACTAACCTCCAAGTTTATGTAAATAATTCAAAGTACAGAAAGGAAAAGGGGGAAAAACCCCTCTTCTAGCTCAGATGATCTGTTAAACTAACAGCCCTGGCAAGTGACCCCGTGATACCCGATTGATTATGGTTTTGCAGATACTGTACAGACCTTTGAACAGTATCCCGAGGTTGTAAAACATTAACCAGCCCGAGCTGTACTATCATATTTTAAGTTGTTTTAGAGACACTTTAACAGTTCCTAAGTGACCATGGTTTTGAGTCTGTGCCCAGTTCCAATATTTTATAATCAATTTGCCTTACTTCATTCTATCTTCTGATTTCTCCAAATGACCACTAGTAGGATCCAAAGGGGAATGATTATAAAAGGACATCTTATTTCACTAGTCCCAGTGTTTTAAAATTGATTTTAAAAATGTATGTCACAAGCCTTGAATGAAGCATGAAATCAATTTAGTGGGTCAGAGCTATGTTTTGAAATCTAATAGAAGAGACTGAAAATAGTAGCCACCATTGCAGGAAGCTAGAGTATTTTTGAAACTTCTGTCAAATACATGTGCATATATATGAGTATCAACTACATAAATTCCTGGAATGCTTGCTGGTCAAAAAATGTGAAAGTCATAGCTGTACTTAATATATGTGATGGAGTTCAGATGTTATTTTAAATAATTTTAAAATAGTGAGGTAATCTCTTTCCAAAATATGATCTTTGGGTTTGTGTCAAACTACCATTTGTTATTTTTAGAAAAAAATAATAGCATATCAAAAGATATGCTATTACTTCCCCTCTTTCATTTAGTAGAGAAAACTACTTTTTGTCTTGCACTTCTGTCAAAATGAGCTCTGGTTCGGTTCATTTGTGGTCTGGTGTAGAGAGCACTAATGAATAAAGTGCCATTTTCGATTTCTATTTAATCTTACAAGTGTACTTTGGCTTGAGAGAATTGTTTTCAATAAATCACTAGAAATAAAATCCTTGACAAATAATTCATAATGACAAATTAAATAGTGTTTTCCCCCTCTGGTTAAGCCGATTGATTTAAATTACTTGAAGAAATGACATAATCTGAGATTTAAATTGGTTATGTAATATATTACCTCATTATAATTGATAAAAATTAAGTATAACCTCCTCAATCATATATCTGTTATTCATACATTTTAAAATAAACTCATGACAGAGTACATTAGAGTTAGTAATAATGAATTAAAATACATTCCATATTATTTGGGTTATATTTATTCATTTTTTTTCTTTTCTTGCATTTTCAGCTAAAATTGACCAAGAGACAGAGGAGAACTCACTGACAGAGACTCATAAATGGTGAGACATTTCCTTCTTTGGATATAAGATTTCTTCCAGGAATAACCCTTACAAAGCTTAGTATGTTTCATCTCAAGGAATCGATCATGAGCTCAATTTTTATTTTCAAGCACAAAAGAAAAATAAACTGATATTTTAAGGATACTTTAATTCCACATTGAATTTCAGAATTTTATTTTTGTTATTTTGGATGGCATGTAATCCTCGTAAACAACAAATTACGAATATCTATTTTCTTTTGAGTAGCACTTAGAAATGTGGAAATACAAGAAAAAGGGAGATAACAGGAACCTGTTTCAAGAAAAAAGGTTGAACAATTTGTTTGGTTATAGGAAACTTAAATTCCGCATTCAAAAGTGGGTACAGATAGGAAGCCATGGCCTTGTCTTAAATATAATAACGTCACTTCCAGAGTGGAGATTTGTAATCATGGGGGAGCACAGAAAGTAGCTCAGCTAACTCTCTTTGCTGCAGTTTTCTCTTCTTCTTGTTCTGTATTCTGGTTTTTCTCTGTGTATCTGAGTTTTTCAGAGAAAAAGAACCAATAAGGGTGTGTGTATACACATATATGCATATATATGTAAAGACATACAGATATATTAACTGATTTTAAGGCATTGGTTCATGGAAGGCTGGAAATTCTATCAGGAATTGAGGCTACAATCTTGAGTAAAAGCCTTCTAGAAATAGAATTTCTTCCTACTTGGGGAGCCATGGTCTTTTTTTCTTAAGATCCACAACTGATGGAAATATGCCTACGCACTTCTGAAAAATATCATCACAGCTATTTGATTCCTGGTTAGGAAAGGGAAGGTCCAGTGTACACTGCCTGCCCAACACTTAGCAAAGATAGCTCACAGCTCTGCAGTGGGGAGAAATGTGACCTGCCCACTATGCCATGCCCAACCAGACAGCCATGTACCTCAGCCCACACTCATGCACTGGGGAGTGCAGAGAAATTCAAGCCAATTTCCTTGTAAAGAAATGGAAGAGTCCACATGACCCACCTGCTTGTCACAAACCAACTGCAGCCTCTGCTGTGGACGATGCCATGAAGAAATGCCATACCAAAATAAAAATACCCAAAACCAAATGCTAATATCTCATGATACTAGGAGCTCCCCAGAGAAGAAATCAAATGGCACTTAATGTACAACCTAAGAGGTAAAGAATTCAGAGCAATAGTTATAAGTAAAAACTGAATGGTCTGCAGTATGTACACTTAACTACCCAAAGACAAATCTAACACCTAAGGAAAGAAGTGATAGATTATGGGGATTACTTTGCCAAAGTGATTGAGGCCTTAAAGAAAGCCCAAACAGAACTGCTAGGTATGAAAATACAGTTGACAGAGCCAGTCCACTTGATGAGGAGAGCAGGAAACCCCCTAACCCACGCCTAAGGTACACCCACCAGCACTCTGCCCTTTGGCAAATCAAACTCTGACAGCCAAGGAGACATCCAGCCTCCATGCTTCCAGGAGTACAACAGCCATGTTCACCAAGCTTCATTGCTCTGAATGATCCCAGCCTCCAGCAAAGAGGGGCCCTGCAAGCTTCCCTAAGTGCAAAAGAGCAGCCACTCTTTTGTTATCACTGTGTCAGGTCACCCTGCTCACCTCAGAGTTGAATGATCATGCCCACCCCTGCATCTGGGACCTTGGCTGCAGTTAATCTAAGCCACCAAGATGACTTATTATACCTGTAAAACCCTAAAGACTCCACCATAAAATAGTTAAAAACATGAAATGAATACAGTCAAGTGTGATTGCTGTATATATAAAGATATGACAGTAGTAGTCGTTCATACCAACAGTAAAACAGATAAAATAGAAATTGAGGAAGAAAAGCACCAAAAAAGATAAAATACCTAGAAATAAACAAAGGTGGTAAAAGACCTATACATTAAAAACTACAAGGCATTGACAAAAGAAATACACGTGACACAAAGAGATGAAGGAATATTGTGTCCTCGTCATTCAGAAGAGTTAGTATGATTCAAATGGCCACCTTCTGCAATGCAATGTGCAGATTTTGAATACATCAGCTATCACAGCTGCAGGGCCAGTTTTCAAAGGATGTTAACTAACAACACTGACGTTTGGGTACCCACAGAGGAACTCAAAAAGCCATTTATCCTCAACATGAAGAAAAATGGAGGAAATATTTTTATGAAAAGCAGAAAATAAGGTCAAAAACTTGTAACAAGCAGGAATTTCAGTTATGTGAAATATTTACAATACATTTGTTAGCAAATGAGCTCTTTTATAATTAAACAATTAAATTATGAAATTTAAAAATAGAAATAAGAAAAATAGGTTACATGAAGCCATATCTTTATTTCACCTCTACCATATTCATAGCAGTCCTATGTGAGCTGGTCAACAATTAATTATACTATACAGGAAGGCAGTGTAACCCTGGCCCCTTGGCCCTTTGGGCCAGAATTCACAAGTTCTATTGCCCTAGGGTACCTTGCTTATAGATGACAATTATATATCTAGCACTTAATAAACAAATAATAGATGTTGATTGCTATATTGCTTTCATATTATCATAGTCAGAGACTTCAGAAACTTTACTGCTAAGAGTAGAAACGAGTCAGATTTTTTACTTAGACCATGTATTTATTTGTTTCTTGTTCATCACTGTTGCCATTGAATCCAGTTCAATTAGACAACTGGGCATGGAGCATAGATTTTGGTATCAGATTGCTTGCTCTTTGTTATCTCTATTTTCTCCAAACTTCTTGTTCTGTGACTTCAAGTATGTACTGTAACTTTTCATTCTGTGTCCTCTTCTGTGAATTAGGGAAAAAAAATACCACATTATAAGTGGGTGGAGATCAACCAGTTCACAGTAAATAAATAAGTTAAATATATATTTATATATATATATATATACATACACATACATATATATATGAACTAGGAGTAGAATATAGGTTTTCCAAAATCTCCTCTTCTATTTACCAAAGTCTGTGAGCTTGAGAGATCGACTTCCAGAATGAACTGTCTTCCCAATAAGCAAGCATTCAACTGGAGAAAATTTGAAATAGTCATCTAAGATGTATATAAGTTGTTTTAAGATCACCCAGGAAAATGAAGAATAATTCATTCAAGAAAATGTACTAAATCTTGGTGAGAACAGAAGAGTCTGTGGCATTTGAACCATAACCCATTCTTTCCAACTCTGTTGTGTGGAAATCTCTCCGTGTGCCCTACTCCAAGCGCCCAGTGTGAGACTGCCATGTGCTTGGGTTAGCAGGATGCCAGCACTGCTCACCCCTCCAGCTGCAGCTAACTGCAGAAGCTCTGTGCCTGACTACCAATAGAGAGGACTGGGGCTCCCTTCTTTAACCCAGTCCTCACTCATTGGGTGGAAGTTCCTACCCATGTGTGGC
Organism: Solenodon paradoxus; assembly: GCA_004363575.1. Classification (NCBI taxonomy): domain Eukaryota; kingdom Metazoa; phylum Chordata; class Mammalia; order Eulipotyphla; family Solenodontidae; genus Solenodon; species Solenodon paradoxus. The sequence goes on from RJWH01001048.1 coordinate 157,312, forward strand.
ATGGATTTGGGGCCCTGAAGCTTTCACAGCAGCTGTTGATTAGGTCAGAGTTCCTGTATCAGGACATGTAAGCCAAAAAAGTCAGGGACTAGTCTGCCTCATCTCCTACTTGTGGAGCAGACATCTCAGTCTGGGACAAGTAGGCCACTGTCCCACCTCTAGCTTTATCTCTTGGACAGGGGCACAGAGATCCTGCTCAGAGATCTGCATCTGTCTGCGGGTACTGCCTTTATTAAAACACAGGAAAACTCTGTGCCTGTAGACTTTGTTGAAAATAATAATAGAGTTCTTGATGGGGGAGAGTTAAGAGGTTAAATAGGGATTTAGGATAGAAACAGTACCAAAACGAAATGACTGAACAATCAGAAGTTGAACGGAAAACCAGGGAAGGAAACAAGCAAGAATTCCTCCTAAAATCACAGTCCACCCTGTCCACTGGGAATGTGTGCAGAAATATATTGACTGCTCTTATTTATGAGTCATCAGACCAGTATGGAACGGAGCTGAAAACATTACTCAAATTTTGTAAGACTCCATTAACTAATGGTATAAACTTCCCTGGCACCAGGGACCCCAGCACAGTCTCTTACCCTGGAGAAACTCCCTGGAATCTAGGATTAAAATAAAATCACTAAAATGTCTGGCAATTTGGAAGATTTTGTGCCTGCCTATCATCTCCCTAACACTCACAGGTAAACAGGCTAGCACCAGTGTCACGGCTTTTAGGATGTGTATGTCAGCAGCAGAAGCATTTCTTCCTGACCTGCTGAGGGATTACACTTGGCCCGGCTGTCTGTGCTTCTCTGGCAATTAAGGGAATGATGGCTTTGATCCAGATTCTAGAGTCTCAGGTCTCCTTCCCTGCTATGAGGCCTTGACCATTTTATAAAGCATCCCACTCCCAATCTGGATTGTCAGATGTGGTCTCTACCTATGGAAATTTCTTTGGAACCAAAAATTTTGAACTTTTATGGAGTTTCTCTTTGTGCTCAGAATGGCCAAGCATCTCCCTACATACTCCCATCCCCTGCCTCTTCCCACATTGAACTTTTTTTTAATGAAGCATCCTCACTCTATTCTCTAAATATTTGAGTTGCATCAAAAAGGCCCTGCAGAGGAGAACCAGAAATATCTCTCCTTTTATTTTTAGTACAGGTTATTACTATTATTATTTTCTGTGTATCATATTATTAAACACTTTGATCTGGGGCAGCAAGTACATATGACTGTTTCAGTTTTATGAATATATTGAGAATATCCTAATGAAAGGAATTCTATAAGGTTCTGTTTTTATCTCAATGTTTTATCTCAATGAGGTTATTACAGCTCAAGATGTTTTGGTTTTACTTTCCACCCTAAAACAAGAGATGAAAAATCAGTGACAGGTATTGTGCTTTAATTTTCAGAACTGGTTGAGAATTGTTTACAGGTCATGGAGATAGTTGAGTTGGGCTATACATGCTTTAGGGATGAAAGGGAGGATCATATAGTGAGAGGGCAACCTTTTCTACAACAAGAGGAAAATTTTGCAAAGGTTGTATCGTGATTCAATAATCCATGTTCACTAAGGCTGTTAGGAAGAAAGACAGGCAATTGTGATTGTCAGATGGAGTCCTGAGAGCTCCATTCCAGAATTGCACATTTGAAAACCACATACAGTATCTGGACTCAGCTTCCCTGTAAAAAATAAAGGGATACAACCTCATATTTCCTTTGTCTTCTAGGCTTGTAAGATTGGAATACCCTACTCTTTGCAATATGAAAAGTTTTCTCAATCGTGGCTAGTAAAAGGCCCAACTTGAAAAGTGTATTCATGTGAAAGTGTTTTGTAAATGATACAACCCCAAGGTACCAGCTTGTTTGAAAGGAATTATATACTCATTGTCTTTATGTTTGGGTCTTTTTTAAAAAAGTCTTGATTCTTAGTTAATTTAAAATGGGTAAGTAAACTTTTATTTAGAAACTAGAATTCTTTTCTAAGGTAGAATATTATGTGTTTCACATCATTTCATGATTTCCTAACTCAATAAAAATATTAAAAATAAACAAAAAAAGAAACAGTATGTTTTTAAAGCAAATCAGATCTTTTTTCACATTCCATTTGTTAGCATAATAGTTTTATGTGCTAATTTTGTCTGTTTATTCACACATTTTTGTGATTTATCTGAGAAGTGGGACTTTGAGCTCCTATTTCACATGAACCAAAATATGATGTTTTGGATAAATAGTTTGATTGAATTCTTTAATTCTCCCAGAAAGTAAAGACAATTGAGTAGATGAATCTTTGAACCATACCCAAAACCCAAACACAAATCGGATGAACATAGTCTCATCTTCAGATGGTTTCATTGGGCAAGCCAAAGTATCATATTCTATTACAAAATGGGTTTCAGCAGAATCTTGTTAAAGTTGGCTGCCTCCCCTCCATGTGTTTATTTCAGCTTCTGCTTTTATTTTATTTTTAATTAGCATACATGGCTTTCTTTAATTGTGGAAAAACATCACCAGACCAAATACGATTGTTTTTATTTTCCCACAGAATTACTCAGTGTCTGTGTAAGCTCACAGTCAGAGAATGTAGAAATTCTGGATTTATCTAATACGTGACCGTTCCTTTATATCTAAATTAAAAAAAAATGAGATGAGTTATAAAATTGACTTTTGACGTTCAGAGGCCCTTATTTCTAAATTGTGGCTAACTTCACACTTAGATTTTCTTCTTCTATTTCTTTTTTTTCTTTTTTAATATACCACAAGTAAAAACATATTTTTTGGTGAAATTGACTTTTGTGATAGAAAAGAACAGATTTTAGCAACTTTGCTATGACTCCCTGTCCGTTTAGTTTCTCTAATTCTGGCATCAGTAAAGCAGATACAAAAGACTAAGAGTAAAGTTTGAATTATCTAATGTAGTGTAACATAACTTATCATTGTCAGGTGATGATCTTATTTTAGATAATGTTCTATATAAAGGATATCAAACTGAGAAAGCTATAGTTAAATTGATATATCTTCTGTGTATATTGAAAACAAAGTAATTTCTTCCACTCCCAACATTTTAAAGGGATGTCTCATCTATCTAGGAAATTTGTAACTTTTTCTATGGACTAAAGCATGTGTTTCAAAGATGTTTTTCAACAGACCAATATATGGCACTAAAATAATTACATTAAACTTTGTCTTTAACATATTTGAGAATGGTATTCTTCCCCCACCCTAGGGCCCTAATGATAACTAAAAAGATGAGATGTGTCCAGTCATTGAGAAGAGTGTAGTAAATGTATTGATTAGAGAAGCAATTAGCAAAATCATGCTTACATAATTAACAAATTAATGTACTTTATTCTGACATAATATGATGAAGATTTGACTGTAGAATCTTAAACTACTTAATTACTTCATGGTATCAATTCTTTTACATTTTTAAGGAGAATACATTTCTCTTCATCATTTGCCTTTAGTATATAGCAAAGACAGTTGAAGACAACAGGTATTACATAGTAAATTAATAGTAGTGAAAGAAATCACTTTCATGAAAGAATTGTAAGTTACATGTTGAAAAAAAATACTATTTCTGCATGTAATATTGCTTGAGTATTATTTTACCAAAAAGATTATATAACAAATGAGTTAAAATAGAAAATTAATCATTGATGCAAAATAAAGACAAAATAAAGGAAAGAAAGAAAAAGAATATTGATTCCAATCATTTTATATGGTTTGTAACGTGTTCATTTGTCAGGGAAGAGAAAATATTTAATCAGTCCTGAATGATGCACACATACTTTATAATTTTTAGTGACTTTTAGAGTGTCTGCTTGTAAACTGCTTATCTAAGGAATGGGCTTCTGGCATGTGATAAAATGAAAAGTGAAATGTTTTGTTCATAATAGGCATACGTTCCAGGATCTTTCCAAGTAACTGCCAGAGATGAAGAGAAAGACTGCAGGTTTATGTTTATCTGGCTTATGCTGGCAGAGGGGTATTCTAGCTGAAGTGACACGGCATCTCTTTGAAAAGACCCTCAACAATTATGTCATTCTCTTGCCAATATTGATAAAGTAAAACAAAATTGGAGTCTATTTTCCATTTGGATTTTTTATTTAACTATGCTGTCAGGAGATTTACCCTTTAGGGGATCTGTGGAAGGACTTTTAAGATCAAATTCAAAACTTTCACTTATGGCCATGTGGTAAATTTGAGGTACAGCACTTTTCTTTGTGCAAGTTGATTTTCTACACCTGCATGATTTAAATTTTTATGAAGTCCATTAAATTTTAATAATGTGGGACCCTTTGACACCTTTGCAGATTTGCTGGTCTTCGTCAGTTATAAAAAATAATCTGAGCTAATGGTCTCCTAAATTTTTAATTGGTTAGCTTTTCTTTATACTTCATAGAAAAGCTAAAGAAATTTTTGCTTTAGAGTCTTTGGTGCATTTCCTTCCAGTTGGGTTGATAATTATTAGGATAAAGAAAGACAGCAAATAATTTCTGTCATTTTGTAAAGTTTTGTTTTTAAAATGGATACTTTGTTTCTTGCTGTATGGACTGAGGAACTTTTCCATTACAATATTAAAAAGTATGTGTCTAATGTATAGACCAAAGTGTTTGCAAGAGCTAAGTTCTTCAATTTGATATGCATTAGAGCTCTTAATTTTTATCCTCTATAGCCAATAATAATAATAAAATCGTATTTTTATTGGGGATTTTGCTTGCTATATTATTCCAGAAGGTGGGAGCATAAGAATAATGCATGAAGGAAGCTATGCTTCCCAGTGTATTGTAGTTTAGAAAATGGAAAATAGAGAAGGTAGGAGTTATTTAAATTAGCATGTGTATTTAGCCATAGTGTCCTGGTTCAAGTTTGGTAGGTTTATAGGGCTTGACAAACTATGTTTCTAGCACAGTAGAGATTCTAGAAGAAGGAAAGAAAACAGTTGAATAAAAGTCTATTTTCACTTTCAGTGGAAGGAAAAGATTTTTCTGGGTAGAGTAAAGCTAAAAGAAAATGAAATAATTTGTCTAAAATATTTCATGAAGCAAATTAGAAATCTGCTTTAAATGATTGCCATGAATAGGGCTCATTTAGTTACAAGTTACAGAGAACCATGTTAAGTTATACTCCGAAAGGGATTTCTCAGAGGCCTCCACAATCCGAAATAAAGGTAGTCAGTCCAGGAAGGGTGCAAATAAAGCAGGTTCAAGAACAACATCCCATCCTTCTTCCATCAGCTGTCAAACAGGTGCACATGGTATTCTCTTATAATTCTCTGCATTTCTGGTGTAGCAGTTGTGGTATCTCCTCTTTCATTTCTGATTTTATTTGTGTTTTCTCTCTCCTCTTTGGAATCTGGCTAAAGGCTTATCTATTTTCTTTATCTTTTCTAAAAAACAGCTCTTGGTTTCACTGCTTTTTTTTTTTTTTTTTTGAATAGTCTTCTTTATATCTATATCATTGGTTTCTGTTCTATGTGTTATTATTTCCTTCTAGATTTTGGTTTCTTTCTTTTTCTAGTTTCTTTGGGTGAAGTTTTAGATTTTTTGTATTTAATTCTTTTTGTTTCCTGATGCATGACTCTATCAGATAAATTCCCCTCTTATGACTGCTTTTGCCAGCCCACAGATTCTGATAGGTGGTATCTTTATTTCTATTAAATCACAGGCATTTATTAATTTCACCTTTGATTTCCTCTTTGACCTGATAGTTCAATAACATCTTGTTTATTTTGCACTTCTTTGCAGTTTCAACTGACTTTCTCTTTTAGTTGATCCCTAGTTTGATGCCACTGTGATCTGAAAAGATGCTGGATATGATTTTAATCTTTGTGAATTTGTTGAAACTTGATTTGTGTCCCAACATATCATGTCTTTGAGACGGCACTTGAAAAGAATGTGTAGACTACTGTAAGATGAAATACTTTCTCTCTCTACATATATTATATATATATATATATAATATATATTATATGTATTATTTATTAAGTCCATCTCATACAATTTGTTATTTAAGGCTATTGCTTCTTTATGTTTTTGTCTGGCTGACCTGTCTTTTACTGTGAGTGGGTTGTTAAAGCCTCCTACTATCATCGTGTTGCTGTAAGGCCAGGATGGTCCCTCTTACCACTGCTATTTAATATAAAGTGGGACATCCTGGTCAGTGCAATCAGACAAACAAAAAGATATAAATCGTATGCATATCGGAAAGGAAGAAGTGAAACTACCACTTTTTGCAGATGGCATGATGATATATAGAAAGAACCCCAAAGACTCCAGTAAAAGGCTGCTGGAAAGAATACATACAGTAAAGTGGCAAGGTACAACATTAATATTAATATTAAAAATTCTTCCATTTCTATATGCAAGTAATGAAATTGTGGAAAGAGAACCCAGGAAAACAATCCCATTTATTATTGCATCAAAAAGAATGAAATAGCTTGAAATAAACTTGGCCAAAGTGAAAGACCCATACAGTGAAAACTATAATATGTTGAAAGAAATGGAAGATGACAGAAAGGAATGGAAAGACATTTCATGTTCATGTACTGGAAGAATTAACATAGTTAAAATGGCCATATCACCTAAAGTATTATACAAATTTAACACTATTCCCATTAAAATCCCAAAGACAGTCTTCACACAAATAGAATAAAAAGATAAAGACATTTGTTTGGAACTACAAGAGACACAGGATAGCAAAAACAATCCTGAGGAAAAAGAACAAAAATGGAGTTGTCACACTTCATGACTTCAAACTTTACTAAAAAACAATAATATCAAGTCCAGATGGTATTGGAATAAAAAGATTCAACAGATCAGTGAAACTGAGTTGAGAGCCCAGAAATAGACTTATGCATATACTGACAAATGCATATACTCCTCGACAAAGGAACCAAAGGCTTACAAGGCGTCAATCTCTTTAATTATAGGTGTTGGGGAAACTGGACAGTCACATACAAAAGGTTGAAACTTCATCACAACCTAATGCCATACACAAAATTAATCCAAAGTGGATTAAAAATTTAAACGTAAGGCTAGAAACCATAAAGTATATAGAGGAAAACATAAGTAAAACACTATAGGCTATCACCTAAAAGATGTATTTGGGAATTCAACCCCAATAACAAGGAAAATAAAATCCAAATTAAACAAATGAGATTACATCAACCTAAAAAGTTTCTGCATAGCGAGAAAGCTCATTAAAACAAAAGACATCCTACTGAATGGAGGGAAATATTTGCACATCATACATCTGACAAGGGGTTAATAGTCAAAATATGTATATAACTCATGGAAAGCAAGAAAAAATTCTAACAACCCAATTAAAAAATGGGTAGATGATCTTAACAAACACTTCTTTAAAGAGGACATGTAAATGGTCAACAGGCATATGAAAAGATGCTCTACCTCTTATCATTAGGTAAATACAAATCAAAACAACAAGGAGATAACATCTTGTACCAGTGAGAATGGCTCTTATCCAAAAGAATGGAATCAGCAAGTGCTGGAGAAGATATGGAGAAAAGGGAACTGTCACTGGTGGTGGGAGTGAAAGATGTTATAACCATTATGGAAAGCAGTATGGGTATTCCTCAAAAATTTGAGAATGGAAGTATCATATGATCCAGTTATTTCTCCACTGGGTATTCATCCTAAAAAACACAACTATACTTATTTGCAGAGGTATATATATCCCCATGTTCAATGCAGCATTATTTACAATGCCAAGAACTGCAAACAGCTTAAATGCTCATCCACAGGTGAGTGGATAAAGATGTGGTATATATACACAGTGGGATTCTATACAGCTATCAAAAAGTTTAAATCTTGCCATTTGCAGCAAAAAGGATGGAACAGCAGGGACTAATCTCGTGTGATAAGATGGAAAGAGAAAGACAGCATGCGATACCACTCACGTGTGACGTATAACAGCAGCAAGCAAAAATATGAACTGAATTAAACAATAGACTTTTAGCCAAAAAAAAAAAAAAAATAAAGAAGGGCAACTCAGAGGTTGCAGAAGGGAAGGGAGAGGATGGAGTGGGCAAATGGGTGGAGGCCATCAATTCTAAGGTAAAGGAATAACTGAAATGGGAGTGATCTTACTGTATTATATAAAGAAGATGATTTGCTATGGTATACACTTTAAGCTTACTTAATGTTTTAATGCGATATCCTGTCAATAAAATGAAGTGTTAAAAAAAAAGGATAATTTGGTGCGTAGCGAATGACCTTTTACAAGTTGAATTTCTTTCTTTATTAGAATCTTTACATCATAAAGCTCATTACTTTTGGTTACCTGCTAGTGCATACATAGATATGGATAAACTTATATGAAAGGCAGCACGAAACATTCTTTGTTTCTTTGCTCATCGTTTATTCTGAAAGGTAGCATAGTCATGAACTTAGTCAGTAGAAAGCACAACTGCAAATCCAATCCAACTTGGAGGAGGGAAATAACCACATAAATTCTGATACCACTGAAGTTGTACATTATGTAAAAAGTTTCCAAGAAGATAGCAAATGCTTCTAGAACTGTAGAGGGTTGATTAATCTTTCTGATTTGGGTTTTCTTCATTTGTTGTGAAAAGTCATTGTGATCATATAAATATTGTATTTTAGTAGCTAAATATACAGTAAGTATACAAAGAACAGTGACTTTTTTCCCCAAACACAATGCTCTTTTATACTTTTCAGACAACAATTTCTTTCAATGTTTCCAAGTTTTTTTTTATAGCTTCTTTCCTGCCTTCTCCTCTCCCAAATAATATCAGCCCATCTGGGTGAGACCAAGGTCACACTCTCTCTTACTCCTGGTCACAGAGTCTCCTGAGGAGAATAATTAGCATATTTGTAATGAAAATATAATTTAATCCCTCTGGTAATACTGTGGTGTAGAAATGTGCATCTATACTGATTTTTGAAAGAGTAAGATTATTATTGGCACATAAAACCCTTGCTTAGCATGAATAGATGTAGAGTTTGCATGCTGATTCCAAAAATTGCCAAACCTTTTTGTATATTATTTAAACCACTAAAACAGTTCTCACAGTGATTCGGGACTATTTGTAAATGTTATAAAAACACCTCCTTACAAAATAATTCATGAAGTCTTTTGTGTGTAGTTTTTGCGTTGTCTACCAATAAAATTATGAGCATTTCTGGGAAAAATTCAAGAATTGATCAAAATTCCTTGATTTTAGCATACTAAAAACAAGTTAGAGAATGAGAATAGTTGATATTTTCCAAAACCAGTCTAAAAATATATGCTTAAAATCAGAATATTCCTGACTTTGACTTACTTGCAGTTAAGAATGTACCAAAAGGAGAGAATAGAATGAAAAGAGCCAAAAGAAATTAGAAAGTAATTTCAGGAAATAAAAAAAGAGAAGAGCAAAGCTATAAAAATGATAAGATAAAGACGATAACTATTTTATTTTTCCTATTTTATTTCTGGGTTTTCTCAGTGAATAGTAGAAAATGCGATATCCTATTAATTTTATATAATCTGAAATTTAGACTTTGCTCTTTTGAAATTGATTTTCATTTGAACCATTTAACCATATTTGAAAGCATGGTTACATGTTGGTAATGCATGCTTTTGTCACTTATTTAGAGACAAAATATCTGAGAAGTAAGAACAGAAAATGATTGTTTCTCATGTGCAAACTATGAATGAATGTGCTGATATAACAAAAAGAAAATAAAAATTCCTTGGTACGTCCAAGTCTAACCTCTAAAACTGAGATTTTTTTTTTTCTCATGGGATCTCTCAGATCCTCTAGTAAGGTCTTGGGAGAAAAAGTGCTTTATAGATCAACATATACATATTTAAAAAAAAAAAAATCCCTGTTAAGGATCTTTAATTTCTGTCTTAATTGTGACTATAAAATGTAGGTGGTAATTTTTTTCAACATTCATGCAACTTCAATTTTTCTTTTTTCCTTTTTAATTATACCCAATATTCCAGTTTAGATGAGGATGAACTAAAATAATGTTCCAAGCCTCTCAACTTTATTTGAAATATGCATTTAATCAGCTCTTCTATTTAAGTAGCTAACCCATGCTCTCATATATATGTTTACAGAGTTTCCACCTCATTTTGAAAGTAATTTTTGTAGTTGTGTACATATTCGAATAGAACATTTTACATTTTCATACTGTTGAGAGTGCTTTTTATACACAATACCTGTAGAAAATGTAAACTTACATTTTAATGGATTGTGAGTTCTGAATATAAAACTTGGGAGAGTGGGAGAGTCTCTCTTCCTTGTCCTCTCAAATAACATGCACAACAGTCATTCAGCATTAGACTCTGTATAACCTCCATAAATTATCTTGTATTTTAATAGAAATGCCTGAATAATAAGAAAGACAATAGAAGAGGTTAAATTTGGTATTTATTGGTTTGCTAAATCTGTACTCATTAAATATTACACAGATTTAAGACAATGGCATTTTTTCATATCCTATTCTATAGTTCCAAATTAACATGTGCTGGAAGTGCGAAGAAATGTATGTTCCCTTAGTGTTTATTTTTGCATTAAACTCTTGTTTTTAAAGTAACTACAAATAACTACCCACTACTGTACTATTTTGAAAAAAATAAAAACATTTAAAAAAAAACTAAAGTGTCAAAATTCAAAATTTAACCACTTATTTCCAGTACAATGCGTAGCATTTGATGCAGAATCAATTCAGTATTGTTAGTTTTAAGAATTACAGGACAATGAGTGAAGGGTGAGTTATCTTGTCTCCAAGATCATAGTAATTTAGAGGTAACAGATATAAAAATCTATGGAAAGATATTGGCATTTTTATTTCTTAATTCCACCTTTTAAAAAGACTATTTAAAACTCCAGTTCAGAAGCAAGCATTATTGTTTTCTGTTTGCAGTTTCTGAGTGTGTAAATCTACAAATATGAAAAAATAAAAATCAACGACAGAACAGCATCATGAAAACATTTTGAAATAATGAAACAAGGTCTTAAACTTCAGAAGGTGAAATCTACCCTAGTATAAGGTTCTGATAGCAATTCACCTAGATTTCTTGATGTCTTCCTTAGATCATCAACCAAATACATTGCAAAAATATTAAGGAACTAAAAATTAAAATTGATATGTTAGAATAAAGTTTGGGGAAGTATTTATCAGATTTAAAATGAGAAAAGCTTTGCAAACCTCATAGCCACAGAATATTCATGTTTATTTTCTTTTTTGTTACTTCTAAGTCGAAGTGTGTTGGTATGTTACTAAGTAAACTGTCAAGTTAATTTAGAATTTTTTTTAACTTATTTTTATCTTGTTTTTCCATTTGTAAATTTCCTCTAGTTTAATTTTTGACTACTTTTTATTTTTCTCAAAATCATTTATGTTAGATATTATTGAAAATGTCAATTAGTACAAGCCTTTTAACAATAAGCAGCTTCCTACCCGACCCTTCCCAGATCCCTCTTTCTTTTCTGTTAGTTGTTCCCTCTGATATCTTCTGCCATATTTCTCACTAATATTCTTAGACTGTTATTTCATTACTTGTTAACTTAGCTACTATCTAATAACTTACAGTAATGGGAAATCTGATTTTTTTTTTTATTCACTCAATACATATTCCATTTCCTCCTCTTTATTCTTCTAACATTTGTATTGCAGTTTTTATTATGCACTCAATGTTTGCTTTAATAATTTTGGTTGTGTCCAACTTTTGCATTAATATCACCATTTCAGAATCATTCACTGTTCTGAGAAGTTGTGTAATATGATTGTTTCTTATCTCATTAAAATATTTTAATAAAGTTTAGGATTTTTTAATTTGTGTCCTCAGAACCTATTTTTAATTACTCCCAAATACTCAACCACATCTCTAAAAGCCTCTATCAATACTATTTCATACATGGCAAAGCATATACAGTAGTTTAGGACGTTAATTCTTGTTTTTCTCTTTGATCTCACCATCCTCTTGCTTCAGTCTTCATAGTTTCTTTGAGCCTGTTGCTTAGACATCATCCTGATATGGCTAAAAGCTTTTATTGGACATAGCTTTCTGAGATTTTGTGTTTTTCTATCTCTTGGGTACTTTCCCCTTTTCGGAAGAGGACATATTTCCTACAGTATGTACTTTTTAGCAAGGTCGTCTGAAAGATGATATTTTCAAACATGTGTGTTCTCAAGTATTTACTCTTCACTCATTCCTAAATTGAGAGTTTGTCTAGATATAAAATCCCAAACGTAAAAGAAATGAAGACATTGCTTCATTGCCTTCTAGTCTGCTTTCAGAAATCTTGCACTGTTCTAATTGACAGCCCTTTATATTTGAGCTATTCTTTTTTACTTCATAGAATTTTGAATTTTCTTTATTCTGATGTAAAAGCATGCATCTTGAGCCTTGATGTGTGTTCCTTTTTACTCTGCTGGAAAGTTGGTGAGATATTTCAGTTTGTAGTCTCATGTCCTTCTTTTCTGGGGTTAATCTAAAGTGATCTTTGGGTTTCTGATGTGAGTGATTAAGATATTTCTAAAGGTGTGATGGGAATAAAATGAGAAATTTGAGGCATGTATAAGTTAACTATATAGTAACAGTTAGTATTTGGTTCAGTGTTTGAGGATGGAGCTCAGGGGTATGGCTTAGCAGGTGATTGCATTTTGTATGTTATCAGTATATAGAGGTGGAAACAGAATCCATGAAGAGCATAAGATCACCCAAAGAGAGAGTGTCACAGGTGTGAGTGGCCTAAGACCAAACCCATGAAAAATAACACATTTGAAATACTGCTAGAAAAAAAGTAACACATAATGAATAGGGAAATCAATTCAAAGCGTATTGGAAATTATTGTGTTATAGAGGTGTAATTTAAACAAAAGGTAGCAGGAAGACCAGCAATGATTATGTTGTACAGCTAAATACAAAATATTATTTTGATTTAGTAATGGGAGGATAATTTCAACTCACATCAAAAATTGCTTGATTTGAATGTTGACACAATTTAAGTAATTGGTTCAGAAGCTGTATTGCAGTAAACAAGAAAATAAGGTAGGCTACTTTTATCAGAAATTTGGAGAACAGAGCAAAACTGGATGGAATATAGAAGGAAATGTTGGGTCTATTTTTCAAATTCCTTGATTTTTATACCTGAGAATATACATATATTAAAGATTGTAACTGTAGAGCAATCTTCATTTCGGGATAGGTAATTATTACAATAACCTAAACTAGAAGAAAACAATAATCCGATAGCAGCATGAGGAAGTGAGAATCATGGAAGTTGACTAACTATATAAATGATATTCATGGACTTCCAAAAAGGCTTAGCTCCATTGTAGTGAAACGGTGGTTGGGAATCGAATTGGAAAACAAGAAATAAGGATCCTCCCTTTTCTTACTCCCTGAATTTGGGAGGGTAGGAGACAGGGAAACAAAAGACCCAAGAACATTTTGGATGACATGATATTGTCTAGTGAAAGTTGGGCTTTTGTTAAGAAAAAAGAAAATATGTTGGAGAAAAGAAAGTGTGGAGCTATAAATGTCTTTCTACCCAATCCCCCTAAAGAAACAGAAAACCAGAGGGCTTCAGTTTGGGTCTGCTAGAACCAGTAGGTGGTAGTAGCATCTAAGCCCAATGCACAAGGACAGGAGAAGAAAGGTAGTTGAACTTGGAGGAACCTCCACTTAGGGAAGCAGAGAGGAAACATGGACAGTAGCACACACATTAGAGCTTTTTCTGGAAATTTTTTAAAATTGTGAGTACTCACAGATAGACAATGGCTCATGATTCATCATGAAATATTGTTGCTCATCCTCTACAATTTTGCCTCTTAGATTTGTGGGATTTGAGGGTGGTCTAGGAATGGCTCATCAAGGTAGGTTTTTGACTGCAATTGATATTGGGAGAGGAAGGGAGTATTTCCTTTGGGTAAGTAAGAACGGGAAAACAGATAAAGAAATAGAGGGTATCTTCAGGATGGACAACATAATAGAAAATGACTGTTATACTTACCTAGAGACTTATATTACTTTACGTTGGTGACTCCTTATTGGCATTTTGGGAGTATATTTGGAAATAATAAAATGATAGTCCCTATAGATGGGAACTACAAATGGAATAATTTCTTTATGTTGCAGACTCCATCTTTAAAAAAAGTTATGATGCCATAGAATCTAGTTAGCTTGGAGTGCTTCTGTAGTAGAGTTTGTTTTCCACCTCACGACGGCCAGGAGCCTCCTTGCTTGCTCTTATAAAAATGGTATTCCACTCAGTATGGCAATGCTTTGCAGTTTTCAACATGCCAGGAATATCTTACAAATATTGTTGGGTTATAAGAGCTAAGATTTATCCAAACACTGAAAGTACATTTTTCAAATGCCAGATATTATATTTTTTCCAGCCTCAGATCGCTGAACTTATCTCGGTAAAATGTAGATTTCCATGAACTTGATTGTGATGAATCATTGCCACCTGTGAAGGGAGTTTTGTATTATTTCTAATTGTTGTTACGGAAACCAAAATGTTTTCTTCTGTACTTACTGTACTTGTATCTAAGATGAGGAGTGGAAAGGTTTGGGGGGACCTTAGCCCACCAGTTCTTAGAGTATTCTTAGTAAGCAAAGAGTAGAGTAAGACATAGTACCTCATTTTCCGATGAAGTGGAGATAATTTTTATTTCTGCTAATTCCTTGGTATCAGGGAGCGAGATAGTACAGAGCCAAGAATGGATTCAGGCAACCTTAAAAGTTGAACTTTATGTGTATAGTAATCTATTAAGGAATTGTACAATTCAATTTCAAAGTTTAGCCAAAATAAATGAAATACTGTAGGAGTATTTTGCTATAGTTTAATTTTGCCAAATTATTATTGTTTGTAATTTATTTTTTATCATGGTCCTGCTCTTCCTATCAACCAATAAAGATGTGAAGATAAAACTAACAATCTATGTTAAAATCTTATAAATTTTATGGTAAAGTAGAAATATGAAATATTCATGCTGATATTATTTCCAAGTGTATGTGCTATTATCACCTTTAGTTATGTCAGTGAGAAATCAAATATACAAAAGTAACAAAGCAGTATTTGTGTATTCACACATCTACTATTCTGACTCTGTCAGGGGTCCTTGCATGTAAAAATTGAGCCCCACCTGTAGTAGTACAGACTTTTAGGGTGAATGGGAAATCTTTTGTATTTCAGAAGAACTTAGTTGTCTGTGAATCTATTCTTTATGTCTATTTTGAAAAGTGCATTTAAATAGAAGAGACTGGAATTAGAAATGCTATCCCATGAGAAAATAGCATTAGCATTAATTCAGCATAACAGGATTTTTGTAACATTGACCATAAAGAATTCTGAAGAAACGACCAGAAAAATAATACTGAAGGGGCTATCTAACCTGGGAAATCTAGCTATGTGTATAATGTTTCTAATAATATCAACTTTTTATGATATTTCCATTCTAAATGTAAAATCAAAGCATGGAGCATTTAAAATATCATTGCTTTTAAGTAAAAAATTAAGCATGATGATACATCTAGAAGTTAGTAATAAACATTTAAATAGAAGTAGATTTGAAGTCTGCAAATATGAATGAGTGATTAATATAAGTTAAAGACTGTGGCAACTCCTTTAAGTGCTGCAGAGTTTAAGGTCCATCCCTGCACTCAGAAAACTGACAGTCTCAACAAGACTGTCAAGATTGTCAGGGACTATATAACTTTGCCCCAAATACTAATTTAAAAGTGTCTTCAGACTCCTTATTTTTTTTACTGTCCCCCCTTGCTGCTGTGCCCCAATTTTCCTGCCTCCTTCTGTATACAAAACTACTTACGTATCTTCCCTTTTTAAAAATCTCTCTGAAGGAAGATTCTCTTCCTATTAGATATAGTCTCTGAATCCTTTAACTTCCTGATTTCACCTTCTCCCTCACAGCCAGTAATAGACCTAGTTCTTTGCTGTCTTATAATAACTACTTGAACAACAAAGAAACAAAAAGCAGTCTCTTGCTGATATATCCTTTACTCTTTATTTCCATTCTTCTCCATTTCTACTTAATGTCCTTTGTGTTAGGTATACTGTATACTGTTTGTTCCTTCCTTTATGATTTCATGGCACATCTTTTAGGAAGTTGGTCTGTGTAATCTGCCTTTGAAAATAACTAGAGAGTTTGGTTTTTTGATTTCTCCTGTCTTTTTTGTTTTATTTTTGCTTCACACATTTGCACTTTTTAATGTTTCCTTCTTTCTACAAACCTGTATGTGTATTTTTTGTCAGTTCAGTGAATTCATTTATTTTTAATGTTTCTTTTTATACTGTATGTTTACAGCTGAAACTTTGCCTTTAAAATCTGCTTTAACTATGTCCCAGTTGTTTTGAAATGTAAAATATATTTTGTTGCTGTTCATTTATAACATGTTTATTTCCTCTTCAACTACTAAATCTTGTATGTGTTTATTCATTTTGTTTCAAATGTATCAGTTTCAATCGCTTATTTGGTTTGTAGCCATTTTCCTACTCATTTAAATTGCGTTCTTGTCAAAATCTAGTCTGTATAATGTTGACTCCTTAAAGTCCACTGGAGATTTTGTGACCTAATATCGAGTCTGTTTAAAGAAATATTCGTATTTCCTCCAAAATAATCAATTTGGGTTTTTCGTATGATTTGATAATTTGTAGACTCTTAAGGTGCACAGTTTTTCAAACTTCATGATGTCCTAATTTGGAGTGTGTTTTACAATTGACTGCATCTTAAAATTGATATGGGTTGCTTCCAGTGAGGATTTGAATTTATTTTCACCAGTCAACTTCCCTGTCACCAAAAACGCTTTGAAATTGAATTCTCAGCTTTTCCTCGAGTGAGCTTGTTTTTTTTTTTTTTTTTAATCTCTCTCTCTTTCTCCCTCGCCCCTTCCCCACCCTTTGCCCCTCATAAGACTTACTTATATTTTCATGTAGACAACCCTGCATGATTTTCATCTGACGTATGATTTGGATTTTCGAGGAGGCTTTTTGATTTCATTGTCTACTTAGCGTTAGAATTGAGATAAATAGTTATTCTTACTACACTTCCACATGAGGTTTTATTTCTCATTCTCTTTTATATGAGCTCATTAGTATCACAATTTATAAAGTGTTGGAGGTAATATGGCTAGGGGAGAGAGACTTTTCTATTAAAACTTCTCATATTAAGCTATTTTTATCAGTGACACAAAATAATTTTTCTTTAAAAAGTAAATGGCATTTTAAATCAGTGAAAAGCAGCATATTTTTAAAACAAAATATATTAATCATAGTTATTAAATCTATATCATTATTGATTTTTAGAAGGCTGTTTTATAATCTCATACTATAATTGTGGATACTTCAGTTTTATCTATAATTCTATAATATTTTCAAATTACATGTTTTGCAACTATATGGTTTTTTATCATCTAGGTGGGTGGAATTTTTTAAGTGTGCTTTGTCCCTCTTCTAATAATATTTTTTGCCTTGCATTATTCATAGCTTAACATTAATATTTCTTAATATACTTTCTTTTAATATTTCCTTTCTGTAGTTATTTTCACCTCTATTTTTGTATTTCTGGGCTCTTGGTTTAGACATATTTTTTGCCAACAGCATTTATTTGTTTTTTAATACACATTCTGAAAGATTTTAATAAGCGATTTAAATTATCATATTATTAAGATTGTTTATATTGTTTTATTACTAATACTCAGTATATGCTAGGTGACTTTTTCTCTTTTTTTCACCTTTTCTGTATTTACAAATAGATTGGTTTATATTTTAGCTTTTTCTTTTTCTGATTGAAGTAACATTGCACTGTAACATTATTTAGGTTTCAGATGTGCAACATTACAAATCGGCATCTGAATATACTACATTAAGTTCACCACTGACAGTCCAATTCTATCCTTCATACAAATGACCCTTTTACTCAATTCACCTACTCACTCCCTTCTTGTAGCTACTGATTTTGTGTTATAGAATGAATTTTTTGTTTTATTTGTTTTATTTATTTGTTTGGCTTCTCTGTATACCTCGTATAGGTGAAAGCATATGTTCTTACCTTTCTCTATGAGATTTATTTCACTAAGCATAGTACCCTTTAGATTCATTTGTGTTGTTTTAGATAACAAGATGTCATGTTATATTATTAGTATTATTTTTGTAACTGAGTAGTATTTCTTTGTGAATATATTTCCCAGTTTCGTTTTTTACTTGTCTGTCAGTAAGCAATGAACTTGTTTCTAGTGCTTAGATGTTGTAAATAATGCTGCAATAAACATGGGAGTGTATATGTATTTTCGAAATAATGTTTTTGTGCTTTTGGGTAAATACCCAAAATGGGATAACTGAATCATACAAAATTTCTTTTTTCAACTTTTTGAAGAATCTCCATATTAATTCTATGACTGCACCAACTTACATGCCCATAAACTGTGTTTCGTGGGTGAGTCCCTGTTTCCCACATTCTCTTAATACTTGTCTTTCGGATAATAGTCATTCTCACAGGTATGTAGAAATAACTCAAGTTGTTTTGATTTGTATTTCCCTAATAATGAGGTGATGAACAACTTTTCATGTACCTTTCTTCCATCTATATGTCTTCTTTGGAAAAGCGTCTATTCAGAGCTGCCATTTTTAATTGGTTATTTTTTATTTTTGAGGTTTTGTTTTTTAAAGGAAAGTCACAGGCAGGAATGAAGACAAGTAGGCAGGCAGGCAGGCAGAGAAAGGAGGAAGAAGCATTTTATTTATTTATTTTATTTAGTTGTTCCCTCTGGTTTGATCTCTCTGGATCTAGGACTTGAACCCATGGGATGTGGCCTGTGATCTTTTGGAGGTGATTGACCTAAGCTGTACTCCACCAGGACACACCGTTATTGAATTTTATCAATTCTTTTATGTTTTGGATAGTAACCCCTTGTCAGCCATTGATATACCTGCCAAGTATCATCTCACATTCAGTAAGATGTATTTTGGTTTTGATGATCATTTCCTTGTGCAGAAATTTTTTTATTCAGTTTGTCCCATTTGTTAATTTTTACTTTTGTTTCCCTTGTTGGAATTGAGTGCCCAAAGACATCTCCAAGGTCGATCATGCAAAAGATAATGCCTGTGTTTGCCTTTCATATCTTATGGATTTAGACATTACATCCAGGTCTCTAGTCCATTTTGAATTAATTTTTGTAGGTTGCAGTCTACTTTCTTCTTTTGCAAGGAGCTGTCCAGTTTTCCCAGCAACAGTTACTGAAGAGACTTTGATCCATTATATGCTCCTTGCTCCATTTATGCTCTTTGCTCTTTTTGTCATGCATCAGTTGCTGCTTTCCATAGCTAACATGTATCGAGTCCTCTTTTCTCTGCATTGTCACTAGCACTTGTTTCCACTTTTATGAATCATAGCCATTCTCACAGGTGTAAGGTGATATATCATTATTGTTTTGAATTGTGTTTTCCTAATAATGAGCATTAGAGTATCTTTTTATTTGCCTATTGGCCATCTGTATCTTTTCTTTGGATAATTATCAAGATCTTCTGCCCATTTTATATTGAATTATTTGTTTTTCTATTGTTGTTTTATGAGTTCTTTATATATTTGAGATACTAACCACTAGTTACATAATGTGTAAATATCTTTTACCATCTAGTAGGATGTCTTTTTGTTTTGATGAGAGTTCTTTTTTATGGTGTGGTACCTTTTTAATTTGATATAATCCCATTTGTTAATTTGGACTTCTTCTTAATGTTAGAGTTGAGTTCCCAATGTCACCTCTGAGATCAGTGTCAAGGAGTGTTTTGCCTGTGTTTTCTCTTTTGTATTTTATGGTTTCAGGCCTCTGATGTACATCTTTAATCTATTTTAATTTTTGTGTCTGGCGTTAGTGATTTAGTATCATTTTTTTCCCATGTGTCTGTCCATTTTTTCTCAGAACTATTTCTAAAAGACTGTCTTTGCCTCATGTATAACCTTGGCTCTTTTGTTGGAAATTAATTGTTTATGTATGTGTAGATTTATTTCTGTCCTCTAAATTCTTTTCTATTGTTCTGTATGTTTGTTTTTATTTCATATTATGCTGACTTTATTACTGTTTGTATTATAGCTACAAATCAGAGAATGCGACACTTACATTTCTGTTCTTTCTCCTCAGCGTTGTTTTACTATTCAGTCTCTTGTTTCAAATAAATTTCATGATTTTTTATTCATTTTTGTGAAGATTGTCTTTGGGATTTTGATAGCAGTTGCATTAAATCTGTATTTTGCTTAACATAATATGGACATTTTAGCAATGTAAGTATTTCCAGTCCCCAAGCATGAATTCTTTCCATTTATTTGCGTCTTCAATTTCCTTTAAAAGTATCTTTTAGTTTTCAGAGTATAGGTTTTTCATTTCTTTGGTTAAGACTATACAAGATATTTCATTCTTTTCATTCAATTGTAAATGCGATTGCTTTTCTGAGTTCTTTTTCTGCAATTTTGTTGCTTGCATATGGAAATGCAACATATTTTTTAATATTAAATTTGTATCTTGCCACTTTATTTGTTTAATTTTTCTAGCAACTTTTTACTGGAGTCTTTGGGGTTCTCCTTTTATGGTATCCTTTCATCTACATATTGTGAGTTTCACTTCCTTTCAAATTTGGATGTTTAATTACATTGCCCAGGATTTCTAGCAATATATGAAATAGTAGTGAAGAGAGTGTACATCCTGCCTTGTTCCTGATCTTAGAGGAAAAGCTTTCAGTTTTTCCCCATTGTATATGATATTGGCTGTGGCTTTGTCATATATAGCCTTTTTATGTTGAGGTTTTGTTCTACTTATACCCATTTTTTTTTAGTTTTTTTTAATTACATAAATGGGTGTTGAGTCTTATCAAATGGTCTTCATGCATCTTTTGATGATCATAAGGAATTGTCCTTCCTTTTGGTGATATAATATATCACATTGATTTGCATAGTTTGAACTACCATGAAATAAACCCACTTGACTGTGTGTGTATTTTCAACGTGTTTTTATACTGGGTTTTCTTTTTCTTTATTTTTTAAGAGGAAGGAAGGCAAGCAGGAAGTGAGAGGAACAAGAGGAATTTTTATTTTTCATTTTCCCCCTCAGCCCCAGGACACAAACCCAAGTCCTTGGGGGTGTTGTGGATTCTGCTCCAGGAACAGTATTAACACCTGAGTCTTTGGGGCATGACAGTGAGTTGAGTATTTTTTGCATGAATATTAATCAAAGATATTGTAGTTTTCCTTTTTGAGTATGTGTTTTTCAGGTTTTCTTATCAGCATACTATTGGCATCATAAACATTTTGGAAGTTTGCCTTCAACTTTTGTGAATTGAAATTGATTGATAGTAATTCTTCTTTGAAGTTAAGTAAAATTCACTAGTGAAGTCTTTTGGTCCAGGTTTTTGAGTTTTTGATTGCTTCAGTTTTCTTACTTGTGATCAATCTATTCTAATGCTGTTTCTAATTCTTCCTGATTTAGTCTTGGAATATTATATTTCCAAAAATTTGTTCATTCCATTTAGGTTATCCATTTTGTTACCGCTAAGGTGTTCAGGGCAATCTCTTATGATCGATCTTTTGTATTTCTGTAGTATCAGTTGTAATTTCATCTCTTTCAATTTTTTATTTATTTGTTTTCTCTTTCTCCTATTACTTGTTAGTCTGGATATTGTAAATATGTTTTGTTTTTTCTTTTAAAGAGTGACCTCTTGGTTTAATTGATTTTTTTTGGGGGGGGAATAGTTTTTTTTAAATCTCTCTTTGATTTCTCCTCTAAGACTTATTGTTTCCTTCTACTAGCTTTCAGTTTCATTTTTTTTTTCAGATTTTCTAATCTTTTTAGGTAAAGCCTTATGGTTTTTTTATTTGTGATTCTCTTTGTTTCCTGAGGTAGGTATTGCTATAAATTTCCTTCAGAGTACTGCTTTTGCTGCATCCCATAGATTCTGATAAATCATGTTTTTCATTTGACTTCAGGTTTTTTTTTAATTTAAATTTTGATGTTTCATTACCTAGTAGTAATTCAACAACATGTTGTTTAATTTCTACTCATTTCTAGTAATCTCTTGTATCTCCTTTTGGTTGACTTCTAGTTTGATGCTATTGTGGTCCTAAAATATACTATATATTATTTAAATCTTTGCAGATTTATTAAGGCTTGATTTGTGTTCCAATACATAGTCTGTTATTGACAATGTTCAATGAGCACTTGAAAAGAATGTGCAGTCTATTTTGGGGGGAATAAAATCTCTATAGATACCTATTATGTCCTCACTTTATTCATCTTTGTGTTTTGTGACCTTTGTTGGCTGGAAATCTATTTTATCGGATATAGGTATAGTGATTCCTACCTTTTAAAATTTTCCATTGAATTAGGGTACCTTTTTTTAATCCCTTCTGTGTTTTATAAATTTATGTTTGTGTCTGTAGCATACATAAGTCTTTTCTAACCAGCATATATTTTGATTTTTTTATTTTAATTAATTCAGGCATTCTATGTTTGGGTAAGCCTTTATTTCTCTTATATCTGAAAAACTATTTTGCAGTATACAGTATTCTTCTTCCCAGGGATTGACTTTTTACATTTTAGTTGCTTTAATATAAAAGGTAATAATGTTCCATATTTCACATAATATTTCCTGAAGATTTTGAAATCTTCTAATATGAACTTAATGATAGTAAATTTATTAGAGGTAGTAATGACCATAAAATTAATATACCAAATCACTACTGATGCATTTTTCATTGACATTAACATTTATAATGTAGGGAGGAAAAAAATCAAACAAGAATATGGATGATCTAAGACTATATTTTATTAAACTTTAATCTTTTTCCAAATTGGATGCATAGTAGATGATATGTATAATGTTTGAAAGATTACTCAGTTAAAATTTTGCTTAGAAGCTTTTAAAACAGTCTTACATCAATTATTTAACATCCCAAATGCTACAATCTGTTTGCAATATTAATGGAAGCAATGACCCAGTGAGTCTCTTTAATTGTAAAATTTCGCTTAAAAAAGAGACTATTAAAATAGAATTAGTGATTCTGACCAGTATAATTAACTTATCAGAATACCAAAATTTTCAACAAAATTTTATCTGTTTCTAACAATACAATCCATTCAGTAAGTAAGTTGGTTGCACTGTGAAAGAGTGTAACATGACTTAATGACTTGTTTTTAAACTGCCATTTAATACTAATACTAGTATGAATGCATCTTACAAAAATGCAAAAGTCAAACTATTGGTATATTTTTTCTGTAAAGTGTGCAATATCAGAAAATCACATAAGAATATGCACTTTTGAAAGTTATGATCAGTAAATACAATATAAACAGTCGTCTCCATTATAATGTTTTTTAGTAAAAGCACATTAACAATAAAAGATGGCAGCAGCACCTGAAACCTTAGACATTCATGATAAAATGCTGGAACCAAATGGTCTAACTGGTAATGTTTGCTAACATTTTCAAAAAAGGAGCCAATTTTTTACTTAACTTTTGAATTCTTATAGAGACAAGAGTGTGCCTGGGCTGACGTCCCATCAGCTGGTGACAAACAGCATACCAGTCCTGCAGTTGTCATCTATTTTGGAAAGCAGGCACCGTTCTAGAGAACTTGCCCTAATTTGATTCCGAATCTTCTTGAAATTTTGTTGATCTTCATCAGCCACCAGTTGCAGCATGACAGTGTCACTTGACACTGTGATTCCAGTTCAAGCAAGAATCATGGCTTCTTGATGAGGTGATGTCGGCAACAATATGAAACTCAGTTACTCCAGTCAGAGTGGCATATTGGATGCACACATGAATTTCTTCTCCTAATAGCGTAGTATTCCTGAATCTTGGAAAGTCTGCTGATGCCACTTTTTCTAGTAATACCGCTGAAAATAGTCTTTGAAGTAACAATTTTGTACCCATAAAATAAATTTCTTGAACAGTGCTTCCAAGACAATTAGGGAACTGTTACAGTAACTGAAATTCCTAAAATTCAGGTCCCTTTTAACAGTCTTTATACCTCACTAATAATATCCCCAAAATACTTATGGCTGGCCTGAACATTTGCTTTGTATCACAGCAAAAATAATACTGTGCTGTAAGGTGTGAGATTTCCCATTGTAGTGAACTAGATCTGCAGAGGTACAAGTTGTACCTTTCAGAGCTTGCTCACCATGAAGCCCATGAGCAGGTCATAGACGAGTCCCACTACTTGTTGAGTTGCACCAGGATTTTGTGGTGCATGTCATTCTGGTCACCCATAGGCTTAAGAATTTCTGAATGAGCTGCTTGTAGCTCATGCTGTGCAGTTCATATAAGGGCTGTGCAAAAACCAAGAAACAGAATATGGGGACCATGCCCAATGGTGCTGCCATGCTCATACTATCACTATTGAGAAGTACTGTCACAGCTGACTCTGACCACCATTCCTGAACATTTGTAAACTCCGAGGCCACTGTAATGTAGACCTGGCTGGTAGTTTTTGTCTTTCATTATTTTGGGTAATAGTATTTTGAATAATTCTACTACTTATTGTCCCTCGAGTTTCTGCTGAGAATTCTGATGATGATCTGTTGGGAGTACCTTTATAAGATATCTGGTGTTTTTTTCCTCCCTATCTGCCTTTAATATTGTTTCTTCATCTTGGATCCTTGATAGTTTCACTAACGTGTCTTAGAGTTGGTCTCTTTGTATTTAGAAAACCAGGTGTTTCTCTGTTCTTTTCATTAATTTTTTTTTTAGCTCATCTACTTGCGTTTGAATTCTTTTGCATCTCTTTGAAATGTTTCTGAGATTTCTTATATCTACTTCACTTTCTTTATGATTTCCACATTAGATTCTTTTTCTATTAAAAAGATATAATCTTTCATGTCTTTGACTTTGGCTTCTGGAGAGTTATGGTCTCCTTGTGGTAACATAACACCTTGAGGTCTCAAGTCATCTTGTCTTGTTTTCTTCTTTTTAGTTCTTGAGCTACTAGACCAGTAGCTTAGAACTGAGATGCTTATATTTTACTTTTCCAGTAGGAGACATTATGACTCATTTTATTTTTGATTTAATATTTTGCCCGTACAATATTCTACAAGTGCTTAGGCAATATTGCTGTGTCAACAGGATGAGGAAACCTTTTTTCTTTGTTGTGGACCTCTGTATGTGGGCTTTGCCTTGTGTAGGTTGCGCAGGGGTCTTCTGTGTTCTTTGAGGTCCCAAATCTAAGGCTCAGCAGTCTATTTTCTGTTGGTACCCTTATCCCTGTGCCCATGACTCGAGAGGTGGGAGTGGTGAAGTCTAGAATAACTTCTCTCTTTTTCTCTGTGCTCAGGCTCCTGCCCGTGTATTATATACCACATTTCCTCCCTTTGGACTTCACATAATGCAAGACCTTGTGTTTGCACACTCTCAGTATTCTCCACTCCTCTGAGTCCCTGGTGGGTGAGCAGACAGCACTGCTCTCTTTATCTCAGCCTGCTGCCATGTTCACACATCTCTGCCCTCTTCTTTTGATACTAATGCTTGGATCTCATTGGTGTCCCTTCTAATGAGGTTCATGTTGGTCTCTGAGGCCCCATGATCCAGAGTGCTTCAGCCTCGCCATTGTGCTTTGAGACTCCTCTTGTAGTGTGACATCCTGGATAATAGTTATTTTTCCTTTTTGAAGGGAAGTGGGGAATTGCCTCTGTATCCAATTATTTTGGTCTAATTTTTGGAAAAGTTTTCTTTATTGTACTATTTGAAACTGGACTGGACTGAATTTTGAAGGTGTTATTCCTAAAATTTTGGTGGTTAAACTTAAATTATAAGTTTTCTCATAATTAAGTCATTCTTTTATTTGTAATCCCCCCCAATACAGGGAATTTTAAAAGTAATTTCCTTCTCTCTCTCTCTCTCTCTCTCTCTCTCTTTCTTAAAGGAAAGGTGCAGGCAGGAATGAAGGCTAGCAGGCAGTCAGGAAGCAAAAGGAGGAAGAAGCATTTTATTTTATTTTTATTTAGTTGTTCACACTGGATGTTTTCCTCCAGACCTACTTTGGAGGTGATTGACCTAATGATTTTCTTGTTGACATCTCAAATTTTAGTCATCAGGTTTTTTGGTTTGTTCTGTTTTTAAAGGAGAGGTGCAGGAAAGAATGATGGTGAGTTAAGGCAGGAATGAAGAGATAGATGAAGTAGCATTTTATTTATTTTATTTTATTTTACAACTTGCTTGCTCTCCCTGCTTAAAATGTGAGCTCCAGGTCCTTCAGATGTTTTGGCCAGAGGTACACCAGGATGTGCCTGGTCATCAGTCTTAAAGCACAAAAATCAATCATCATTTATGAATTAATGCTTTGTTAACTCATGTTCAGATTTTGTTTAAAATCACACTTGTTATTTGTACGGTTCCTTTTCCTAGAGAGGGAGTGGTTGACAATGATACTGTACTTATAAGCATTGGTCAAGACACTGAAAAATTGTATCTTTATTCTGATTTTTGGAGATACAGAACCAGAATCATAACATTGTACTCTAAATCCTGATCCTAAACCCTAAGCCTCAAGTATCATTTTCTCATATTTAAATTTGGCATTATATTTAAGTTTTTTTTTAGGGATCTCCATATTGTTTTGCACTAATTTATTCCCACAACAGTGTAGGAGGGTTTTTTTTGTTTGTTTGTTTGTTTTCCATAATACCCTCTCAAACACTTATTTCTAGTGTTTTTAGAATAGGTCATTCTCATTGATGTGAGGTGATTTCTCATTGTGGTTTTATTTACACTTCTCTAATGATGAGCAATTCAGAGCATTATTTTATGTCTCTAGGCCATCTGTGTGTTTTGTTTTTTTTTTCTTTAGCTGGGTATCCATTTCTTCTGCCCATTTTGAGTGGATTATTTGCTTTTCTGTTGTTGAGATATATGATCTCTTTATATATTTTCGAGATTGAGCTCTTATTTGAGGTATTTTGTGCAATAACTTCTCCCTTTCTATGGGTTGCCTTTTTATTTTAATATTTTTTTTTTATGCACAGAACTTTTTAGTTTAATATGATCTCTCTCAGTTGCTTAATTTTACTTTAGTTTCTTTTGCTCTAGGTGTTCCTTCCCTTAAGGCATCTTTGAGGTAATGTCATGGAATGTTTTTCCTGTATTTTCCTTCTTTGTATTTTATGATTTAGGGTATTACGTCATCTTTAATCCATTTTTAGTTAACTTTTGTGTATGGTACAAGTGAAAAATCTCATTCCATATTTTTGCAAGTGTCTATCCAATTTTTCCAACACCATTTATTGAATAGATATTTGTTCATTGTTTACTCTTGAGTCCTTTGTCATAGATTAACTGTCCATATACGTGTGCCTTTATTTCTAAGCTCTTGATTTTATTCCACTAATCTGTGTCTTTTATTCCTTAAGTACCATACTACTTTGATGATGATCACTCTGTGCTATAGTATCATTCCTCCATTGTTCTTCTTTTTTCAAAATATAACTTTGGCTATTCAAGGGTTTTGGTTTTTTTTTGTTTTTTTTTTTGTCATTTCATATAAACCTTAGTGTTATTTGCTCAACTTACTTGTTAAATGTCTCTAGATTTGTTGAAGGGAATTGTTGAATTTGTATATTGCTTTGGGTAATATGGCCATTTTAACTAAGTTAATTCTTCTAATCATCGAGCATGGAATATTCTTCTATCTTATTGTATCTTCTATTACTTTTTGTTAAAGTCTTATAGTTTTCTTTGTAGCAGTCTTTCACCTCCTGTGTTAGGTTCATTCCCAGTTATTTGATCTTTCTTGGGCCAAATATGAATATGATTTCTTCCTTTATGTCTATCTTCTCTAAATCATTGTTTGCATATAGGAGTGGTACTGACATTTTTCACAGGTTTCATCATTTTTTCCTTAATCTTGTCTTTTTCTTAATCTTCTCTCTCCTCTTCTGTGAGGGTCATTTCTGTGATCTTGTCTTCAACATGTGAGATTTGTTCCTCTGCAAGATTCAAACTATTTATGGAGTTTTCCATGTTTATCTTTAATTCACTGACTGTATTTTTTTTTCTAGCATTTCTTCTAGGACTTTCTTCATAGTCTCAATTTCCTTGCTGAGATATTTCCTTTGATCTATTCTTTTCATGTTTCTAATTGCCTTTGAATAGTTAAGTACACCACCTTCATTTTGATTAGCTTTTTTACAACTGTTATTTTGAGTTGTTTCACTTTTAGATTGTTATAACCAATGTCAATGGAATTCTTTAGGAAGCTTCTGCCATCTTTTGGGACCATTTGCATTTTCGGAAGTGACTTAGATTTTGGCATGACTTTCTTCTCTGACTTTAATTTAGCACTGCGACTTTTCTTTTTTTAAAGATTTCTTCCTATATGATGATATTGGGTCCTGGTGTGGCTGATGTCAGCCACATGACTTTTACTGTTGTGGGACTCCTTTGCTTTCCACAAGATTCTTATGTGGACCACTGATTCTGTTTCAGGTGGTGCCCACAGACTTCACTGGGGTTGAAGGCTGGTTCGTTTCTTTTGGGTTACTGATAGACAGCTCTCCAGGCCCAGCAAAGTTCACTGTATACCCCATTTCTTTCTGTCAAGTATAAAAGCCACAGGGAGGTTCTTGTTGGGGGTAGGTGTTGGTGTCTCCATGACTATGGAAGTTCAAGGCAGGGACAGGCAGCCTCATGGCACTCCGTCAAGCATAAAGGCCATAGGCAGCTTCTCGTTTTTGGTGATGAGGGTAAGGATCTGTCCACACTACAGCTCTCCAGAGCAGAGAAAGAGGCCTCAAAGCCTTAGGGCACTCTGTGGAGCATTAAGTCAGCAGGCACCTTCATGGTGTAGGTATTGGAGATATGGGAGGCCCTCACTGCAACTCACCAGTTCAGGGAGAAAGTTCACAGACAGCTCCAGTGCACTCTACCAAGCGCAGATATCAAAATGTCTTATTGATTTTAGGGACAAGGATCTCCAGCTTTTCTTTCTTCTAAAGGTTAGTCTTTGATAGGATTTTCACTGCAAGTCTTATTAGAAATTCTGCTTTGGCCCAGGAATTATGTAGATATTTGTTTTAAAATGTCACTGTTTTCTCTTATTTTTCCCCTGCATTTATTACATAAGATTGCATAAAGGAAATTTATCCACATGAGCACGTTTTGCATTTTTTCGAGACTTGCTTGATGTCCAAGAAGATGACCAGTATGTGAAAGTATATCAACCAGGCCTCAACACAGTGTTCCCTTGTGGTTCCAACAGTGTTCCAACGAAGTGTTAGGAAAGAGTGTTCTTCATTTGTTTATTTTAAAGTAACTCAAAAATTGTTCAGATATTCAATAACTGCATTGTTTTTTTGTCTGCTTTCATCAACCAAGAATATAGAGTTGTGATAGATATGTCGATCTCTCTGTAAGTTTGACATTTTTGTAAATGCTTTAGTTCTTTGCATACCAATTTGGCGTTGCTTTACTTTAATGTAAATTAAATCTTGTTTTAAGTGCTATCTTTATTTTCTAGTAATTTTGCCTAAATTTCTATTTTGTCTAATATTAGTATAAATATACATCAGTTATTTTTGATTAGTATTTATTTGTTATAGCATTTCCACTATTTTACTTTCATTTTATGTCCATATAGACAATGAAGCCAAATTAGGTGTTATATCTATTATCCTAGTATAGTTCCAATTATGCACTTTGGGGAGAGCAAGTTAATGATTGATCAATGGATTGAGCTACGGCCCCAAGTAGGTCCACTGTGAACAATTTACTATGGCGATGCCCTCCTTGTTATCTGACTATGTAAACTCTCACAATAATGGAGGTGATCATGATGAAGCTTTGGATATTTTCTCATTCCCTATATTACACAGTCCTCAGAATGTTTGAATATTTTGTTTGTTTAGTGTACAGACAGTTGTATGGCTGATCTTCCTTTGGGGAAAAATAGTGACAATTACTACTTTACTAGTGTTTTAGGATCATTCTTCCCAGTCATCCCTTTGATCAGTGAAAACTGGTTCTAAAATTCACTCAATTTTACCTGAACAAGGGATCTTGATTTTTCATTAGAATAACTCCTCTTATTTGATCCCTAACCTTTTCTTTGGTTGTAGATGTTATGCAATATCCTTGTTTTTTGTTTGTTTGTTGCCTCTAATGATGGCATGGTCTATTAGCCATCTCTATATTCTCTTTAGTTCTCCTTTTATCTGCTCATTATTAGTTCTTCCCTTGCTAGATTATGCCTGAAAGGCACTTTAATAACGATTCTGCCAGTCAAGAGAGGAGCAGGGTTGCTTTGGGAAGGGAAGCATTTATTGCTTTCTTTAGTGTCTTTTCACAGAGGGCGATAGTAGTTATTACTAGACAAGTCTGGACTATTTATACAAACTCTTTAAGAATTTCAGTGATCTGTAGGGTTATCATCAGGTGTCTCCATTCCTTGTTTCTGGTTTCCTTATTTCCCCAGCCAGGGCTCTGATTTCAGCAGAACTTCTTTGGATGAGCCTTTAAATGATTCTTGAGTTCTGCAGCTGTATAACTGTTGGATCTTCTCATTGCAATTCATCTGTTTTTATCACTTTTACAATTGGAGGTAACATCCTCTTTCCAAACTATCAAGGAGGCCCCTAGGCTATTTTTAAATGCACATTCCATTCAGGACAGTGAGTGGTGAGTGAGCCTGTCCCAGAATGCCAACTCACTACTCATTTTCTTAGACTTATAGGCTTAAGTTATTGCAGGTTCTACAAGAAACAGATGCAGGCTGGGTTTATTGTGAACATGGGAAGGTAGGACAGCTATTAGAGCTGGAGGCAGACCAATCCTATGGAGGATGGGGAAGAAGGAAGTCTGAGGAAGTCTTAGACTGCAGTGTAGTTATAAGAAAGTTTTGACAAAGGCGATGGGAAGTCCTTGAGCTAAAGTGATCCTTCAGAGGAACCTTGTGTCTCCTAGGTTTGTAGCAGCATCAGTGTCACTGCTGTGCTCACTCAGCTGCTGGGAGTACCCGTGAGCTCCTATGCAAGTGAAGCGATTGCTTCAGAGCATCAAATGAAACCTGTGGTTATTTTTGTTTTCTTCTGTTGAAATTCTGGGAAAGTCATAGTTGCCTTGGAAATGATACATTTTATTTCTTTTATTTTAATGATTTCTTTAAACTAAATACTAATTGATATATCTCTTCGTTGCTTTCCAAAATAATATAGCACCTTCAAATTATTTAACTTTTTTCACCACCATTTTGTAAGTTGTTGATCAATAATTTATCAAAAATCAATCAATGAGTCCATCTAGGTGCTCTATTTTATTGCCATGACTCTTCTTTCACTGATGCTACGCTGTCTTACGATTAAAGCTTTATAGTAACTCTTGAGATGTAGGTAGTTTGAAGTTTTGAATTTTGTTTTTTTTCGGTGCTACCATGATGCGTCTGTGTTCTTTGCCTCGCTGTATAAACTTTAGAATCAGTTTGTCAGTATCCATAAAATAACATTATGATTTTGAATGTGATTGCATGAATCAGGTCAAGTTGGGAAAAAGTGACATTTTTTTCAATATTAACCCTTCCTATTCATGTAGACCTAACTGCAATTTATTTATATCTTCTTTGATTTTTTTTTTTTTTTCATTTGAGACTTAGAGTTTTCTTTTTGTGGGTCTTAAGTATACATTATTTGATTAGTATCCCACTATTCCATTTTTGGGGTGCTCTAGTAAATTATATAGAGTTTTAAAATCCCGTGGTTTAATTATCCAATGCTGATACATAGAAAAGTAATTGTTTTATTTATTGACCTATCCCCTCAACCTTATGATATAACTGTTTATTAGTTGCAGAAGTTACTTTTAGATTTTTTGACATTTTGTGGAAATATTCATATCCAAATAGAGCTTTGTCTTTTTCCTCAATCTGCATGCATTTAGCTCCCTTTCTTATTAACTTAGTTAGAATTTCCAGTATGATGTTAAATAGGAGTGATATAAAGGACTCACTTTTCTTTTCCCCAATCATGGAAAGAGTTAACCATTATGATGTTAGCTATTGGAGTTTTTGTTTTATAAATTCAAGGAAATTCTCTGTTGCTATATTGATGAGAGTTGTTTTTATTTTAATTCTTTAAAAATGTTACATTTTGCCCAATCCTTTTATGCATCAGTTGATACTATATGATTTTTCCTTATTTTATTGATGTGAAATATATATTCCTTGACTTGAATATTGAACACTTCTGTAATAATTTTCACTTAGTCGTGATGTATAATTCTTTTTATTCATGTTGAATATACTTTGATAATATTATGTTGAGAATTTTGACATTTCCGTTCAAGAGAGTTATTGGTCAGTACCCTGTCTTTCTTGAAATGTATTTATGTTGTTTTGGTATTAGAATAAAACTGGCCTTTTAAAATGAATTAGAGATTGTTTTGTCTGCATCTGTTTTCTGAAAGAAATGTAAAAGATTGGTATCATTTATTTTAAAGATTTGATAGAATTCACCAATGAAATCATCTTGGCCTGGTGTTTTCTTTTTTGGAAGGTTGTTAATTATTGACTTAATTTCTTTAAAAGATGTAGATTCTTTCATTTTATCTATTTCTCCTTAAAGTTTTAGTAGTTTGAGTCTTTCAAAGACCTGATCCATTTTAATCTACATTATCAGATTCGTGGGCAGAGAATCATTCTTAATATTCTTTTAAGTATCTATTGAATTAGTAGTGATATTACTAATTTGGTGTTTTCTTTTTTTTAAGCCTTGCTAGAAGTTGATCCATTTTATTAATATTTAAAAAACCCAACTTTTGGTTTTTCTGATTTTTCTCTACTGCTTTCTTGTTTTAAATTTTATTGATATATGCTCTATTATCTTTTTATTATTTTTTTTATTCTGATTTTTTTCTTAATTTAAAGCTTCTACCCTAGTTATATAACATGGAACCTTATGTCATTGATTTTAGAGCTTTTCAAATATGAACATTTAATGCCATAGGTGATATCTAATTTCTGCTTAACTATTTCACAACTTTTGTTATATCTGGTTCTTAGTTTTAGGGACTTTCCTTTGTTGCTTGAACTTCAGGATTGGTATTGAGCCTCAACTTTTGTTGTTTCCTCATGGCCACTCAGTGCCTGAAAAATGTCACAGGTTTTTCAGCTTCTCTTCCATGCTTTGTATGAGTTGATATGTAGTTATTGTTGAATTGCCTTTTTTTTCCTAAGACAAATTGGCTGCTCTGAGATCACCATTATCCTAAGGTGAAAATATTACAGTTCTTCATTTTAAGATAAATAAAATATTGGTTTGCCCTCTTAACATTCTAAATTCCTCTGATTTTTCCATTGTCTAGAGCAAAATGATTGGCCTGAGTAATCTTCGTGCTTTTTGGAAGTTCATAATATTATAAAATCTAACATCGCACTATAAAAAAAGACAAAAGCAAGGGAAGATTTATGATGATGATCCTTGGCAGTCCATTTAAACTGATATGCTTTCCTGACTTCATCTTTAATACTGAGATGTTTTATGATCTTGGTTCTGCCTATATGAACTAATTTAAGTGATATGTGTGAAATTCTTATTCTTCATATAAACTCTCACTTATTAACTAAACTTTTTGCTGTACCTCAAAAGGATGGTGATATTAAGAGTGGTATGGAGGGATTGTAGCAAAGGAAGCAGAGAGGAAGCTATCCCAGGCTCACTTATCTAGACCATGACTAAGTTTCTGACTTACTAAAAGGTCCCTCCAATCATAGGGAATGTACATCATCAGCCCCTTCACTTCTACCCACCAGTACAAACATAGCAATGTCTCAGAATAACCTGAACTGCTATGTTTGTGATTGAGCCAGGGAGGGAAGACCTTGGTCCCAAGTCTTGGTGGCATTAGTAAGAAAGAAAATTAATAATCACTTGTTTCTGTCTGCCTAGAACTTGAAGATGCAACAAAACATAAGAGAAATAACTCAGGTCTGAACTGTGTTAGTAGCTTTACTGATAACTGCAGCTCTGTGGTAGGAGGAAAAAGTTGAATTCAATGAATCCACTTCTTTCTGGTACCGCTTTGCTTAGCTGTTGACATGTGTCTATTAATTAGATGCAAGAAGGTAGGTGTGTGTGTGAGTGTGTGAGATATGTCATGGAATACAAAACAGTTTCATGAAATTATTTAAATAAAAATGATATAATTCCTTATTGTCTACAGCTTATCTGATGAGAGGGTTTAGAGGATAAGTTTTTCTTTCTATATAACTGCAGTGAGAGGAATTCACTTGTCAGTAGTTACCAATTTCTTCAAAATCAAATTAGATAAATAACATGTCTAAGGATGGAGGAATGAGTAAACATGTTTACCCCACACTGGTGCTAGCTTGCTGGCCTCTAGGAGACTGGCATATCTTTGTTAGTTTCAATTTATGTAAATCTCCTGTTATATCTCTTAACTCAATGGTGATGCAGGAAAGAGAGAAAGAACTCTTCACTTAACTCCTCTATATGAGGAATTTTTTTGCATACTCTGTGAACACTCCCTGAAGGATAAGAAGAGCCTTTAATGTCACTTTCGCCAGAGATAATAGAATCATCATTTATAGATCTTAGATTTTACTATGCAGCAGGAAACTCTATGAAGCACAGGTTACATACTTCATCTCATTTCAAACTCACTGGCATATGATGACGCAGGAAGTATTTTTATTCTCCTTTTTCTAATGAGGTAGCCAAGCTTGTATAAATGAATTAATTCAACAAAAGTACACTCTGGGTATTGCCAGAACTAAATATTAGTGTTTCAGTTTCAATATCCCATTTTCTAACTTCAGGCAATAAAAGGCCTTTACAGAGTCCTGAAAGTCAGGATTTCCCCCCCAAAAGTATCTAGGCCAGTTGTTCAGCAGAGTATCATTTTTCATACAGGTATTTATCAAATAAATTGTGTCAGTTATTGTTGTAGTACACAGGGATAGAACAGTGAAAGTAAAGCATAAGAATATCTTTATAGAGGATAATTTCCAGTGGGAGAAAGCCGATAGTACAGAAAGATGCGAAATATCTCATACTTCTGAAGACAGTGCTTTGAAGGTGAAGGAATATTAAGGAACAGTTTTGAATTTTTATTTTGGCTTTTCATGGAAGGTCTTGCTGATAAGAGTAATATTTGAGCTAAGTTCTGAAGGAGGTGAGAGAAGCAGCGTAGTGAATACCTAGCAAAAATTCCAGGCAGATGAAGAGCAAATGAGGAATCAGAATGTCATGCCCCGTACTGCCTTATCAATGGGGGCAAGAAGCCAGTAGGTAAAGATGGGGTGATGTTATTACTTTAATTGGAGTGGAATATCTCTTTGACTTCAGTCAATAAAAAGTAAGGTAAAAATATCGATGACTCTGAAGATCAGCCTATCTTTAGATTACTTGCCTGACATTGCTTTTGTGATATATCCTGTTGTCTATGACTAAAATCACTTCTGGAGCAACACTACCCACCCAACTCCCCTTATATTATTTTAGATATACTTTCAGGTCATAGAATAATAAATACCTGAACATTATCAATAGTTTACCCTTCTCAAAGCATGTGTATGGTAGCAGAGTAACTGTTCTGAAGGTGGTCCTAGCCTGGCAGTCGGTAAACCTGAGGTGTGATGTGCCAGACCGCTTTGTTCAGCTCAGGCAGGGAATTTTGAAATTATCTTTAAGGAAGTCATTGAATAGAAGTCACATTTTCCTTTATTTACTGTGCCTTGACATTTGTATTACCTGGCATCATGTTACTGCCTGGAAAAATTCTAATCATAGATGAGAAATAACCAATAGTAATAAATGACAGTATAATATTCTTTAAATATTTTATTTGTAGAGAAGATGTTTCTCCATATAAATCATAACTTGTGACGAGAAAATGCTATTTTAGTATAATTACTAGCACCTCTTTTGGTTATAATAAAAACCAAATTTGAGTCATTCTTTATGTGTGCAGTTCCCAGACAGAGAACTGCCTTAAAAACAGATGAGAACTTTAAAGGAATATAATCCTCATTTTGTGGTATGGCCCCCATTCAAATAAGGAAATTAAAGCTGTCTATTTTTATTATCTGTGGAACATAATTCTAGTCAAAAATATCCAATAGAGATCTTTAAAGAAAGCAATGTTCTAGTCTTTAAAAGATATTTTTAGAATGCTATTTTAAAAGACACATACAGTGACGGTTCCAAGATGGCAGATTGTTAAGATCTCAGGCTGGCCTCTGCCCCATAGCACAACAAAGAAAATACCTATTTGGCTACCATAGTCTTTGAAAAGAAACGGGCATCTCCACAGAGAGTGGGCTCATACACCTCCACAAAAGGTAGAGAGAGGCTCAATTGTCTGGGTACCACAATGCTTTGTTCAGAGACCCCAGGGCCGTAGGAAGAAATTGGCTAAACTGACACTCTCCATAGCTAACCAGCTTTCTCCCACAGTGAGTTCAACTTTCAGTCATGAGCCAGAGGCCAAGACAGAGAGTGGAAAGAGAGCCAGCACTCTGGCGAATGGAGACTCTGCTTCCTCATAGGACTGACACATTATTGACTTTCCTCTAAGAAGGCACCTGCCTTCTTTATCATCAGCACACTGGTACAGAGCTGTGAGCATTTGCCACTGCATGTCTGCAAGGAGCCAGAGATAGTCAGTCAGGCCAAGCAGCATCTGAGCGAGTATTTACTTGACTGTTTCCCAGCAAGGAACTTCCCTTTCTACCCCTCTCATGGGAAAAATAATTGTAATGAATCCATCAAAATGGCAGCTCACACTACCCTGAAGCTAGAAGCTACATCAAAATAACCTTCCTCCTTGCTTGCTACCTCTTGAAATTCCACCCCCAGGTCTCAGTGCTTATTTATCACCTTCTGGTGGGACTGCCACTCCTCTGGAGAACTGGGGGAACTTTATAAGAGAGTGTGCTCCACTAGCAACAAATCCTGTCTCTCTTCTATGGGCTGTGTTGGGATTATGGACTGCTTTCTCACTGGGCTGCAACTCTTGGGTCTCTCTCCTTGGAATTTGTGGTTCATGCCTATGATTGTTGGGGAAACCTCTGTATTTCCTATGCCAACATCAATCCTGTAGGCTAGACTCTCGGGCCTCAAGAAAGGGCTCACCTTAGAGCATCAACAAATCATATGAATGTTGAGATCACACAACTAAAGGAAGTCCAGTGTTCCAGACCAATATTCTAAATAAACAGTTTTATTCTGGGCAACTTGACACCCTAACACAAGGCCTGCACATCAGGGCAACCTAGCTTATAAAAAATAAACATAGAATGCCAAAAAGATTGAAGTAACAAAAATATTTGTGAAATGATAGACCTAAACAAAACCCCAGGGGGGAATATGAATGCAACATACTTATGTAAACTACCCGATTAAGATATAAAAGCAATAGTTTTAATGATTCTCAATGATATTAAAAAATGGAGGAATAAAAAGAATTGCAATAAAGATAGAAAAAATATGACGCAGTTTCTAGCAGAATTCATGGAAATTAAGACCATGAGAGGAACTCAGCAGTAGGCTGAAAGATGCCTCAAATTGAATCAGAGAGATTGATGATATAGCAATGGAATGGACTCAATCATATCAACTGGCAAAGAGAAAAACATCATTAAAAGAAATGAAGATGGCATATGAGACTTACAGGATAACATCAAGAGAAACAACATTCACATCATAGGGATCCCTGAAAGAGATGAAATGGTGAAGCGGGGAGAATCTGTATTTGAAGGAATAATACCTGAGAATTTCCCTAACTTGAGAAAGGAAGCAGACTCGCAGAACCAGGAAGCTCGAAGAGTTCCAAACAGAAGACACACAAACATAATTATACCAAGATACCCTGTTCATATTAAAATGTTAAAAATATAAGATAGAGAATCTTAAAAGCAGCTAGATAAAAATGAGTTACACACAAAGAAGCTCCTCTAAGACTGTCAGTGATTTTTTTTCTCAACTGAAACCTTACAGAGCAGAGGGTAATAACATGATATATTCAAAGTGCTCAAATAAGGAGACTTCCAAACAAGGATATTCTACCCTGCTAGATTATCACTTAGAATTGAAGAAATTATAAAGAGCTTTTCAGACAAGCAAAAGTTCAAGAAATTCATCACCATGAAATCAGCTTTACAAGACATTTTAAAGGAAGTTCTAAAAAATGAAAAGAATCCTTCCTTTATTAAGAGATAAGATGTCAAAAATATAAAATGTGAGAGGAGGAGAGTAAAAATGTAGACACTTATAATGAGCTCAAGACTAACTTGTTTTCAAGTAAAAAACAGGTTATAAGCATAGAAATGTTTAAGTCAACTCCAGAGTATCCTCAAAAGAGCTAGAGGGAAAAAAATAAGAAAAAGGGGAACCAAATGTAGCATAATTTCTTTCAAATCACTTAAGAAGTGAAAGAACAAAGGTACTGTCCTCAATAACATCTACAAAACAGTTGACAAAATGGCAATAGACTGTTACATATCAATAATTACTCTAAATATTAATGGTTATAGCTCACCCATCCAAAGGCACTCTGTGGCCAAGTGGATTAAAAAACATAACCCAACTTTCTGTTGTAATCAGGAGACTCATCTACTTTCAAAATACAAACATAGGCTCAAAGTCAATGGTAGGATAACAATACTAAAGTCAAATGGTAACCAAAAAATGGCAGGGACAGTCATATTTATATAAGATAAAATAGGCATAACTAAGAAGATAACAAAAAGATAGGGATGGGCAATTTATAATGACTGAAGTATCAATTTAGCAAGAAGACATGATTCTTTATATATATTATATATATATATATATATATACATATATACATGCACCAAATGAAGGTGCATCAAGAGTCATAAAGCAAGTTATTAACAGAAATAAAGACAATGATAGCAATACAATAATAGAAGACTCAACACCCCCACTTACAACAACTGACATATCAACCAGGCAGGGAATTAACAGGGAAACAGTGGCTTTAAATGACAAATTTAAATGACAAATTAAATGGCAAAATGTTATGTTCTTGAAATTTGTATTTCCTGGATGAATAATAAGATTCGATACATGTTCATGGTTTAATATCTTTTGAAATATTTTGCCCAGATATCTATTTTGTGGTTTTTCTTTTTATATTATGAGTTGAAAAATTCTTCAGAAGTTCTGAGTGTATCCTTTGTTAGATATTTGAATTGAGTATATTCTCTCCTGTGGTTTGCCTCTTTACTTCCTCAGTAGTAAGTTTTGATGAAAATAATTTTTTGTTTTTCTAAAACCAGCTTATCTGCTTCTTTCTTTTATGGTTACGGTTTTTGTGTCTTGTCTAAGAAAGTTTTGCCCAGTTCAGGGTTGTGAATAAATCTTATGTTTCTTTAAAGAATCCTTAATGTTTCATTTACATTGAAAAACATTGTGTTGGGTGAGGGTTATTTTTTCCATAAACATGTGTAAGTTTCCTTCCCTCCAATGAATTCGTTTGGCACTTTTTTCAAGACTCCAGATGAACTTGTATGTGTGAGTTTCTTTTTGAATCCTTACACCAATGCCATAATTTTATTGATTATAGCATTATAATAATTATTGGAATAAGGTAAATAAGTCTATATTTTGTTATTTTTTTTTTGCACTTGATATTTTGAATTTCACAAGTATTAGAATTAGTGTATCACTTTCTTTACAAAACCTTTTGGTTAGAATTGTTCCAGATCTAGAGAACAATTTCTGGCTGATGGATCCTAACAGCATTGAGTCCTCCTACTCAAGAAGATAGTATATCTTTCCACTTTTTTTGATCTTTCAAATGTTTCTCACCAGTGCTTTGTACCTTTCCTGCATTTTTGTTTTATTTATTGTTGGTTACTTCATCTTTTGATGGCAATGTAAATTACATTATTTAATTTTTTCCAATGTTCTCGTAATGGTATATAGAAACACAGTTGATTTTTTGCTCTCTATTTTGTATCTTACTACTGTGATAAATTAATGTGTTTATTCTGATAGGTTTTGTTTTATTTGTAAATTTCATAGTTTTTATATATACACCTGTTATTTATACATAGTAATGTTTTATTTCTTTCTTTTTCATTCTGTAGCTGCTTGCTATAAAATGTGTTATCACTACTTATACATACTGCGAAGTAACTTCTCCAAGTTCTAAGGGTTGGAAGTCCCAAGATCAAGGCATCAACACAGTCAAATGAGGGCCTTTTTTCCCTTGTTTGTAATTGGTACCTTCTCATTGTGTCCTCACATGGTAGTAAACAGGCCCTAGGAATGTCTTTGGAGCCTCTAAGGACAGTAATCTTATTCATGAGGACTCTATCTTCATAGTTTGAGCTACTTCCAAAGACCCTATTTCCTAATCCCATCATCTTTAGGGTTAGGATTTCAACATAGCAATTTATGCAGAAGAACACACATTCAACCCTAAAAATATCACAAATCTTCATGCTTTTTTTCGGCAGGTTTTTGTCATTTGTTTGTTTTGTCTTATTAACTGCTAGGGATTTCAGCACAATATTAGAATTGTGAAAAATAAAAATCCTTGTTTTTTCCCTGAGTTTAAGGAAAACAAATTCCATTGAGTCTGATGTTAACTATAGGTATTTCATAGATAACATTTATATCATGGTGTAAGTTTGCCTCTATTCTTTACTTGCAGAGAATTTATCCTTGTTATAGTAATGAACTGGTATTGAATTTTTTCAAATTGTATTTCTGCATTTATTGAAATGGTCATATGGTTATTCTTCTTTACTCTGTTCATGTAGAAAATTAGACTGATTACTTTTCAAATGGTAAGACATCTTTGTATTGTTGGGACACAGCCCAACTGATCATGACTTACTCTTTGTTATAGAAATTGCTGCATTCAACTTGTTAATAGTTTACTGATTTTTTTTATTGTTTTATTATTTCTTTTGGATATTAAATTTGCTTTTCAAAGAGTTTTGAAACTCTTAGTTGCAAATACATTTAGGATTGTTATGTCTTCTGATGATTTGATGTTTTATCATTATAAAATAATACTCCGATAATATTATTTGTCTTAAAGTCTACTTGGATAATAAATAGAACCACATAAACTTTGCTGTGCTTAATATCTGAATGGCATACCTTATTCCATTGTAATATTTTTCTCTTGCTCATTTTTATGTGAACTTAGTTTTACTGAATTTTTAAAAGAAAAAGATGAATGAGGATAGCTTTTCTAGTTTCACTGCTTTCAACTTTGTTTTTGCTTACGATAGTACTTTCACATAATGATCTCATAATATCTATGATTTTGTTCCCACCGTTATGTCTGAATTTTCTCTTTTCTTTGTCCTTGCTTATCCTGCACAATTGGAATTCTATTGACATCATTTTCTTTCAATGCAGAGCTTTGCCTCTAAGAGAGAACTTCTTTTGGCTAATAAAGAGTTCATATATCCCAGAGCGCTGCTAGGACTTCTGAAACTTAGTATAGATCCTTTCTTCTCTTCAGCTCGTTAAAATATAAAACCCTTCTAGTGTCAACTGCAATTGTCAGTTACTTCCCTCCATTTCCTCCTACAGAGATGAAGTTATTACCACATGGGTTTTTTCTGTCTGTGGTCTGCCCATGTGTTTGCATTTGGAGATTTGTGGGGATATCGGGCACCTAGAGATTTTATAGATATTTTCTGTAAGCTTTGACTTTAATATTAGTCCTTCTCCTGTTTTTGTGTGGAGATTTGGGGCAATTTCAAAACAATTCTGTTGCTTAGCTATCTTTTCAGAGTGCTGTGGTTACTGATGTCGTTGCAGAGCAGTACGTTTGCGCTGCCTGATATATGTAGTAGAAGGAGTGTGCTGCTAATATCTTCTAGAGGCCATTTAAGAGGTACTTTGGTAACTTCTGGAGTTGTCTTCTAGTATGACCATTGCATTTGCTTATCATTAAAGCTATGAATCTTTTCACTACAGGCTTTTAGTATTTCAGGGTCATTTTGAGAGAGAATCTCAGAAAAGTCTATGTAGTGAAGATACCAGAAAAAGCATATGTCCTTGTTAATGAGCCTGTATTTCTGTATGGTAGATGGAACCCTCCTAGTTTCAGATTTGTAGAAAGGGGATCATCATTTGTGCCATCTAAGTTTTGATTAGCTGAATGTTGCCTCATGTTGCACAAGATTATAGAACTGAGCGTGCCTCTGGAATACAGGGATATCTAGATAACTTGTAAAAATTACTGCCCTATTAATTGTTTGGTTACTTCTGAAAAGTTCCTGTATTTTATTCTGAGATCATGCAGTTGGGATGGCATTCATGATCCTCAGGCGATTCATCACGTTCTGTGTTACACGTTTTCTTTCACCATGGCCAGAAATGACTATGGACACAGATTCTCTCCATTAAGGATCATGTTATTCGTCATTTTTACTCACTGACTATGGATCAATTGTACAATACTCATTTGTCCCACATATTCATAAAGTTTTGCACAAAAATCACTTTTAGTTAAAAATACCTCTTATAAGTTATATGTATATATATGTATCTTTTTAGCTATTTTATTTTATAATTTGCAAGATACTTTTTATTTCATCTTCACAAAGACTTTGAAAAGCAGACATAACTTCCTTTACAGATAAACTGAAACTCAGAAGTTATTGTCTGCTTAAAGCTATAAAGGCAATTTATGACAGATCCAAGAAGAAAATATTTCATAATAAGAATAAGTATTCCTAGTACTGGAAGACTCTATGCATGCCAGTAACTCAAAAATAATCATGAGTGTTTGTTAATAAATCAGTCCCAGTTGGATTAGTTTCAATTTAGAGAAAAGTTTTAGGAAAGGTGTATTTATATTTCTTTAAATTGCAGCATATTTCTCTAATATGAAATATATATATAATGTTAAATAAATTCATCTTATGTTAAAACATTCAGCCATTACTCTGGAAATTTTTTCCATTGACCTTCAAAACAATTGTTTATGATAATCTCTGCTTTGTGGATGAAAAGCTAACTTACAGTGATGTTAAATGGTTTGCTCATATAGCTAGTCAAGAATTCAGGATTCAGTAGCCTATGTCTTCTCTTCAAACTGCGTTATTGTTTTCATGCTGCCTTATGATAGAATTTCAAAACGTTGTAAGCTGACTGAACAGATTAATCCACCTTACGGTTTAGACCTCTCTGTCAAAACAGACTGATTTGGTCTGTAATAAATAATTATATGAAGCATAAATACCAGAGAAATGATGAAAACTAATAAGCAGATAGTTAAAGGAATTGAAACCTAGTTTCAACCCAGCAGGTCATAAATAGTCTAAGCATATTATAAGAAATACCAGTTTCCCAGGAGAGACGTATGTGTGTACTTTATCAGTTTTAATAAAATATGACCAGATATGTTTTAGACCATTTATGCTGTTTGCTATCTTTTCTCCTAGCAGTTCTTACACCATCAACACATTCTGTGGATGCATTCTAATGTCATTACCATAGCTCATGACAGCCAAATTCTCACATGCCATGTCCGCTTCGCAACCTGACTCTCAGAATTCATACATCTACCATGTCATTTTGCCTACTAGACTGACTAGAAAGAATACATGATTCCCAAGATCCACTCATTTGATCAAATAAGTGCTTTTACCAGGACCTAAAGGCTTGTGTGTCTGGAATCTTGCTGCTCAGAGACAGAATTAAAAAAACAGCAGAATAAGCATACATCAGTAATCCGTAGTCAAAGGTGGCTATGAATTCATTTTATTTTATTTGTGGTGCTCAGTCCCCTTTACCTTCTGAGAAGATTCACCCCATGCATCTCCTTTTTAAAATACCTACCTCAACAAACTATTTTTATTGTATTTTGTAGTAGGGATTTGAAATTAGTAACGAAGGTGAATACATGTACAGATATGTATGTGTGTATTTTAATCAAACAGCAGCATGGAAAAGTCAAGTTTTCTTAGAAATTTTCATGTCAGGGTAAATCAAAGTTTAGTCTATAATGAAAGTTGTATTTGGCCTTAGCTCAAATTGGGGTGAAAGAGGGGAAGGGGTCAGGATTATTAGAATGCCACACCGTCTGACCAGCTATAGAAAATCCTTGTTCATGACATTTTCAGCTTTATTGGCCTAAGTGTTTTTTTTTTTTTATAGGAATAGAAGCTATTTGTTAAGCCAAAGTCTACAGTTTACTAATTGTGTGCTCATTGTCAAATAACCCTTTTGAAACTCTTCTGAGTTTCATGTACTTGTGATACAAAGCAGCTTCTGTGTTGCCATCTTTTGAAGACTGTCAATCAACTCCCACAGTAGACTGACTGCCCTGTTGGTGTCCACTCAGTGGTATGGCCACAGTCTCTAGTGGGAGACTTTATCAACATCTCCTGGAACTCTTGCTTTCTCCACCTACTCCCCAAGCTCAGCAATGTAGAAAGTAATATAAAATAATATAACATACCTATAGTATACATATTAGTTCAAGGGAAGGTGACTGACATTTCATTTGTTTAGAATTTTAAAGAAAACTATAGACTAACCACTTGCAGGATATCCCAAACTCCTGGTTCACATCTGAAATATACTGGACACATAGTAATAAATTTTTAATTTGATTTGGATTAGGGTTAGTTATCTGTATTGGGGAGATTCTTGTTTGCTGCAGTTAGGTATGTTCAAATCTAACATGAAAGTACAACCATAAGAGAACTACTGCTACTGCCTGAAGAGTTTGAGTCCTTTTGGTAATAACAACT
Source organism: Solenodon paradoxus (assembly GCA_004363575.1). Lineage (NCBI taxonomy): Eukaryota > Metazoa > Chordata > Mammalia > Eulipotyphla > Solenodontidae > Solenodon > Solenodon paradoxus. Next base: position 202,052 of record RJWH01001048.1, read on the forward strand.
GTATATGAATGAAATCAGTATTTGGATGAAGAAGAAGTATCCCATATTGGAAACTAATCAGAACTTTTATGCTCTTGTGTGTTGTGTGTGTGCTTTGACAGCTTTTTGGAGACTACAGCCTATTTCTTCATGAAACCAAAACTTGGAGAGAAGGAGGTGTCCCCAAATATTTTCTTCAGTATCTGGCATGAATTCAGTTCTGACTTTAAAGACTTTTGGAAGAAAGAGAACAAACTTATTCTACAAGAGAGGTAGGTTTTTTCATTTGCACAATGGCATTTCAAAACTGGTGTTTTATTAGGTGTGACACAACTAGACTTGCCAACTTTTCTGGGCTGAATGAAAATTAGATAGTCAACCTGAGGTATCAAGTCTAGGAGGGCACTGAGATTTGGCAACATGTGGAGTTTGACTAAGAAGAGTGGTCATAGAGAATGTGATGCTGCAGAGAAAATTGCTGGGGTGATGGTTTGCCAGGATCACTGTTTGATCTAATAATATCTATAACGAAGAAACCACACAAAAGCACACCATATAAGAGGAGTAAAAAACTCTGCTGCAGTCACAGAACCACTCATCTCAAAAGACCAATAGCAAAAACTCTAAAGGTAAGATGAATCATTTCTTGCTTTGTTTGGGTTTCTTCAATTCATGGGATATTGTCAGAGTTTCACCGTTCATATTAAAATTTCTGCCAGATGTCACCAAGAAACAATGATCAATAGTTAAAAGATCTTTTAAGATTCTTGTAGGATTATATCACATTTCCTATAGTAAATCTTTTCAGGAATAAAGGGGAAATTTTCATCTTAAGGATATGAAGCAAACTCTTTGTCACCGTTATTATGAAATTCCTTAGAGGCATATTAAATATTAAGTCAGGAAAAAAAGCTAGCCCTCTCAAGATAGTATCCCCAAATAGCTGGGTCTAGTGGGAGAAGGAAAAGGAGACACAATCTCCACTGGAAACCAAACCCTAATCCTGAACTAATTAGTATACTTTTCAACATCTTTACACTAACAATAGCTTTGCTCGAGACCTTTAAAAAAACTTACATCCTAAGGGACTGTGTTTATCATACCACAAAGTTTTATAATTTTCTGCTTTTTGTCTTCCATATAAAACCACCTAGTTTTCATTTTCAGTGTCGATTCTGACACATTCTTAAATTAGGTGAAATTAAATGCTCGCATTTACTGAGCATGCATTCTCTGTCACACTGTGCTAACTCATAAAATGAACTAGATTCCACAGCTCTATCATAAAAGAAACTATGTCTCCATGAACAGAAAACGGAAGAAAAACAAGCTTTTTGAATAGGAGGAATATACTTTTAAACATATTCTCTAAGGATAATTCTACTTCAGAATCCTTAGGGGTTAATGTGAAAAATGCAAGTTTAGTGGAAAGTCCATGCAGATGCTATCCAAGAGAGAATTTAAGAATGAGTACATTCAAATCATTTTCTTCAGACTTAACTGTATGTAATATCTTTTTTTTTTTTTTTTTTTTTTACCTAGCAAGCCTTGTTCCATTTGGAAAATTGTAAAAAACAATTTTTGTTTACCTTGGCACATTATCGCATACAAGTTCTCTTCACGAGTCTCACTGGTTCCCCACTAACTTTCTGTGTCTCTAATCTAAACTTGTTCCCCTGGAAAAGGACCAGAAATTCAGTCACACAAAGGTATGAAACTCAAAGTTAGTACTGAACTTTGCACAGTCATTCGCATCATCACTGGGATTAGAGTCCTAAATGAAAGCAGAAACGGCGAGATTTAGGTATCAAAACGTAATGAAGTTTGGGAGTCACTGTGAGGAGAGTGCATCAAATAAACAAATAAATAGCAGAGAGGCTGGCATGGTTCTCGGACAGGAACATAAGTGAACACACTCACTTTCTATTGACTACCATCCCCCAAGTATAAACTGGTAAGATGCTATCTTGGAAGAAATGTTGGAGCGGACTCATTTAGATGCACAGCTCTCTAATGACCCATCTAGTCTGTGGGAGAGTTGTATTTCTAAGCAAGTCTGTCTATTGCAACCCACTCTTTTATGTATTATGCCTTTGACACAACCAGAAGTAACATTTTTTCACTCTAAGTATCTCATAAAATCAAACGGATTTTTTAATATATATACTTCATACTTTTATATATATACTTCATACTTTTTATACATACTTCATGTGCTTATCATGCCCTAGCTTTTTGATTCACACTTGGTGACTTGACTTTTATTTTAGTAGCGTTGTGAATTGGCAGATTATAAATCCTCTTCTTTGCAAACTTCCCATTTATCTAAATCATTTGCTTTTAACAAAGAGCTAAGGAAGAATATGTGGCAGGTGAGAGAGTGATTTTTGCTTTTTGCTTTTGAAATTTATTATTTCTCTTGGGAAATAGGTTGCTTTGAAAAGCAAGACCATTCATCAATATGAATGGTATGTAGAAAAAACTTTGTCCTTTTCCTTAGTATAAGACCAGCTGCCCAGTTTTCATGAAACAGTGTAAAATGAAAATTCAATGCCCCTTGTTGAACAATTAACAATTTTCAGATGACATAAAATTAAGCACAGAGCCCTTTTGAGAGAGGAAGCCTCTGTGACTTCACAAAGGCACACCTAGGAAGCTTTATATAATATTTTCTGTAGTCGAATGGAAGGATGTGTTAGGAATGCTTTGATTACCCTAGGATAACCATAGGGAATGGAGGTATGATTGATTCAGTGTGTGAGACCTCTAATACAGTTGACATCAATGTGAGTAAAATTTCAAGTAGTAATATAAATACTTACACTGAGATATTCCCTAACCTGATTATTCCCTCTTCTGTATTCCTATAACATTTATTATCTGTATATTTTGCTTAATAGTTAATCCTGCACTGCCTAATGTTATGCCTGTTTTTATTTTATACTATAGCTTTTATTGATGTTTGCATTTTTGTCTTTATTTCCCAATAATATGTTTATCTTCATCTCTGTTACAGTTCTTGCTGTCACTAAGCCACAATGAATTTTCTGCTCTTAGAATTTCATAATATTTGCTGATTTTACTTGATATATCATGTATTTGACACAGACTTAGAAATCAGAACTTGGCCTAGTAAAGCAATGGATGTATTTTCTAACATAAGTTTATAATTATTGGTAATAAATACCCCACTCCAAATACCTTAAGCAAAAATACAGATTTTATTTATTTAAATAGTCAAAGCACAGAAAGGCAGCAATGGAACTTGTCTGTAGATTACCTGAAAACAGAAATGTTAATGATTTTGTGTGTGTCTGTACCTCTGTCTCCTACTGGCTGCCTTTTTAAGTGTGCTCTGTCCTCCTTTTCCTTCTTTCCCTACTCTTCTCTGTGCCTCTCCCTTCCATACTCTCTTCTGTGGTTTAACTGAATTTATAAGCCAGACTTTTTTAAGGGTGGATGGCCATCAGTCATAGCCGTGACTTGCATTTATACAAAAATCCCAGAGAACTTCAAATGAGTCATGTCCATCTTTGGATCAGATTCATGGTATACTGTGATTAGTTCAGCAGTTAAACTCACTCCTTCAGCCAAAGAGAATGACTACCGTGATTGACAGTTCCTTTCATAGTGGTATCATTGAAGTAAGGGACGAGCAGTTTCTCAAAGTAAGCAATGATCTACTAGCCCTAATTTATTAAAGCCTTTAAATGTAACCCATATATTTAGCAGAATATCTTAGCATGGTGGATATGATCTTAATGATGGCATGGTTGCCGTTTTCCTTTCTGTGCAACTTTTCCTTGGTCTAATCTGAAACTTACAGAATGAATGATAAATATATTTTTGTTGAGGTTTACAACACAATATAAAATTTAGATGTGCATGATCATGCTTCCTTAAATATATGACAACAAATCACACCCAATACCAAAGTTCTAATAGCTCTCTACCACTGTCCATTGGGCCCCCACTAGTCTTTGCTCCTACCCGCTAGCCCTTTCCCCTCCTGTAGTTTCAGCTTTGTTCTCAAAGTACAAGAGTTAGGTTTTATTTTGTTTTGTCTAGTCACTTGCTGCATTTTTTATATTCCACATATGAATGCAATAATTCATCTGAAATTTGTCTTTCTCCTTCTGTTTCATCTATTTCCATCCATGTTTTTACAAATGACAGGATTTCATTGTTTTGTTTTCTTTATAAATGAGTAATATTCCATTGAGTATATATAGCACATCTTTATCTAGTCATCTGTCAGTGGGATGAATTATATCTTTAAGTTTGTAAATCCTCTATGAATTTTAATTATCTTATTATTCCTAATCGATGTCTGATTATAGAGTGATAATAACTTTGTGTCTTCTGGATTTGTCCTGGTGACTCACAGAGCATAGTTAAAATATGTAAGGAAATGGGCAATCCTTGTCTCTTATTTTCAGGATGGACTGAATTATTGTTTGTATTACCTAGACACAAATAAGACCATGTGGAGCTAGGACAGCTTGGACCAATGTTAGAGGAAAGTATTTATTGAGAATGCATGTGCTTTTTGACTTGGTTAAGGACCTATGGTTCTGGGAGAGAACAGAAGCTACCCAAAACAACTTCATTTCTCCCTTTCACTGTTGTAAGTTGAACTTGGTTTTCAGACAGTATTCAACTATATAACTATGTGAGGTTATCCGTGATTTTTCTCCAATTCCATATTGAATTTTTAGTGGGTTCAGGAGATATTTAAGTCAATTTGGTGAAGGTCCTGACTTCCTGAAGCTAACAGCTAAACTTTGTTGTGGTGTAATATGTAGTGAGAGAAATATTGAGGATGGGCAAAGGTTATATTCTGCACAGAGGATTTTGATGTGCAGCTTGGAGTTAGAGTAGGATTTTTCTCAGACAATCCGGGAAGTAGGCAAGAAAATCTAACTCTGGAAATTCTGCTTCAAATGCCAGTGTAGTTAGTGTGGCCGATCATGATTTCATTTTTAGTTGACTAAGATATTTTAATTTAACAAATCAATTGTGACATTAGTAAAGGTTATGTTTAAATTGTTGTCTAACTTAATTTGCTAGCTTGTTTTACTTTGAGACAGATAGTCTCTGATGAACCAGGAGAAAGGATAGCTACTCCTCTTAATTGCACAAAAATGTGGCAATCAAGTCTTGTTTTCAGCCCGACTAAAATCTGTAATTAGAAAAAGAAAAAAAAAAAAAAAGACTTGAACGCTTAGCTTTAGAAGGTTATGCATTAAATTGGAGAGTACCTCATGCCATGTTAACATTCCTGTTTCTGTAAGTTGTATACAAGTGAGTTGTATGTTAGGATTTGAGTATAATAGTATCACAGTAGAAAGAAGTAGTTACTTTCAAAGCATTTGGAAATAAATCCAAATTGATAATAGCATTGTTATATTGTAACAGTAAATGAACTTGGTCAACTCTCTAGAAAAATAACCCATAAAGGAAATCCTTTCTCAGGGTTAACTTCATATAGCTGAAGCTTTGACAGGAAATTGCCCAACAAGATATAATAGTGGCTAATTGAATCTGAGAATGTATAGGAAATATAATCTATAATTAGTAAAGGAATTATTAATATGCATTAAGGTATATTAATAATTACTGTATTCAACAATTGTCTTTGCCCTACTGTATCGACCACTGTTCTGACCATGTCTAATTAAAAAAGTAAGTACACTTAAAAATTATAGATCGAAGTATTTTTCATAATAATTTTAATGTATCTTTTGTTGATAATGCTGTAATTCATCTTAAAATATTGAAATGGCATCTCAGTCTCTGCGTGTTTCACACCGTACTTGCCACCAGAGTTTTAGTGCCCTTTACAACTTTCTTTTTCCTTATTTTCTTCCTTCTCTCCTCTTACCCTCCTTGTAGCCACTATCTTGTGTCCTGTGAATTTTGTTGGAGTTTGTCTATTCATTTGTTTTATTATACATATGAGTGAAATCATCCTGTATTTCATTTTCTCTCTGTCTCATTTTACTTAACATGATCCCCTCCCATTCCATCCATATTGTTTCAAAAGGCACAATTTCATCTTTTTAACAGTTGTGTCGAATTCTATTGACTACACACACACACCATGGATGGGCACTTAGGTTGTTTCTATGTCTTGGCTATTGTGAACTGTGCTGCTATGAACATAAAGGTGAAGAGACTTTTCTCATTAAAGATTTTGTATTCTCTGTGTATATGCCCAGGAGTGGGATTGCTGGATCAAGTAGTAGACCCATATGTATTTTTTGAGGTATCTCCATATTGTTCTGCAAAAAGGTTTCACTAATTTACATTCCCATCAATAATGTGAGAGGGTTCCTTTTTCTCCACACCCCCCAAAACTATTTGTTCCTAGTCAATTTTATATAGACCATTCTCAGTTGCATGAGGTGATATCTCATTGTGGTTTTTATTTATATGTCTCTAAATATGAATGATGTAGAAGACTTCTTTTTATTTTTCTGTAGGACATTTGTATGTCTTCTTGGAATAGGTGTCATCAGTTATTCTGCCAATTTTTTGAGTAGATCATTTCCTTTTTTTGTTGAGGTGCATGGGCTCTATATATTTTGGAGATTGATCTCTTATCTGATATATGCTGTGTGAGTACCATCTCCAATTTTGTGGGTTGCCCTTTTTTCTTAGTGGTGGTTTCTTTCACTGTGAAGAAGCCTTTTAGTTTGATGTAGTCACAATTATTTAGTTTTACTTTGGTTTCTTTTGCCAGAGCTATTCCTTCCCCAAAGACCTCATTGAGGTTGAGGTCCTGGAGTGTGTTTCCTACATTTTATTTTAAACACTGTAGGTTTCAGACCTTACGTCCAGATCTTTGCTCCATTTTGAGTTAACTTTTGTGTATGACACTATTGAGTGATCTAGTTTTGATTTTTTTGTTGCTGTCTTTCCAGTTTTCTCAGTACCATTTATAGAATAGACTTTACTACCTCCACTGTATGCTCTTGGTTCCTTCGTTAAAAAATAACTGTCCGTATAGTTGTAGCTTTATTTCTGGACTCTCAATTTTATCCCACTGATCTATTTGTCTGTTGTTCCAGTATCATACTGTTTTGATGATGATCACTTGTAGTATAGTTTGAAGTTAGAAAGTATGATTCCTCCACTGTTCTTTTAAAAATTATTCAGGATGACTTTGGCTATTTGAGGTCTTTTGCAGTTTCATACAAATTTAATTATTGTTCAGTTACCATGAAAAATGTTCCTGGAATTTTAATGAAAATTGCGGTCTCCACATCTTTATGATTCTTTCAGTTTTCTTCTTTTGTTTCATTTCTAATTTCACCCCCTTCTGGTAGAAATGGTGCTTTCTATAATTTCAATCTTGCTAGATATGCTGAGACATTCTTATGTCCCAGGATATGATCTTTTCTTGAAACTGTTCCATGTACACTTAAGCAGAATATTTATCTATATCTATATCTATCTATCTATCTAGATAGATAGATTGATAGATATCTAGATAGATAGATAGATATATCTGGTAGGTCCACGTGATAAATTGTTTCATTTAGGGTCCTTATTTATTTGTCGATTTTCTGTCTGGATGTTCTATTGATATTGAAGTCCCCTACCATGATTGTGTTACTGTCAATGTCTGCCTTTAGCTCTGTCAGTATTTGTTTTATATATTTAGATGATCTGGCATTGGGTGCTTTTATGTTAATGATAGTTAATTCTTCTTGATAGATTACCCCCTTGACCATAGCGAAGTGTTCATTCTTAACCTCGTGATACCGTTTTTAGTCGGGTGCTTATTTTGTCTGATATTAGAATTGAGGTTCCTGATTTCCTCTTCTCATTGTTGCTTTTGATATATTTTTCCATAGCCCTTGACTTTCAACCCATGTTTGCCTTCAGATCTGATATGAATTTCTTGTAGGCGTAATATTGATGGATTCTGTTTTTGATCCATCCAGCCTCTCTGTATCTTTTATTGATGCACTGTATCCATTCAAATTTAGTGTGATATCTGATGTGTAGAGAAAATAAGGTAAATATTTATGCAACTTAGAGAGAGATGGATCGGGAATAGTCTTAAGAAAGTAAGTAGAAAGGCCAAGTAAGCACATGTACGATGCTGTTTATCATTATCCCTTAGGGAAATACAAATTAAAACCTCAATGAGATATACTACTTTCCTACTAGAGAGGTGTGTAATCAAAAAGACAGATAACAAGTGTTGATCCTTCATCTCCTATGACTAGAATACATGAGCTCACTGTACTTATGCTGAGAATGTAAGATAGTTAAACAACTTTGGAAAACAAGTATGTCCTTAAAAAGTTAAACCTAGAGCTACAATGAGGCCCAGCAATTCCTCCCCAGGTATATACTAAAGAGAAGTGAAACATATGTTCACACAAACAATTCTATGCATATGTTCATAACAGCATTATTCATAATATTCAGAAAATGAGGGCGGACATAATATCCAAAAATATCTACACTTGAGTGGATACATTAAACGTGGCATATTCACGCAATGGAATATTATTTGGCACTAAAAGAAATGAATCACTGGGAAAAAAAACTGTAACATGGATTAACCTTGAAAATATTATGCTAAAGTGAAAGAAGACCATCACAAAAGGCTATATATAATATTATTTCATTATAGGCAATGTCCAGATTTGGCAAATATATGTGGTCTGAAAGTATATTAGTCCTTGTTGGGAGCTGGGACAAAGAGAATAATGGAGAATAATTGCTACTAAAATGTCTTTGGTGGATGTAAAATGTGAATTTTATAGTATGTAAGTAGAATGTTCACATTAGAGTTCTAAGAATAAAAGTATACGACAATCAAATATAGTGACTGCTTTTCAGCAATCTGTTTAGAAAGTCTAGTTTTTAAATTCTGCATTGGTTCTTTTGTCTTTCTGCTTGGCATATTCCAGGCCATTTCCCCTGTGTCCAGATCTGCGAGTACTCAAAGAAAGCATCCCTTAACCACTGTTCATTCTGAATATTTGGTAAATCGAATTTGGGAGATCCATTCTGTTGGCAAAAACTGTAAAGCAAAGAAATTGCACAACTCATTCAAAATCAAAATGATCTCGACAGATTTAGATAATTAGTCATTCATAATAGGTAGGCTTCATAGTGATGAAATGAACTAGTACTTTCCCTTTAAAACCCCTTTCAGGAAAATGTAAGCTATGTGTAAAAGCACACATGTAATAGGTATTATGTGTATATTTATAGTTTTAAATTATTCATCTACTGCAAATAAATTTCTTTTAAATTGAATCAGGATCCCTGATACCTTAAATGTCTTTCTAAGTTTGAAAACTTTATTTAATCAACTTCACCTGTCATTTTATCTTGTTGAGCTCTGTTAAAAGTCTCTAAATAATCCATCAGCTTTGTCTCCATCCTCTTTCACATGCTCCTGGCAGTGATCCACCTCCAACTGATTATAAAGGTTGCCCCTTTCTTTGGGAATAGCAGTTAAGCTGGCACCCGTGTGTCATACTCTATGTCTAGATGAAAGAAAGTGTCCCGGCCATCATGTCTCCACAGCTCATTGATCTCTCTCTGGAGAAAGGCTGGTATGTCTCCTTGCAGTTTCCTTTCTTCAATGATTTAAACTTGATGCTGAGCTATATAAAGTCCTGTCTGCATACTGTGTCTTACAGAGGGAGAGTCATGCTGAGAGATGGTCACTTCTGCATTTACAAAATGGACATATAGTCCTTCCCTCACTAGAGCTGCTTCTGCCATAGTGTTGTACAAATTAGCAAAGTTAAAACTAAGGTTTACAGCAGAATGAAGGTGGTCTAGTCCACGTCAGGAAGTAGACTTGCCTTATCCTTCAGAGAATAGGCATAGTGAAACTTCCTGGCTTTTTATAAGGAAATATTCATTTTCAAAAAAGTGGTCCTCTCACTGTGGACAGAATTCCAGTGTAGCTGCTTTCTTGAAACAGAATGGATAAAGGTCATGAGGTCACTACTGTCTCTTGGGCTTCATGATGTTCTTCTGCCCCTGGAGTGCTTCTGGAGGCAAAGTGGTTGGAGTATGCCCTGGAGAAAAGGGCAGTAGTCAGCATTAGAGAGAGCCACCTGCCTGTACTTGAGAGGGGCCTGATCCCCTGAGTTCCATTAACCCAAAGATGACCCTTGTCTCTACCAAATTAGGAGTATTGGGGCAGTAGAAGAAGAAAGTGTACTTGATTTAGTATTCCATCAGGTATGTTTGTATAGCAGTGGTGATAGCAGAATCCAGCAATGCAACATGATGTATGTATAGTATTTTTAGCAACAGGAAGCAATCTGAAATTCTATTAATGAGAGTATTTTAGTAGAAGTTTATGCTTTATAAGAGGAAAGAAATCTTATTACTATGATACCTTAAACTATTTTATAAATTTAAATGTTATGTATAGTCAAACTGAATTGTTCTTTATAGATGGAAATAAAAATTTAAATTATATAAAGTCTATGTAAGCCCTATAAATATTTATCTGTTTTATATTTGGTCATCTAATATGCTGAATTTACAATCAGTTTGAAAAATGATAAAACTTAGACTATATAGGCACTTTTTTTTTAAAGAGTTAATTGCCTGGTAATGTGGGAAAAAAAGAACAAAAACATACACATAAGTATCCAGAAGTGGAAATTTGAATGGTAGAATTTCCAATTCTGTAAGTTTTGTCATAAAAAATATGTTGGATATCAGTCTCTAAAATGTTCTGAGTGAGGGAAAGGAAAGTAGATGAAGTATTAAATCTTTAATTTTTAAATACTCTATCATTATATGTTTAAATAGTAATATGTTGCAAGATAAACTACTTCAGAAATAAAAATTTATTAATATTTCATTTTAATTTTATGAGATAAAATTATTTTCAAAAATTAAACTATTTGGTTTAAATTCCTATGGTCAAAGGTGAACATTTTTGGAAAGTTTGCTAAAATTCCATTTGGCCACTAAAAAGTTTTCCAAGTATGGAGGGGAGGTAAGAAAGATGAGGAATAGTTAGAAAAAAGTATATTTTGTCAGTTAAGAGAATTTCAGACAGTTTAAAATATTTTATTTTAGAAGTCAATCTAGATGTGGATATTAATGTATTGTTGTATTCTTTTTAGGATAGAAACTTTCTTCATGCTGTATTGAGTTTATATGGGTTTATTTAATGCATCTTCTGATTAATTGTAGTACTTTCATTGATATGAGACTAGATAGTGTTAATGGCAAATTACAGAAACAAGTGAAAGCAATTGTTTAATAACATGGACAAATAGATTAATGGGTAGGAAATTATTAGAAATCACAAATAACCATTTCAGATAAAATATAAGTCCAAGTTAGTGAAAGTGGTATTATTGTGAAGAAAGTTTACACTGACTTCTATTAAAGCTGCCTGCATCAATTATTAATTAAGAATAAAAGGACTCATCACATACTTTACCATTGATTATAATCTACTCAAGTATCTCAAACACTTAGATGAGAATCAGGACCCATGCTTGACCATCAGAATGTAGCAAATGGAAAGCAATTGTGTTGACTTTCATAAAGCATATATATTTGACCATTCATGGATAGTTATCAAAAAACAAGTTTTATAACGATGCCAATCTCAGAAAAACTAAGAATTAAGTGAATGAGTTCTTAATTATGATTGTTCTTTGGCTACCTGAGTTTTAATGAATTCCCTAATAGGAATCATGGAATTTCTAAAGTTTGGGGACAATTATTAGAACAAAGATTGTTCAGGATTTTATGGTCCAGAGCCATAATCTCTTGTCTAATCTTTGGATAACCATAAACTTCTAAAACAAAAATTTTGAGTACGTTTATAGCAAACTCAATTTACATAGACATTTCCCAATCCCACTTAGTATGAATGTTTACTACAGAAATATTGTATTTGGTTACTCAATGCTGTTTCAGACTCTTTTGCTGGTGATTTATTATATTTCTGTCTGAAATAAGAAAAGCTCTGAATTTCATAATCCATCTGAACCCAGGGGTTTTGGGCAAAGAACCATGGAATGAACAGATATCTAACCGATTCCTGTACCCACTGATGCTATTTCTGTTCTCTCTAGAACCACAAAAATAAATCCAATCCTTTGTTCATATAAAGGGTCTTCAAATATTTGAGCTTAGCTGTGCAGATGCTACTAGTTTTGCTCTAACATAATATCCCTGGTTCTTTTCATTGTTTGTGAGTCTCCTTGAGCTTTTCTAATTCATTTAGCTTCCCACTTAGCCTGGGATACATTACCTTTATTCATCTCTGCCCATACTGGCACCACGATTTGTACACCAGATTATACTTCTCAATACTTTGAATATTGGCAGGTCATGCCCTTCACATTTCTTGTTGGGAGAATTTTTTCAGGCTGAACTATTTCAAATTAGTGTTCATCAACCAAAGGTAAATTCTGTAAGAAATAGCTATCCTGAGACAAATCCTGAGAGGGAATGGAAGTTAAGAATGCTCTTACCCAACTTTTTTCCCCAATAATTTCTCCCCATATTGCTTCTTGAATTTCTTCCTACCCTGAATATCACTTAGGGTTCTTTCCCTTGAACTTATAATTAGCATAATCTGAGGTTATTCAACATGTATTTATTAAGTGGTTATTACATTCCATGCACTAGAGTTGTGAACAAAACCAAACTCCTGCCCCCTGGAGCTTGCATTATACATATTGGATGCTGATATAGGCTCTGATGAAAAATAAAGTAGGGCAAACGGAACAGAGAACTGTAGGAGCTGGTGATGTATACAAGCTAGTCACACACAAGTTTCTGAGAAGTGATGAATAAGCAGTGAATTGAAGAAAGCAATGAAATAGACCAGTGATATCTGGAGACAGAGAATTCCAGACAGTGGGATCAGAAGTGCAAAGCTTGGATAAAGAGTGTGTTTAGGCAGGAGGTCAAACTGGCTGGAGTGAAGAGAGTAGAAGGAGCAAGGGAGAAGATGAGTGCAGAGAAGGGACGTTGGGCCAGAATATGGAACTGGTAGACCAAGGGAAGAAAAGGCTGCAAGGAGGGTAGAAATGAAGAATCATGTAGAATGCTGGGAGTGCTGAATAAGGAAGATGAAGACTGAGAACTGATCTTTGGATTTGAGAACTTGGAGGAATTGGTGATATCCACAGGAGCAGTCTTTGGGGAATCATTAGGGAAAAGTACCTAAGGGAAGGAAATGGAGAAAATTGGAGATAGTGACTGTAGGCAATTCTTTTGAGGAATGTATACATATGAATGGTCACAAAGACAAGGAGATCTAACTGGAGGGAGCAGTGGATTATGAATTTTTTTGATAATGGGATAAACAACATAATTTTAACCAGATAGGAATAATCAGTCAAAGAAAATTGTGACCCAGTCCTCCCTCAATATGTTGATCTTTCGATCCCATGATTTATTCCTGCCTAGAATTTCCTAAATTTTACTCTTTAATCAAGCCATTCTTCCTTTTTCATATCTCTAAACTATTGATATTATTGTAATCTTTCTTGAGTTTTATAGGGAAAAATGAGATAAATGATAGACTAATTTCTGTTTAACAGTCTAGAGTTCCCACTTGCCCTCAAAACAAAGTCTGCCTAAGAAAATAGGGTCCAAGTTATTCAAAAGGATCCTCCATCATGACCAAGTGGGAATTCTGTGGATGTAAGGTTGGTTCAACATATACAAATCTACTAATACAATACACATCAACAAAAGTAAAGGGAAAGAAATCATATGACCATATCAGCAGTCACAGAGAAAGAATTTTATGTTTCAGTGCTAACTTATGAACACAACTCTACATAAAATGGGGATAGAAGGTACATACCTTAACATAATAAAGGCCATATTTGACAAACCCAAAGCCAACTTCATATTCAATGTTGAAAACTGAAAGTGTTTCCTCCCAGATCAGGAACAAGATAAGATTATTCACTCTCGACCCAACTGCTTAACATTGTACTGGAGGTCCTTGGTAGAACAATTATGCAAGAAGAAGAAATAAAGAAATCCAAATTGGATAAGAAATAAAACTACTGTTATTTACAGGTGATATTATAATATACATAGAAAACTCCAAAGATTCTACCAAAAATACTAGAATTAACGAGTATAGTAAAGTGGCTGTCTACAAAATTAATATACAAAATCTGTGTCATATTTGAAAAACATTTTTGTCTATTCATTTTGGTGGTTCCCTCTGGCCCCAGGACAGGAAACCTGGGTCTTTGGGATGTATGTGGGCCGAGTGTACTCAGCCAGAGACAGTGGCCCTAACCACTACTCCACCAGGACATGCTAGATTTGTTTATATGTAAACAATAAAATAGAAGAGAGAGAATGAAATCAAGAAAACTATCCCATTTATAATAGAAAGAAAAATAATTAAATCCCTTGGAATATACTTAGCAAAAATATTCACAGATCTGTACAACGAAAACTGTAAGACTTTGTAAAAAGAAATAGAGAATGATACAAAGAGATCAAAAGATAGTTTATGCTTATCCTTGGAAAGAATTAATATTGTCAAAATGGCCATCTTACCAAAAGCAATATGTAGGCTTAATACAATCCTTATCAAAATTCCACTGGTATTTTTCAATGAAATATAACAAAAAAATTTTAAATTTGTATGGAATCGCATAAAACCCCAGAGTCAAGGCAATCATGAGAAAAAAAATAAGAAAAGTGGAGGTATCATATTCACAGATTTCGAGATATAGTATGAAGCGATAGTGATCGAACCTGGTACTGGAATAAAAAGAGAGACAAATCAGTAGACTAGAACTGAATCACCAGAAATACACTTACACATAAATAGTCAATTATTTTATGACAAAGGAGCCAAGAACATACAATGGAGAAAAAAGTCTTCAACAAATCATGTTGAGAAAACTGGACCAACCATGTGCCAAAGAATGAATCCAAAACGTTCTAACACCATATACAAAAATTAATTGAAAATGAATTAGAGACTTGAATATAAGACCAGAAATCATAAAATACTTAAAAGTACATGACTTCAGCCTTAGAGAGGACTTTGGGGACTCAACGGCAGCAACAATGGAAACAAAACCAAAAATAAACAAAATGATACTGCATCAAGCCAAAAGACTTCTGCACGGCAAAAGAAACTATCACTCAAACAAAAAAAGGACAACATACTGACTGGGAGAAAACATTTGCACATCATGTATCTGTCAAGGACTTAATATCCTAAGTAAATAAAGAACTCAGAAAACTCAACAAGAGTAAAACAAAAAAGCTAGTCAAAAAATGGACAGAAGACAGCTCCAAAGAAGACATACAGATGGCCAACAGACATGAAAAGATGTTCTTCCTCACTTATTATTAGGAAAATGCAAATCGAAACAACACCTGAGATTGTTTGTTATTCAAAAGTCTGGAAGCAACAAATGTTGACAAGGATGCAGAGAAAAGGCAACACTTTTACACTGTTGGTGGGAATGCAAATGGGCGCAACCCTTATGGAAAGCAGGAAGTATGGAGATTTCTCAAAAAATTGAGAATAGAAATTCCACCTGACCTCATGATACTACTTTGGGTATTTACCCAAAGGACACAAAACATTAATATACAGATATATGCACCCCTGTGTTTACTGCATTATTATTTACCATAGCCAAGAATTGGAAGCTACCTAAGTGTCCATTATCAAATTAATGGGTAAAGAAGATGTGGTTTAGATGTACACAGTGGAGTGCTACACAACCCTAAAAACGTGATACAGTGTCATTTGTGACAACATGGAGCTAGAGGGGATTATGCTGTGTGAAATAAATTGTAAGGAGAAAGGTGAATAGATGATCTCACTCATATGTAGACTGTAAGGAACATAGCAAATGAACAGACAAAACAAAATAAACAAACTTGTATATTGACAGTAGAACTGAAGTTACCATCAAGGGTGGGGATGGGTCACAGGAACAAGTGGTGATAGAATTCCAATGAATAATTTTTGAGGACTTTTGATAATTTGTTAGTGAGCATGGTATGTTGTATTTGATGAATGGTGAGCCTGCACATAATAGGCTTACACTATTTTGTAAATGAAAGTTACTCAGTATTTTAAAAAAGGTAAAAAGTCACTACAAAGACATAGACAGTAGCTTTACATAGGCACAAAAATGTTAACCTAGCAACCAAACTATTCTCTAGAATAAAAGATGCAATTTGCTGCTGAATGTGATTTTGTAATAGTTTTGGTCACCATATATACAACAGACATTCATTGTATTTATTCTCATAAGTTTGTGAACCAGGGACTATTATTTTCACTCTTTGAGGAGATCTAAAAGAGCCTCAGTATCTATGGAAAGTGCATGGTGTTTGATGCAGGATTTAGATAAAGGACAGGTACAGTAGCTGAGCTGTTTTTGTAAATTCCACATAAATTAAAATCTCACAGAATTATAATAATCTCTACTAAAAGATCTATGAGAAAAACAAGCCCTTTTTTTCTAAATCAGCAATTTTAAATTAGTGAAGAATATGTGATCAGAAGTTTAAAATCCTAACATGTATAGGAATACAAATATTCCTATTTTCAGTGACTTAAAATTTATTGAAGCATTTTTACAAGTTTGATACCGATACTATATTAAGTTCCTTGTGAAAGGATATTTAAAAGAATGCTCTTCATTGAACAGAATATAATTTAGATTTATTTGCACAATGGAATGTGAACCTTACTTTTTCCTCATCTAATTCCCAACGTAAATGCATTTTCCTTCTTTAGCAGCACAAGATATCAATGTTTCCAGCGGTTGGAGACTAATTACCTGCTGTCTGCTATTCAGTTGTACCATTGCTATTTGAGATAATCAGGGAAATATGTTAACTGTCTTAGATGTTTGAGAGTCACATCCCTGTATCAGATTGGATCAACAAAAAGGGAATAGGTCGTACTTGAAGTGTATGGTGATTTCTCTCTCCTTAGAAATGCCTTCACTGACTTAATCTCATTTTATATTGAGGATTTATGTAAGAAAATTGATCATTGAAAAAATTCTTTAGCATGTATTTTTAAATTTATCCTGACTGCAGGTCACATCCCTTATTCAGAAAATCATATTAAAAATTCATCCTTAAAATTATAGTCAGGAAATGGTGCTAGTTTTTTTCTCTCCAGAAGATCTTATGTGCTTTTGTTTTTCAAAGATGAACACTATAGCTCATTATGTTTTAATGACTACTTCAGTAATGACTACTTTAATTTCTAATTACTTTAATTTTTAATTTCTTTAATTTCCACTTCAGTAGAAAATGTGTCCAATTCTAGTGCTTCAGTATCTGATAAAATGCATTATCTCAATTTCTAAATAATTTTTAAAAACTTTTTTAAAAGTCATTTAAACTGACAAATGTAAGTTTATGGCTCTAAAAATTCAGTCTTCTGGAACCAATTGCTTCTTAATAAATATAAATAAAATAAATACAATAAATTAGAAATATAAATTGATATAGTAAATATAAATATATAAAAATAAATAGAATACATTTAGTTATATAAAGATAATATGTGATATATAGATAAATATTAAAACAAAGAGGAAGATATTGATGACTATATGTTTCATCTTTCCCATGCAGTTATAAGAGGTAACATGTATGTGGTTAAAACTATGTTGGTTAATTGTATTTGTCTAGGTTGGAACTACAGCTCTGCCACAAGTTCATGTATGACCCCAAATAACTAGTTGGACCATTAAAAGTTTTGGTTTCTTTGTTATAAAAGTTAGATAATAACAGTATCTATCTTAAAGGGTTACAATGAGATTTAAAGGAGATAATGTAAGTCTCCTTAATTCAATGCCTGGCACATAACAGATTCTCCTTAGTTACAATTGTGATGAGCCAGACACTTTGCTGAGGATGAGCTATGGAAAGGAAAGACATTCCATTCCTGGTTCAAGAAACTGACACAAATACACACACACACACACACACACACACATTTAGAGAAAGATGCAGGCAGGAATGAAGGCTAGTAGGCAAGAAGGGAGAGGAGGAAGCATTTTATTTTATCTTTGTAAGTTTCTTCTTGACTGTTCCCCTGGCCTGCATCTTAAACCTGGGTGCTTTGGATATAAGTAGACTACGTCCAGTGACCTTGTCCACTCAGCCACTAGGGCGCATCATCAAAGAAATTATATTAAAATGTCTTAAGATGCTCATTCTGTAGAAGCTCTCTAAAGGGAAATGCTGTTGAACTTAGGAAATAAATTGAAGATTATCTATCCCAATTTATCCCATTATAGGGATTCCACTTGTACGTTACTAATAGCTGGACTTCAAGCCTATTATTTGTATCTTTGTTAGTAGTGATGATAAGGAAAGAGGGCAGATCTTGATTATCTTCTACATTCTTGATTGCATGACCTCAAGAGTCTCTCTGAATTCCAGGCTCCTTGTCTCTAAATTAGCATGATGGCATCTTTCAGACTTGATGGCCAGATAGTTGATGGCCAGTGCAGGTGAATCACCCATTGTGTCTGACATAATGCTGGCTCACTGTGAGCGTTGATTTTCAAATTGAAAAACAATTCTGTCACTTTTTTGGACATCTTCAGCTGCCAGGACAGTTTTTCCGTTCTCAAACTATATAAATTCTACTAATTGACTGTGCTTCAACCCTCTTCAACATATTACTCTTTAAAACAGGGACCTAACTACATAAAGTCACCCTGTTACTTTGAGTATATTTATTCATCATAAATTCATTCACTTAGTGTCCTCTCAGCTAGCCGTCTTCTCTAGTCCACAGAGATTCTTACAAATATTTTTTAATAGTTTGTTGAAATTAATTTATATTATATCGATGTCATTTATCTTTTCTACTAACTGAGGAGTTAGTAAGTTAGTGAAATGCAATTTCATGTGGAACCCTTACAGGCTTCTAATGATTCATATAATATGTATAAAATTAATTCCTCTATAAATTAAAGACATCTTATTAATATAGCTTAAACTATTTCATAAATAAGTTGTATGCATTCTTTCAAGCTAAGTTGCTATTTAAGAATGAAATGAAATCAATAAACCAGTAAACTCAAAGGTCAACTAAATCCAGTGTTAGTTTAATGTAAATTGGACATCTAGACAAGACTCATGGCTAAAGACTTCCCCCTGGGAGGAGGCAAAAATAAGAGATCTAGAACTAAGCCCTAGTTATTTGTCAAAATGTAGCCTTGAGATTTTTTTTAATCTTATTTTTAATTTTTCTGTGCATCATAATTCTTTTATTGAGTTGTCTATTTTTCAAATATAGAGAAAACTTAACCTGTGTGGCCTTTATGATTATTCCTGAGACTATAAAATTGATATAAAGGATCCTAATCATAAGGAAATTTTCTCTTCAGCAAGACAAAGAGACAGATAATGAATAGCCACAGGTTTGGTTTTAAGTAAAAATCTGGCAGTGCACCCCTGTGGTTCAGTGGCTAAGGTGTAAGTCATGGGTTGGAGACTCAGGGCTGCAGGAAGGAAAACAGACAAAGAAATCTGAACTGAGTTATGTCAAAGAAAAGGGAATTGCATAAGTAAGTCTGCCCACAGAGTCAAACTACAATTTCTACAAAGGTTAATTTTGTACTTTATTTGAAGAATCTCCCCTAGAGTGGGAGTGGTTCTGTGTGGTTGGAAGCAAAGGAATACTTCACAGACTAAAACAAAAACTAGGGTGGCTGGGGACACACTATAAATGGTCTTGAATACCTCACTAAGGAGCTTAAAGAATATTTCAATACTTTTTTCTTGGCAAACAAATAAGTGGTTCAGATGAATCCCATATTTAGGCAATTGTGAAGACTGAATTAGAGCAATGCAGAAATCAGGCTCAGGGTGTGGCAGTGGTCAAGATGACATGAGGAGGTGGCTTGGAAAACACTCAGGGACAATAGAATTAGAGTTTGTGACAAAGTTAAAAATCATTATTAAGGAAAAATGAGTAACAAAATTTGTTACATTTGTTTGGAGAGGCTGGTGAAGAGGGAGAGAAAAATTTAAGAGGATAAATGGTTGTGAATGTGTGTTTTCAACCAAGGCCCAAGTCAGTGCTTAAGGATTGGTTAGAGCCGGAAAACTGAATCTGAATATCTTCAGCATAGTTGAATTATTAAATGGAGATTTCTGACAGAAATCATGGAGTCAAGATTAGAGCTTTGGGAGAAAACAACATGTGAAGGGAAGTTTAATTTTAAAAAAAAACCACCACCACCACCAACAAAAAAACAGCAAAAGTGATTAAAGAAGCCTATCCAGAAAGATACTTGGAAAAATTATCTGACGACCAAAGCATAGTAGAATTTAAAGAATGCAGGACTTTTTCAGAATCTTTAGCACAGAAGATGAAAGTAAGGACTAGAATGTGCTGGTGATTTGACATTTTTGACTCA
This sequence comes from Solenodon paradoxus, assembly GCA_004363575.1. Classification (NCBI taxonomy): domain Eukaryota; kingdom Metazoa; phylum Chordata; class Mammalia; order Eulipotyphla; family Solenodontidae; genus Solenodon; species Solenodon paradoxus. The sequence goes on from RJWH01001048.1 coordinate 222,463, forward strand.
ACAGATAAACTGATGTGAAGGGGCTGGTTGTGTGTGTGTGTGTGTTGTGTTTTTTGAAGTGAAATCATATCTGTTCACATCTATACCCATCTTTCCTAATCTATAGCCATTATAAAACAATGGGAAAAGGTTTGTTTTTTTTCCCTGAGATGACTTATCTGTGAATTATAATACTATAATTTATAGAGTGTTTAGGTGGTCATCAGAGTGATTCAGACTGTAGGGAATTAACTTGATGGTTTGAATATATTTTATTATAAGTAAATTATTCTTTTCCCAACATAAACTCTATAAAAATAGTTTCAAGAAACTGATGTGAGATAACATGAGTCATCTCTGTTTATTGGCCTTATATTCATGAGAGAAATATATTTGTGTCTCTGTGAACATATATATATGTATAATTGTGTGTTTATATCGAACATATATTTATATAAATAGTGTCACTTGTGGAGTCCAGGATTTTGGACTACGAATATTCCTCAAAATACATCGTATATTTTTGGTAGCTGTGACAGCCCTGGACCATGCATTGCTGTGGAGTGTCAATTGCATAAGGCATGTCTGCTGGTCCAGGCCCACAGAACATCAAAGCACGTGCTGCTCTTAATGTCCATTACTGAGCCATTTTCCTGACTAAAACAGCTCAGAGGTATTCTGTTTCATTTTTTGTAGATTCACTTTCCACTTTTTATTTTACTATCTATTGAAGTAACTTTGATTTATAAGATAAAATAAACCCATATGTGCAGATTTACCATTCCTCGAATAAATGACAATGCACTCTGGTCACCACCAAATTACAGAATTCTTCACCTACCATGCTTGCTGCTGTCACCCACCCTGGTGCCCTCTCACAACCTCAGTTCTGTGGTTAATGGCCAAGGCTTGGTTTTGTTTCATCTGTGCACAAAGGTTATGTTTTTGTTTTTGTTTATGTTAAAGGAAAGGTACAGGCAAAAATGAAGGGGAGTAGGCAGGCAGGCAGGAAGAGAGAATAGGAAGAAGTGCTTTTATGTATTTTGTTTGGTTATTCGTTGTTTGCTTGCTGCTCCCAGCCTGGGTCGTGAGCCCAGGTCTTTGGGATGTGTATGGGCTGCGCTTAGCCAGAGGCAGCGGATTAAGCCACCAGAGCAGGCCAGTTGTTGGGTTTTATTTATTTATTTATTTATTTATTTTGTATTTGTGGGTTTTTTTTCTTCCTTTTTTAATACTGGTTTCTTTGGAGTAAGGAGCTACTTCGTGCTTATTCTACCACAAATTGATGTGCTTTTTGTAACCACTTGAGGTGCAAATGCAGTCTCCTCTCTCAAACTGTGAGCAATAGTAATGAAAATCAGAATTTCACCTCAAATTCTGTACTACGTGCTGGAGGAAACTTAAGTTCTTTTTATATGAGGTAATGACATTTTATGTTTTGCCGCTTTGTTTCCATTATTTTCAGCGTTTTTGTGGTTTTGTATATGTATATTTTAAATCACTGAGGTTGTAAAGAAGATGAGACAGGAATAAATTCCCCCAAGTCCCCTTTTATTCCACAAGGCGTTTAACACCCCCTTCTCTCTCTACCTGCGGAGCAAACCAAGCTCTAAATAAGGTAGCACTCAAACAGGCCTTTGTCTAGTCTCCCCTCCCTCCATACCTGTATGTGTGTCTCCTCCTTTTTTCCTACCCCTTTTTCTTTTGAATTAAAAAATGTGTACGTTTGTAGGCAGCCGTGATGGTATTGTGTTTCAGTGAAGCACATTATCAACTATTATTAGTGATAATTATGCCTATTCTTAGCTTATTATTAGAAGGTTCCTCTTCACTGTATCAGAACTTCAGACTTGTGACACCCAGTTTCTGGCTACACTTAAATCTCTTCCCTGCCCTGGACTACTGTAGAGAAATAGGCTACTCCCAGCAAGCCAAGCTGGAGCCAGCAGGAAATGAATCTGTCTGCCACTGATACTTATTTAGACCAAATTATTAATGTTTAGTGGCAGAAATGTGGCTCCCTTTCTCATTCGATTGAATGATGAGAGTGTATCTGCTTTCTTGATAAGATTGTGGCCAGCCTGGCATTTGCCTTGAAGGTAGATAAAAATTATTCTGCCTGAAGGCTGCAGGGATGTCTGGTTTCTCTTCTCTGTATCTGTGTTGAGTGTATCTCCCTTATTCATCTCACAAACTGCCTTTAAACTTAATCACACTGAACTTTTTGTATATATTTGCCTGACAATAAATGGGTCTGGACCTCGGAGGGAAAGTGCAGAGAAACGTATATCTTTATTAGGAGAGCGGTAAGAAACCACTCGTTTTGTTTAGAATAACTGTTAGTGTAAAAGAGCCCAATTACATTAGGGCACAATTTGAGAAACTTTTCATTTCTTTTGAAAAATACCAAAATGAAAATAATTGGAATTTCAACTAGTTTCAGCATATTCTATGATAAAATGTGTTTCATTTGATCACCTACTCTGTCTTCTCTGTACTCTAAGCCTTAAAAATATGTCTTTATTTCCTCAGATTTTCTATGCTTACTAATTTATTTCGAAACTTCATATCTTAAAATCAAATGTAGCTCTTAAAACATAGAATATCTGTGTGGATAAGGAATAAAACAATCCATAAAGACGAATTAACATTTGTTTAGCTCCTTTTTCAATTTTATTTAAAACTTAATTTTTTTGAAGATGAATTTAATAGAAGGGTATTTTTAAGTAAAAAAAGCATTTGGGTTTAATGATTTAAAGATGTCTTGTGTTTCCTTTGATCATATTTTTGCATGAACTAGAAAACAGTTTCACCTGAGGGATCATCCATACTCATAACCCCTTACAAAATGCTTTGCTTCTTACCCTGTAGGTGGTTCTTCATAGCATCGCACAATCTGACATTATCAATTAACGGTGTCACACTTCTTTTCCTTGATAAGCTTGAATTTCAAGTTTTACACTCATTCCTGAATTACTTTCCATCATTACAGACAACCTGCTGAGTAAGCAGATTGGGTGGTGCATATGACTAGGTATGGAATATCTTAGAATCTTATACTCTTAGAGATTTAGAGCTGTAAAGCCCTGCCTATCTGGACATCAGACTTCTGGCCTTCCTAACCTTCCAGACACATCAGTGAACCCTGACATATGTAGGATGCAGGGAGAGAAGGAGAAGCCAGCTGGCAGCTGAAATTCCTACCTCCAAGTCTGGCAGCCCGGCAACTCTGTTCATTCAGTTGTGACTGAACTCAGAACCTTCTTTAATTTGAAGCCCATTAGCTGGGCTATCTGGCTTGCTCCTCTGGATAAGACAGAAATTATTAAAAGGACATATAGTCTTTATAGAAGGCAGGGCTGCTGGCCTTAATAAGAAGTGATCACAACTAATCTAGGAAGAAACAGAAAACTTAAAAAGTGGACTCCAAAGTATAGCAAAATACCAAGTGTTGGGTCAATGCATGGGCAAGCTGTTATGTACCTCTCAAGAGCTCTTGATGCTAACCCTGTATCAGCACTTTACGACAGCGATGTATGCAATGATGCATGTGACCAGCAAGTAAATTTTAGTGTTTATTTATGAAAGCTAGAGTTTGATTTTTTTTTTTTTCCAAGAAAATCTAGGAATCACACATTCATTCATCTCACTCTTTCTGACATGGCCAGAACTAAACTATGACAAAAATCGCTTTAATTAAATTAATCACTTATACTGGTTGCCAAATTGTAGCTATTTTTCCATTAAATTCTCTCTTAACAGATAAAGAATGCCTTGTATTCACTGATTGCGTTTGATCCTCTCTTTAAAAGATAGTACTTACTTTTTAATTTGTTCAGCATAGTTTTGTTTCTGAAGTTTCATAGGTAATGAAAGAATTATTGCAAAATACTATAGGAGCATCAAATTTTGTAGTGATTATATACCATTTAGTATCCTTTCATCAAAATAATAATGCTTTATTTTCTGCTTTCCAGTTTCTCTGCTTTCTATGTTGTTGTTGTTGTTTTTCCAAAATTGCTACAAGTGATAAGTCAAGAGCTTTATTTTCATTATCATAGAACTTTTTTGTTCCTATTTCCCTGCTGTCTGGAGAATGCTGATTGGAAGGTGCCACTGTTAGAATAAGCCTATCAAACATTAAACATTTTATTTCCCTTTTTATTTTTCTAGTAGAGTGAACTCTTGATTAACAAATACCCTACCTGTCCCCTTTGTGTGAATGCAACCATATTACAAAGAACATATCTTCATGAATCATGCACAAGAATACGTTTTTCTCTGCATGTCATCCAGAGACCTCACCCAAATTATGCTTTAAAGTGCAGCAAAATTTGGAATGAAAGACTTTCTTCCTCAGCCTAGAATAGTTTCATCTTCCTTCACAGTGACTGCTTCTCTCTACACAAAGTATTGTCCCTTTTTTTTACTCTTCCCCTTTCAGACAGGACATTTTTATTTATTATTTATTGTTTGAATTTTTATCTCCACCGTGCCTTTTCACTGGAACCTTTAGTGTCCTATTGAAAGAGAAACATCTTTTTCCTACTCAATTTTGGAAATTTTTAGCATCATTGAATGAGAGATGAGACAGGAGGGACAGAGGATGGAACGTGTACTTGGAGTCACTTTGTAGGACTGAACTTGCAGCTGACAAACTTCACCAGCAGCGCCCAGAGTCTTCCTCTCCCCCCAGGTAGAAAGTCCTATCGACAGCTGGCTCTGACCCTCTGCATCCTGGTTTGCCTGTCATTATTTTTTTTATATCTGCCAACTCTGACAACATAAATCACCCCCAGGGACATATCAAGCTGAAAGTGTGGAAAAACGTTCTTGTTTTCAGAGTTTTGTTGAAATAAAATTGGCATTTGAAATGAACAGCATTGGCTAGAAAGCTTGGGGGAGCCGGGTACTTGTAGAGTGCTGAAGTTTTCATGGTTTGGTGTGTGATCCCAGCGTTTACACAGTTCACATAGAGAGGGGTGAAGAAGCATGGTTTTCTGGGGGTTCAGGGTGATGGCCCAATCCGGACTTCAGGGAGTCTGTTCCAGGATGCTGTTTCTCAAAGTGTTGCCACCGACCTGCTACGTCAGTTCTCCTGGATGCTGTCTTTAAATGCATTGTAGAGGGATATAGAAAAGCGGGCTGGAGAACTGCATTTTAACAAATGCTCCATGATTCTGTTACGGGTTTCTGTGTAACCACTGCTTCGGATTCTGATTCTCAGCTGTCTGCTCCCTAAATCATTTGTTTGTCACATCTAGTGTTTCTCCAGTCATGATGACTAACTCACCCTAGTCATCCATATAAGAAATTAAAGCATAAACCAGAAAGTTAGTTTGAACTTTGGTGTCTAGTGTGGGGCTCTGTGGCCAGAGAAGCGAGGCGTGTGTGTTGTTCTGCCCGCGTACTCCCTGACCCTTGCTTTGCTCTGATATTCTGTATCTAGTTCTGTTCTTTCTTCACTCCCAGTCCCATTTCCCCTTCTAAGAAAAGTATGAATAATTAGGATTTCTCTCTGAAATGAGGCTCAGCTTTCCACCTGCTCCAGAAAGATTCCCATAACCCCTAGTTACCACCCCAAGGAACCTTCTCTGGAACGTGACTACCTCTGCTCACCTAGGTAGCTGTGTGCTATGCACCACTGTAATTTATTTGTTCATGTGTATGTCTTTCTATTAAATGATGAGTTTAATTTTCCTTAAAAAATTGAGCCAAACCAGTGCCTGACTGCTCCATAAATGATTGTCAAGTGAATGGATGAATGAAAAGACCTTATGAAGCTTCCTTGACACATACTGTCTTTTGTTTTTGAGTGTTCCTCCATCAAGAATGGTTGGATTTGTGTTTTGTGTAATACTGAATGTTTGTATTATACTGGGTTTCCTGTGATCCTTACAAAAATGTGTTTAGAGGACAAAATAAATAACATAGTGAGAAAATGAAGATGCTTTGGTCATCTAAATACTTGTGAAGTTGTTTTTTTTTTTAAATGTCACAAAGTGCTTTAAAGAGTGCCAAGTAAATTTAAGAGGGGATCTACTGTATTTTGACTAAGTGCTAAACAATTTTGTTTAATAAATTCCCTGTTCAAATGTTTCAATTTAAATTTACTGGCAACTATTTCAGACAAAAATGGGGGCCCTGCCATCCTTGGTTGGTTATAAAGAAAATAGTTTTGTCTTCAAATGTTTGGAGGAAGGATTAGAGGGAATTTGTGGTGTGTTCAAAGAGAAAAATGGTAGCACTGGAGTGTCTTATAAATTAGCATCATTTTCTGGTTGATACTAACAATATCAACCTATCTGGCATTTTACATCCAAAGGGATTACTTTCCTTTGTCATACTTTCATGTTTACTATAATGTCTGTCTTGTAGCTGCTATATTGGATTATTATTTTATCATTCTGTTGTTTAAAAACTGGGATTCTTTCAGTTATATACGAGGTGACTTCTATCATTAGATCTTTTGCCATGGAGTTCAATAAATATATTTCATTTATTTGAAGAAATATTATAAAATGTTTTGTTATTAAGATAAGTCCTGCCCTTTTTAATTTCCCCAGAAATACTCCATCTTTAATTTCCAAGGAACCCACAATAATAAAAAAATAAATTAAGGTTAACTTCCTTCCCTTGGCAGAGATTTTTATTAATAGAATTCCAAGACAATTATGCATAACATTTTCTAAAATTTTACAACTTATGAAGAACTTTTGAAATAGAATTCATTTTTTATCTAATGACAACTCTGTGTAGTAATGATACTAATACTATATATTATCAAGCCCTTTTGTACTATTTTAGGGACATTATCCAATACCAAAGAACAGAGCCAGATCTTCATGTAGAACTTAACCTCCAAATAACATCCTCTTTTAACTCTTTATCTCTGGTACATTCAATGCTGTATTTTTGGAGTGGTATTTAAAAAGAAATCTTAGAAGTGCTGAAATGTTGTTATTGTTCACTCTATATTTTCTGCTTCAAATGATTAGTTTCCATTCTTGATAAAGTTCATTTAAAAAAAAAAAAAAGAAAAAGAAAAAAAAAAAAAAAACTGCCCAAGTATTCATTTCAAGAGACTTTCATCCTTGGTAAGTATAATACAGAAAGCGAATCTGAAATCATTTAAATACGCATATGTGTTTTTATACGATCCTGTGTGTTAGTTTAATGCTTCTGATTTGTGTGATAGGGTCAATCCTATTTATGCCCTGGAGTCAATCTCAACACTCATATGAAAACATACTACTCTACTTTCTTGTGTATAAATACTTCTTTTAATGTAGAATAAAATGTGTGTAGAAAAATATTAATGTGTCTGTATACTATTCCATTTGATATCCATTGATGTCCAAAGTAAGACATACTTGATGGTTTAGACTGTCGCTCTAACGGTCTGTTTTTAAATCATTGTCAGATAACATTCTGGGGTAGTGGGGTGGGATGTGTGTGTGTGTGTGTGTGTGTGTGTTTATGCGTGTGATTATTTTTTTTCCAGAAATTCAGATTCTCAGTGAGTTGGCACTTGTTACCATAACTTAGATTGCAGTAATATATGGAGGTTTTTGTTTAAATGCATGTATGTTCTTTCTATGCAGAGTAAAAGAAGCCGAAGAGGTATGCAGACAGAAGAAGGGAAAATCACTTTATAAAATAAAACCAAGACATGACTCTGGAATTGTAAGTACTCAACATTCTTTTTTAGCTTGTGATTTTTCTTGGGCTTTTAAACCCTGTTTTCACATCATATATAAGCTCATATATTATTTATATTCCTTTTAAACTTAAATAAATAATAATTTTCGGATTTAAAGAATCTTTTTCCTTATGCCTTTAATAAGGCCCAGAGGGCTAAGAGAATTTCAATATTTAGCATTTGAAGCTTAAAAATTCTTTAAAAATATACGTGAAAAAATTAAAATGTTAAAACAAGAGTGAATTTACCAAGGGACTACACGATATATGTGGTTGACAGGTCTGGTGGGGGCAATCTTGTACTTTCTTCATTGTACAGCATCACAGCATAGGACTGCATCTGAACCCAAAGCAGCTGTTATAGTTGGATTAACACCATTGTGATCTAAAGCATGATGAGAAATATTGAGTACGGTGCTGTTCTTTGCTTAGATCAGGTGGCTCCGACCTGGTTTGTGCCCATAAATGACCCTGCAAAGTTGACTACTTAATACTGTCAGCCAACAGTCTGAGTTTAATAAGCTAATCTAAGTTTCTTCTTTGCCTTCTTCCTTTTAAAATAGAATGCCAAGATGTGCATTCTGGGAGGGAAGAAGGACTTGGTTAGAATGACAGATTTTCTTTTAAGATTTTGTAAATGTATTTCTTTGACTGTTTTGAAGGATTATCACTTGGTGTCATAGAGTAAGTAAGTGATGCTGTTTTAAAAGTTTGGTTAGACCTTAACATATCTTAAAAGGAAAAGATATTCAAATAACTGTCATATGATTAAATCAAATGACATGATTAAAAAACCCTATTTAGGACAATTTTGGCATTGTATCTTTATTTAAAAATTATTCTTGTAAACCTCTAAAATGTTATTGATGAATAGTCCTTCAGTAAAATTAATTTTTAAAAAGCTTGAGTTATTTCCCTTCATTTTCTCTGTGTCAGATTAATCTTATCTAATGACAAATATTGTAATTTAGCTTGCTTTCTGTCTTTTTGATTAAAGTACAATTTTAAAAGTTACTGAATGGGGAAGAATAATTATCTCAATCATGTAGTTTTAAGTATAGAAGAGAAGTAGATCACATCAATCATGAAATAAAGTAGCCAGTTCTGTTTTCATATTTATATATTTGTACTTGGAGAAAGGTGAGTGGTGATACTCAGATTGATTAGAAGATACATTTTTAAAATGTTTTCTTAATAATATTTTGTGACTTGGCTGGGTGAAAATTCTAAAAGATAAAGTAAATTCTACTTCTTTCTTTCTGTTTTCACAGAGAATTTAATCCAAATGAGAAGCTCTTATTTGGGTTATTCTAAACTCCATACATTTTTAAAAGTTCTTTCTAACTTTAACTCTTATCTGGTGCATTTATTTGCAGAAAGCAAAGATAAGCATGAAAACCTGAAGAATGAAAATGAGTCATGGCAGCTACTCCACACAATTCAGCTGACCTGAGGGTGGGAAAGAAGCTATGTCATTTAGATCATTTTTCTTCTTGACCTCTTGTTTCATCTTGGTGTTTTCTAGTCAGTTCACTGATTGTTGAATTTTACTGTACAGTCTTATAAAAATGCAAAAGCAGTAGATCAGTGGAGAATTTGACGCTTTTCCTTTTTGTAAAAGTTTATGGTTTTATGCCAATAGACCAAGACAGCATGTAAAAGAGGCAGTATCTGCATTAATTCTGAACATGCTAAACAGTTACCTACAATTTACTTTTGTGAGAATATTCCTTATCAGAGCAAAATACTTTCTTTTCTATTGACAGCCAGTATGCCACATCACCACATTTAGATTATAGGTGATATGTTATTTCTAGTGAGTTGTTTGTATCAGTTTCATGTCTACATATACATTTTCTATTTTAAAATTTCAGGATCACTTAGTATCATAATCAAGGCTTTTCCAACTCTTGGGTTGCTCTCCATAACTATATATTTGTGAAAGAAGATTATCTCCTCTTTTTTTAAAACTCAACTTAGATAACAAATAGAAAAATATATATAACAAGAGGAAAATCCTTCCCTATAAATTATTGAATATAGGCAGAATTCAAAGTTTTAAGTGTAGTGGAGGCTTTTGTCACAGTGTGTCTTTTGAGACCCTACATAAAGTTAATATGCAGCAAAGGTAAATGAAACTGAGGGTGTAGCTCTCTGTAACTTTTAACATTGCCCTGCACAAATGAAAATATGACTCAATATTTTGAAAGAATTTAAATAAATGATGCTCTTAAAATGACCAAAAAAGACTATATGTTGCTCAAAAAAATAAGGAGTTTTTGGATAAAAGAACCTATTTGTTAAACTTACCTGCCTGAGTATTTTACATAATTGGGACTGTCTTTATGTGTATGGAAGGTGATTAAAAGTTGTAAGATAAACATGTAATGATTTGTTATCTAAACGAATCCAGGAAAGTATTTTCTTTTACTTTGAGGGGGTAAAAAGAAAATCACCCACTCTTCTTGAGAGGACTTTAAAGTTTAAACTCATGATGCATTGTGATCAGTTTTGTTTTTTTAATCCTTTTCATAATATTTGTTGAGCATTTTATGGTGTGGATGAAGGAAAGAATTTATTACCAACCATTTATGAAAAACATCTTAAAAAGAGAATGTTCTGAATCATAACTACATTTATATTTATGTAAAGTATAGTCTCTTACTTTTTAGTTTGTGGTTTAAGTGCAAAGAAACGGTAGTGGGGTTTTTCTTTGTTGTTGTTTTATCATCTTCCTGTCCCCTCAGTCTCCAATGTGTATATTACCATTCAATGAAAAATAGGGCATTTAACACAAATCGCTATGTGCAATACTGTATTTAGTGTTTCTATTTCAATTTTTCTAGGATGTTAATTTATATGAAAATAAAATGAATAATAAAAGAGTTCTGTGCCTATATTGTGTATATTACCTAAGAATACTTGCAAAATCCAACCATTATATATAACACTGGGGGAAAATAAGACAGTCTACATTTGAAGATTTCAAAAAGTTCTTATTTTAGGCAATACAGTTGTTTGTAGTTAACTATTTGGTGAGTATTTATTTTTTAAAAGATAAAAAATTATTGTGCTACCTCCAAATATTTTAAAATATAGTTGAGAGAGAGGACAAATATTGGATGATATCACCTACATGCACAATGAAATAAAACAAAGCAAGAAAATAGCAAAAAAAAAAAAAAAAAAGAATAAATCAGTAGACTTCAACAGCAGACTGAGGTTATCAGAGAGAAACAGGATGGGAACAGGGTTGAGGAAATCCAGTGGTTGGTGGTAGGGTTTTTTTCTGACTAAAATGTTTTAAAAATTGCTGAAATTTTTCCTTTTGAAATTTTAAGAAATAAGTATTTCTCACTTAGGAATATCAGTCTATAACTGAGAAATCTTTTTTCCCCTAAAAGTTAGAAATTAGATGTTGAAAATTCCTTTGTTACAGATTAAGTGGTGAAGGACTATTAGAAGATGATAAGGCCAAGGGAAAAATATGGTATAGAACGTGATGGATGTAGAAGAGGAAATAAAAGAAATGGAAATTAAGCATTAGGCTAAGGGAGAAGCATGAAAGATAGTTGTTGTTTTCATAAATAATCTTTGCAATTAGGCCTGATCCAATGTTTCAACATAAATGCTTTCATTAGCTATGTAGCATATTAGTTTGTCATTTGCTTTGTGTCAATGACTGCACAATAAAAAGGAAAAGAACTGAATGTCCTCAAGGAACTGACCTTCAATTTTGGGGAAAAGGAGTGTAAAGCAACAACAAAATTCACTGTAATGTTCAATCCAGAGAGCACGAAAGCTTAATCTAGAGGGATGAGTAGGAGTTAGGCAGTTGCAGGAGAAGATAAACCCACAAATGGGAATCTAGAGCTCAAATGCACACCGAGCATTCTTTTTATTGGAAGTTGCAACTAGTCCAGATTAACTGGAGGAAGCAAAGCATAAAGTAGAAAGAATGGAAAGGATGTTGCTAGAGACATAGTCAGAGGTTTTGTGGTGGAAACTATTGCAATTTTGTTATAATTTTGAGGTCAAGAATAGCTTAGTTATCAATGCCTTTGCTACTCAGAGTGGTGGACCAGCACCCAGGATATCGCTCTGGAGCTTGTCTGAAATGCAGTCTCAAAAATTTTCCAAACTGTTGGTAGGGAAGGAACAATGATATATTGCTAAGAAAGAGAAAAAAGTTGGGGGAAAAAGGCATAGAAAACAAAGAAGCCAAATAGTCTGTCACACCTCTGGAAATATAAGTTTTACAGAATATAGGAGGTGTGATATAAGACAGAATGAGAACAAACATGGATCAGGGTCATTTAAAGCTTTAATAAATGAGAAATTATATGTAGTAGATTTTGAAGCTAACAAATTATTTAAAAATGGTTTTCTGTGTAATAAAACCCACTCTGCTACCGGGCTGCTGGATAGATTGATGGAGTGAAAACTGGGAACCAGAAGATCTTTAGAGAGATTTATAATCCAGAGGGAAAAATAGGACTTAAGTAAGATATTACCAGCAGAGAGGGAAACTTGAAGCTGAAGAAAAGATCGGTTAAGGGGGTAATATTACATAGGAGAACTTCTTGAATCTTTAGATATGAGAAACAAGAATGTCTCCATACATCAGCAAAGGTCATACAGGGGAAATGTTTCCATCAAATTTCTTCCTAAACGTCAGTGCCTCAGAGACATTTCTGATAAGCTTATCAGGATACATGACAACTAAATCTGTATCCTTTTAATCAGTTTCATTTTCTTCATAGCACCGATCACTATTTGGTCTTACATGGTTATTAATAGTCTATCACTCAAGTTTAAATCCAGAGGGACATCTCCCTACCCCTCCAAGGACTAAATCTGTAAATCAAAAGCAATGCATAACACTCAAGGAAAGATTCATTGATTTAGGGACAAAGCACATGAGAGGAAGAGAAGGGGAAAATTTGGGAGTAAAAGGAAATGAAAATAATGCATGCTAGATGTCCAGCTGGATATTTCTACTAGATGGATATTATCAGGAATTCATGAGAGAAATTCAATTCTAAAAATTTGGATGTAAGAGCCATCTGCCGTCAGGTGGCAGTTGAAAGCAAAAATACTTTTGTTTAAAAATCAAATAGCTCATGTCAACCTGAAACCAGTGTTTAATAAAGAAACAGAAATAGATCACAAAAGAAGACTCAAAAGATTAACCAGGGGATTAAACACTGAGACACACAGGTAAGTACCGCAGATCTCTGAATGATGCTATTTCATTACAACATTGATGAGAAAAGAGCAATCCCAGTGGATGTTGAACAGAACAATGTTATTCAAGGACATGCTTTCATTATAATCGTTTCCCTTCAAATGAATTTCCCAGAACCTATAGATGACATTGAGGACTATATTGCAGCGGTCAAAGTAAACCGTTCTTGAAAATGAAACTCCACTAACACCATCGGGTTGGCCTTCAATCATACTACTACTATAACTAATGAAATACATGTAGCGAATTGACTTTTTCGATATTTATTTAAAATTCTTCTTTAGGGAAGTGGGGTAGAGAGGACATTTAAAAATATGTTAGATTTAGTGTTGTACTCTTGGTGTTAATCTCAGGCTTCTACGAGACCAACCCTCCCACAGAGAGTAGCCATAAACTCTGCATAAAACATATAAAAGTAAACACTCGGAGGCTCTAGAAAGTGAAAAAGTGGGCAGATTTTGGGGTGAGGAAGAGTTAAAGACAAGAACGGGCAGGCATCGGTACCTGCTATGCTTGACAGCTCAAATTCCCCAAGCCAAGAAATTTTGATCAGAAGAATGGGGCATCTTTAGAGTCCTGGAGGAGAAGAGACGCTTACAACCAAAATTCTCTGTCTGTGAAAATATACTTGAAGAATGATAGTGAAATAAAGACATTTGAATATAGAATAAATCTTTGAGTATTTTCCACTAGCAGTTTTGTGCTAAAAGAATGTTAAAGTTCTTCAAGTTAAAAGGAAATGATTCCAAAGGAAAATGTGCATGTTCAGAAAGGAATACAGCCTTGGAATGTAATACCTAGGTGAAAATAGAAGACTCGTTCTTTTGTTTTTCATTTCTTTTAAGCACTGATAGTTTAAGGTGAAAAAACAGAATGTTGTTTTGAAAAGTTTATCATGTTTGTAAATGTAACAATAAGACAGTTTAGAGGATGACAAAAGGTCTGGGGGAAATGGCAAGATCTCTGCATTATATACGAAGGACTTCAATATTAACACTAAATGGACTGAAAAGTTAATGGTGTGTATTATAACTTTGTGCAACCACTAAAAAGTAATGAAAAGAAGTACAGCTAAAAGAGCCAACAGGTACATTTAAATGGAATTTTAAAATATTTGAACAATTCTTTTAAAGATAAGAAAGGAGTATTGAATACAACAAATTGTAAGGAACCAAGGAAAAATAGCAAGATGGCAGCAGAGGTGGTTAAACGACCTAAAAAAACAACTTGTTCACAATGTTATATGCCCTTTAGGATATTCACACCTCTGTCTGTGTGCAATTCACAGCACACCCACCACCAGTCCTAGTACTGTTTACCACCACCTCCCCTCCCTCCTTCCTTTGTTCCTTCCCACTCCAACCCACCTATTATCCAAAGTCCTGTATTTTGTGAATCTTTTTGAAAGGGGAGGTTCTGCTCTCTACAAAACAAAACGCAAATTAGAAGAACACATAGTTTTAGGCATAGTCAAAATTATGACTATTGATAATGGTTTTAGAATATGTGAAGTATAAATAGAATTAGGAAGTGATAATTTCATAACTGCAGTCATAATTTAATATTCCTTTCCCATTAACTAGTAGGACAACTAGGTAACAAATCAATAGGGGGAGAGAGAAAGAATTTGATGGCACATGAATGTGGCATGTAAGTAGTGAAGGGGGAGGGGCGAGCAGATGAGGAAGAATCTACAGAATATGTAAGCAATAGGTCAAAACTTAGATGATTTAATAAGTATTACATTTAGCATTTGCAAAGAATTTGAACTATGTAATTTTGCAATAGAAAATTTGTTAAAATGATAAGAGCAAATTATTTTTAGAGAGTAACAAATTAAGATATTAGTGATTTGAAAGATAGTACAAAGGAATTCACTGAGACAAAATTTCAGAATCTCCAGAAAGGACACTTCACTTACAATGGAATGATAATTACAGTGAAAACAGATTTGTCTTAAATAACAAAGAATATGTGCAAATAATAGTGTCTTCAAATTGTGAATGGAAAATAATCAAGACAGTTATGCACAGTTGAAGTATCTCCAGATAAAATGGGAGATAAATGCTTTCGGACATAAAAATCCTAACAATATACCACCCGACACCGCACGGAAGGATCACCTAAAGGGCTTGTGTCAGCAAGGGACAAAAGTAAAGACAAAGCGAAAGGTTGGGAGAGTAAAAAAAAACCTGAACGCAGCAATTGGTGAAATAAATCAGCTCTAGCAACTGTAACTACTGTCTATGTTTAAAAGGGAATAACATTTTAGATGAGGTAGATGGAATTCAGGAAACAATTTAATTTTTATTCATTTATTTAATTCAGCAAATGTTTGTATATGATTAAAATATACCAGAAATTATTGTAGACTTTGAGAGTAATAGACGAACAGAAAAGACATACTGTCCTCATGGAGCTTGCATTCTAATCAGGAAGACAAACAAAATAAAATATAAGGGATATGATATTTTAAGAAAGGCGACCAATAGTTTATTCTTTAAACCAAAATACCTCTGTGAGTGCCAGGAGGGGTAGCATTGTGATGGGAAACTCTCCCTAAACTGATGCTGTCCCAACGTAGGCTCTGGCCAACCTCCATCTATGTACTGTATGTGTAAGCTTTAAGTATTATGAGAAGAAAACAGGGAGAAGATAGTGAGATATTTCATGATACCCTTAGACTTTGTTAGAAATATAAGTTTACATTTTCAGGGTAGTCTTTAAAAGACTAAAAATAATTAAAAGCAAAGGGGGGATTTAAAAACCATATACATTCAACAAAAGGCCAGAAAGGTAAGAAAAAAAGCAAAGCAAACAAAGTAAGATAAAAAGAGAAGTGGCTGTGGATGAGTGTTAGGCAGACTTGAGAAGAAAAGGAATACTTACTAACAAACTCTGGGAGTCTTGTGCAATCCTTCCTTGTATCACATCAGCTTGTCTTTATCACTTCCGTTTCCCAGCCAATTAGTGGACTTGGAACTTTTGGAGGCTGTATTTTGAAGGTTTTATTTCCTGTGAAATACTTCTTCAATTATATAATCAAAAGCAATGCAAAGAGGGTTTAATCTTTTAAAATGGTGTGATAAAGGGAGCATTTACCCCTTCTCTTAGAAATCATTCCAAAACAACAAGGAGGAAGCTTCATCTTTGATTAAAGTGAGAGGTATCGAAAACCCAAACCACAGAATACATGGATAATCTTCCAAATGTGTAGGTATAGGAGGCAGAGAGGATATTCCTGGAAGCAGATCTCAATTTTCTGAGCGAGCAAACTCTGCTTCTTCAGAATGAGGTCATAGCTTTAAGTGCTATCTCAAAATCCTCCTTCCTTGTATATATAGATGGTTTATGTTTTTCAAAGCTGGAATGGGCCTACACGAGCACTGACACAGATGCAGCTTGAAACACAGAGTTGTCCTCTCCCAAATACATACCAACTATGAGTATCTAGTGACTATAACATTGCTACCACACCAACAATGATTACTCAAAAAAAACAAAAAGAAAAACCAAAAATTAACTCAATTATGAATAGTACTGAAAAATATCAGCAAACACCAGAAAGAATATGAAGAAGTGGGATTTATTCTTAGAATGTCAGTATGACTATGTGCCTATGGTCTTGTATATTATAATATGTGTGCATTTAAAAATAATATTTGATATTGACCTGTGGGAAAGAATTACATGATTTTCTCCAGTTTCTAAAATACCATTTAAGCAGTTCAACATAATTTTTGAAAAAGCAAAGGTGTGCTTAATAAAAATAGGTTCTCAGTGATCCAATATCTCAAAGCAAAGTAAACCTGGAGCAAAATGGAAACATTAGAAGTGTTGCATTGGAAATTAGCAACACTGTAAGAATGGTTACTTACACCACAGTTATTTACCACTGTTCTGATGATAAAAGAAAAAAATTAAAGGCATAAAGTTGAAAGGGAGAAAGTAAAATTATTTTATAGATTACTCAGAAAACAAAATAATTAGCAAGAATTACTAGCGACATTAACAAAATGTGGCCAGTTGAGTAGGCAAAAGATTAATGTACAGAAATCAAGAAGTGTTGTGTACACAAACATTATCTAGTCAAAATATACAATTGGGGAAAGTCTGCAATTAAAATAGCAACAAAGAAGGTGAATAGCATGGAATGAAATTAATAGGAAATGTGTGAAGTTTGTTTAAAAAAATGAGACACGAATGAAATAAAAAGGCACATTACTGATGTCAGTACTTACTCAAAGAATCAATGAATCAATAATTTAATGCAGTTCAAATAGAAACACCAACACAATAGTTTTGCATATGTGAATTAAAGAAGCTTAAATAAAAATAAATAAATATCATGCAGGTTGTGAAGAAAACAAAAGCAGTGGAGAGAACTGTCACAACTGTTCTGACAACTGCTTGTTAAACACATTAGAAAGTGACAGTAGGTATTTGTAATAATAAAGTATTAGAAACTTCTAGACAATGAGGTAATATGCAAGCTTTGAAAAAGGAAAACACAAGGACCACTTTATGTGCTGAGAGGATGTACAACCATTTAACGGGAAAAAATCCAGAGAAAACTTACCTGTGTCACTTTTGTGTGCAAAAAATCTAGAAGCAGCAGCATATGTAATGCAGTTTCCTCTCTATAAAAATGGGGGCGATGTGACTACTGATTTTAGAAATTAACACGCATAAACATCTCTGAGACGTTCGTCAGAGATTGCCGATACTGGTTTATTATGGAGAAGGGACAGTAATGGGTCATGGGGAAGATGAGAGGTAGGGTTTTATTCAGCATTATTTCCTTTTGTGCTTTCAGGGTTTGCACACATGAGAATACAGAAATATTTTGTAATTAACTTTTTGCAAAGTATATCATTTCAAATATCAAATGGCACCATTTAGGTCAATTATGTTGAATCAAGGAGACAATAGGGTGGTTTATCTGCTCCTACATTCCTGTAGTCAGTCTAAGCAATATCCTCTCCAAAGAAGATCAGGAAAATTCTCGAGGGTAGGGAGCCAAATCTCTTGTCTCCTATGGTGGTCTGTCTGATGGTTGTGGCCACACTGGGCTTTTTATTTCACAGTAGAACCATTTTGGAAATTCTTATGCAAAACCCCCTTTCACCTCAATTTTGGGGATCTTTAATGTAGCCCTCATTGACTTTATATAAATGTTTCTAATTTGTGGCTGTAATTCTGTCATATACCGCAAAGTTTTCCAGAGATTGATATCACTTTCTATTCCCTGCAATGAATGACAGAACAAACCGAGACCTTACAGGTAAATCAACAGTAGGTTTTATCTTTTGGTTTTAAGCTTTTTGAGTCAGAAACAGGCAACGTGCTTAAATCTTGTTGTAATAGACCATATATGTATATAATGGGATTCGTTTAGCTTAAGCTGGGTCCCATAATACTTATTATTTCATAGCCTAATATTTTACTTTGTAAATGCTATCTATAATTTGTCAACATAACCTTCCATTAAGGAGGTCATTTTTTCAAGCTAAGAGTGAGAATAAAAAAAATAATGCTTATCTTACAGAATTCTGGGCTAGAGCCAGTAATATACCCCATCCACATGGGAAAACACATGTAGTACCTATGATAACATGAGTTGTGTGTACTTTGACTCCTCAAATAAAGCAAAAAAACCCCAACAAACCCAAACAACCCTCACAAAACAAACATATATATAGGCAACCACAAAAACAAAAAACAAGAGAACAAAATATGCAAATATTTAGACCACACTTAAACCTTTTTGCTAAAGTTTCAAACATAAAATTTAAAGTTTCCAGCTTTGATTAGACACCCAGTACATAATTTGGTATCCAGTGTCTGCTCACAGATGATCAAAATTATCATTTTAAGTAGCTACAGTCTTGCTAAGCAAAGGATGTTCTTGCAACAGAACTTGATGGATTTCATGTGTGCCTAGTTCATTAAACACTCTCCTCTTTAGAAATGAGGTTGAGCGAGGTTTGTGAAAGGTTTTTTCTCTGGGCTCCACGAGGAAAGAAAGTCAATCCAACAAAAAGTCGAATAGCCAGGGCTTTATCAGGGTTTGCCCACCTGGGCGAGGTTCTCCGGTCCGCAGAACGGGGCCTGGGAAGTCGCGCCCGAACAAAGGGAAGCGGGCTCTTTAAGCAGAAGAATTTCGCGGCTTCATACGTAGCAGTTGGGGATTGGTCCTGTGATTCCAGGTGTGGGCTTCAATCCCTCAGTCTGACGTCAGCCACCTTTTCCCAGGTATGGCCGCCATTTTGTCCCTCTGGGCCAGCCTAACAGTTTGGCCCATCAGTGCTTCATCAGAAAGCAGACACAACGGAGTCCAAATCAAGAAGACAGAGATACACAGGGTTAGAAGCACTGCCTGTGGCCGGAGGAGGGCCAGTGACATGAAGGATGATAAGGCCCCACTTTGTATATGGGGCAGTAGCTCTGAGGGATATCATCAGTTTCCTCTTTCTCCTTTTATTTTTAAGGAATATAAGGTTATATTGTCCTCTATTTCTTTATCCTCTGAATTTTATAGAAGAGTCATCTATGTGCATGGATTTAACCTTTTTGTTTCTCTTATCACTTCTCCAGGTCTAGCTTCTCACTCAAACTCCAGTCTTAGTTCTTCAGATGAGACGGCTTAATTTAGCTTTTCATGATCCCTGCAGACCCAGCATCTGTAACAACCCATGTCATCACCTTCTAATGCCAGATCCTCACTCCTATGAGGCACCCCATCTTTTATACTAACTTGCTCCTCTTTATTCCCCAAATTCTGTAAATATTTTGAATAGTTATAGCTCCCTTTCAGATACCATTATATTACCTTGTCTGGCCCTAATCTTCAGCTCACGTTCCTGCAAGAGCAGCTTGCAAAACAGTTGGTCAGTGTGAATCAAGGTTCTGTTCTCTCCAATCATCGTGCATGTTGTGACTAGAATAAACTTTGATAAAATTTCTCAACTGTTTTCTATAAAATCAAATGGATCTTCCATTGCCTTTCTTTCAAGGTCATCCATATCCTTCATTCCCGGATCTACTCCCTCCACTCCTATCCCACTTGCAAAAATAAATACTACACTACTGTCCCCAGATACCCTCTTCAAAATTGCCATGCCCACTTACCTCCCCTGCCCTGAGCCAGCAGAAAAGAGCAGCTGCTTTCAGCTCACAACTGGATCACTCACTAAACTGGCACATGCCTTTCTGGGAATGGCCTGAGACTAGTGGCTCACTGATGTGAGCTCCAAAGGCCTGTCCTTGCTTCATTTAGGCACAATTCTAATATACCTCCCTAGCTGCAGAACACCTGATAGAGTCAGACAAGGCCTCTAGTGCAACCAGATTGGTCTTTCTGCCACACTATTAATTTCCTCACTACCTTTCAGTCTGAATTCTGAGAGCACCTCCCACTAAATCTTCTGCAACTCAGTTGTAGAAAACCAATCTAAAGTGGGCAGTTGCAGTCTTCGAAAATAGAATTTGTTTGAAGATGGGTCACTGGTTGGATTGTTGTCAAGGATGGACCGTGGCGTGCGGTAACAGTGTGCTATTAAAATTTTTCCTCGAGCAGAACTGACATGGGATGTTGCTGGCTAGGATTTTGACTGGTGTAATACCTTTGGTGCTTATGAGTTACAAGGGTTATTGTAACTGCAAAGACTTTGGAAGTGGGTGTCAACTTCCAAGTGGTATTGATTTGTTCCAGAGGTTTAATAAAAATGATTCCATGATTGAGCACCAATTCAGTCAGAATATGACAGCCAGAAGGTCTTCGACACATTTAATTAAGTCCTATTTTTCTGGAGTCGGGCAAGTTTAGTTGTGGAATGAGCACTGTTTCCGAGAAGTTTAGTCTTAGCTCGACTAAGTCTTCTGTGCCAAGGTTAGGAGACTAATAAGGCAGGGATGGAAACCCTAAACTTGGGATGGGTAAATGCAGTCAAGAATCTCAAACTTCCCAACTGCCTGAACCTGGTAGGCCTGTTGTTATGTCCCCACCTCTACAAGGGGATGTGCTGGGTCACCTAGGGAAGAAGAGTGAAGCTGCTGCCCAGGAGCTGGGATAGTAAAGCTATGACTCTGTGTCAAGCGTGTAGCATCAGGAAGGGAAGCAGTGCACTAGATAGGATGCTACCATGGCAGTACTCACCCATAATTCAGGTCTTAATATTGCTGTAAATAGGCTAACGGTCATGCTAATAAGGTGCTAGCATGATTCCTGGTGGATCACAAGAGCTATGATCCCTACACGATGAAATAGAAATGCAGGAATTTCTACAGTGGATGGTGGAGGAAAGGATGCAAAGACTCAGAGCCGCGGACCTACTAAGGTGAGCTTGCTCTGTAAACCTTAAAAACCCACCTTCCAATAGCATTACTCTGAAAGCCTTTGTCTACCAAGGGAATGACTCCTGTGCTTGTGAAGGGAGCAGCAGCAGCACAGAGACACTCAGCCAGACCGGCCCTCTGCAGGCTGGGGCTAAAAGGAAGAGGTGCTCTTACAAAACCCAGCTCCATGGTGCACATGGGAATAGCAAGATTTCAAAATAATTTCAATCAGGAAGCAGCACTTGGCTTTCAGAAGTCACATGGGCAAGCATACTTGTTGTGAATAGTCGAGAGACTGGCGTGGCATCCACAGGGCCCCAACGAGAGCCCCTTGGTTAAGAGTACATGGTGTTAACAAAATACCACAAACTTGTGGCTTACATAGGAGATATTTATTTTCTCACAGTTCTGAAACTAGAAGCTCATGATCAAGATGGCAGCTGATTTAGTTTCTGGTACAGCTCTCTTCATTGCTTATGGTCACCTTCTCTCTTTGTCCTCACGTGGGCTTTCCTCACTGGAGAACCAGAGTGGGGAGAAAGAAGCACTCTTTGGTGTCTCTTCTTGTAAGGACACTAATCCTATGAGTTCAAGGTCCAGTCCTCATAATCTCTTTTAACCTTAGTAACTCTCTTCAAGGCATCAACTCTGAATGCAGCCAGGCTGGGGTTAATGCTTCGGTATATGGATTCTGGGAGGAGGACAAACACATTTAATCCGTAAGATCGCCTTTGCACTTTCCTGTCACTAGTATCTGAGATATCCTTCCTTATTTAAAATAGCCAGTGCGTCTAGTCAGTACATATTGCTTTGTCAACATTCTTCAATATAAAATTTTCATACCTTGTTATTTTCGGGTTCCATAAAACTAATGAACTCTACTTTTCTAAATCTAGCAAGTACACTTCGATATCTAATAATGTAACTTCTCTCTAATTTCTAACTTCTACGGTACTTAAATTTGAAAAAAAAAAGAGCTCTTTTAACTTCTGGGGCAAGATTGATTTCCTGCTTGGTGGCAACATAAAGATGATTTAAAGAAATTAAGCTATCTTCCTTCATAAAAGGGCTTCTTAGATTCAAAGAACATTCTACCTCCCTTTGGACATGAAATTTAATTTGTCTAGTCACACATAGTTACTGAAATAGAATAGATCTGAGGTGAAGGAGCAGATTTAAAAATCAGCCACATAACCAAATGCTGAACTCTGCAGAGTTTAGTACCCTTTGTCACAGAAAACTGAATTCCCCAAACCTATGCCAGGAGGTGTATTAAACAATCTCACTTTTTAGGGATAGTCTATTATGAATTTTTGAAATACTTTCAAAATCTATTGTCTTTCTAAAAAATATAAGTGGCATTTGTATTTTTCAGAAAAGAGTAGATGGTGTTCCTAGAGGCAAAATAATGGGTTGCCAATAACAGTGCTGCTTAATTTACACAACCAAAGGAAATCATTGATGGATGGTCAGAGGCAGAGGGCAATGTTTCAATAAAAAGAGCACCTCTTATTCTAGTTTCTAGATCAGGCCTGGAATCCATTGGCGGAAGGAGAGGCTGTTCTTTAAGGGTAAGGGCCCTGAAATACCAGGGCGGATATAGTAGTCTGCTATTCCTCTAGTCCTTAACTAGAAAATTGAGGATTTATTCAGGTGACTGTACTTTCAGAGAACTTTTTAGGATTATTGAACACTGATCCTGAATTGACACTAATACCTGGAAATCCAGTAAACCACCATGACTCCCTGTTACAGCGGGAGTGTGTAAGGACCCCTAAAGTCCTAGCTGAGGTTCAGCTCTCCAAGGCTCTTCTGGTTCATGGATCCACCCACCAGCCTTTCCCTTCATCTCCGAATGCATACTTGAAGGGACACCGTTGGTAGTTTGAAGATTTCTTACACTGATTTCTTGACTTCCTGAGCAAGAGCTAATGTAGTGAGGAGGGGCAAGTAGAAACTTCAGGAGCTTCCAAACCCAGCAAAAAGCATAAATCAAAGCTAATATTGAGTTCCAGAAGGAATGGGGGAAGTTAATGAAACTTTCATATTGTAAGCGCCCCTATCACATCCCCTTCTATTTCATCAAGTTGATCCCTGCAACTTATATTGCTTATATGATAAGCAATTGGGAAGTAGACTCAGTTGCTTCCATTATCTTCAGTGTGGTTTTTTCTTGAGCAGATAAAACAGTCTTTTGAGCTAGCAAATTTTGTCGTTGCTGCTGTTTGTTCTCATACCTGTCAGGAAGGCGAATGTGGTGCAGTTTGCATTTCCAGGGAATGACAGCAGTTCATTTAAAAAAATCTTTCCTCAAATCCATGCTTTTTCTTTTTCTTTTTAGGAGAGGTGCAGGCAGGAGGCAGAATGAAATGAAGCCCAGTAAGTAGGCAGGTAGGAAGAAGCATCTTTATTTTTATTTTATCTTTTTATTCTAGTTGTTCACGTTTGTTGTTTCCTCCTGACCCAGGACTAAACTCAGGGATACGTGGCTTGCTCCTTCGGAGGTGACTGAACTAGCCACTGCTCCACCGAGGTGCGCCCAAATCCATGTTCTTAAGTCCTTTATCAAGAAATAATATGAAGTTATCTGGATCTCACATACATTCTGTAAAATATTGATCCACCATATGATTAACATCATATAATAAGACCAGAAGAAGTGTAGAGGAGGCATTTTTAGAGATCTTGGTTTATATACCATGTATATACCAAACTCTAAGGTTTAGACAACAAAAACTATACAGAATAGGTGATAAGGCACGCAGAGGTGGAGCAGTAATTAGGTCAATTGCCTCCAAAGGAGCAGGCCACATCCCTCCAGGTTTGAGTATCAGGCCCAGGGAGGGGGAAGCAGCCATTGTGAACAACAAAAAAAAAAAGAAAAAAAGAAAGAGGTTTCTTCCTCCTCTCTCTTCCTGCCTGTTTGCCTATGCTTCTTCCTGCCTGCCTGCACCATTCTTTTTTTTTTTTTTTTAAAAAAAGGTAGGTAATAAAACTTATAAAGGATCAGAGAGATTATGATTCCAGACAAGATGCATTGGACACATTTTCCTTGTTCTTCCCACTAAAAACTCTGAAAAAAAAAAAAAAAAAAAGCCTATGCACATACATATTAATATTCAAGATAGTAGATAAAAGAAGGTAGACCAGGTTAAAACTTCAGGATTCAAGGAATGATAATATAACAGTGACTTGTTTTCCCCTCATGTATCCCAGACAAAGTATTGGAGGAGTCAGCAACTCATAAAACCAGAGACTACAAACAAATAACAAAAACTGCCTGTTTTCTCATATTTCCCTTTAGGTAAGGGGCATCACTTGCCTAATGTGCTTGAGAAGTAGTGGCATTGGGACTGAAGAGGGTGACAGGATGGAGGTGAAGGAGGGTACACAAGATAACCTGTTGATCAAGTTATAGTTGTGTTACTTATGATTTTGTGTTTTTGATTATCGCCTTGGCAGTCATTAATAGTTACTAGTGACAAGTCAATCATCAAATAAGCTCTCTAGAAATACATAGACTTTTAGCTGTTTACTCAATAAAAATTATTTTCATTGACGGTATAACTTAAAAAGCAATGAATTTCAGAGACAAATGAATTGAACAGTTTTAGTATCTGAATACAGTCACTTCATATTATTGATCAATTTTGGAAACTTCAAATTTAAGCAAAGTGCTGTCTGATAAAAACCGATTCTCCAATAGTGTTGTTTCGTTAGTAACAGTGATGAGAAAAAAACAACTTCTGAACATTGGTCAAAACATTATTTGAGGACCTGCTGCATTCTGTCTCAATTAATAAACTAAGATCAAAGGTTTATTTTGAGTTAAATTTAGTTTCTTTGAAGTTCATGCTGTGAATCAATCATATGCATTTTTATTAATGTTTTTATTAGTAATTGAGTTTACTGGTAATTAGATTTCATAGATAATTACTAGGAAAACAGAGACTATGGAAATAGTATTTAAATTAAATATCGAAACCTCTGAGAGTGAATGGGAAAATGGACAAGACTCCAGGACTTCTGCATATTGAAGAGACAGGTGTGGTGCATAGGTTGCTAAGAGAGGGTGACATTTACAAAAACCTTCCCCCATTAGTATTTCTTATACAGAGAGAATGGTGAGAAAAGGTTAAGAATTCTGTGTTCAGGTGCCTGGGTATCGGTAAGAGTCCTCCCAAGGCAAAGATGGAGAACCATCTCTGTCTCCTCCACAACTGGGATGCCTGCTTCTGATTCTTGTTGAAGATGCCAGGCTCACAAGGAGATCATGTGACATAGACTAAGGCTCCAGCACCATGTCTGGATAAATCGCTCTGAACCCTCAGTGCTCTGCTCGCTGAAATGAGTTCAGAAACCCACTTGTCCAATACATCGCACCAGGATCACATATGATTCTAGAGTATCTTTATTCTATAATTTAATAGTACACCTATAAAATAATTACATTATACTTATAGCTTTTCTTCATTTAAAAACAAAAAAACAATTAAATACAATTTGAGCCATTGTAAGGTACACTTTATACAAACAATAACCCCCAGAAGGAGCTTCACACCGCAGCATATCATCTTTCTCCCATCTCTACTCCCACAGAGTGGGTTCAAAGAGACTGTGTTTGCATTCCATGAGTTCATAGCTTACTCCTTCCCCTATCTGCTTGGGTTCTGTGCTAATGAAACAACCAGGGATGACTTTGTAGTTGGGCTGGAGAGGCCCCTCCTTTCTCCTCTTCCCCTCTATCAGCCTCCATCTCAGTCATGTGGACCTCCTTCCTTCACAGTTTTTCTGATGGATGTCTGTTCTGCCACTGAGTCTGACTTGAACTTTTCCATTAAATGCAAAATCATTTCTGAACTGGGGCATCTTCTCTACTTTTTTCTGTCTCCAGGTTTTGACGCTTCAGGAGTTCTATTGATTTCTATCTCCTGATTTAGGCCGGTGTATCCCCATTTCTGAAGCCGAGACTCCTTTTACAGCCTTTTCTGCTGAGGGATCACGATGTCATAAAAGTGACAAAAGTGAAAACTCAGTGTGAGGGGCAGAAGTCGGAGTCCTCCCTAGCCACCCTTTCTCCAGGCAAATGTCTCTAGTTCTCCATCACTGTTTAAACTGAGGAAACCTCAGTTTCCAGAGCAGATTGTAGAGGGCCCCTCGTGACCTTGGTCCTGGGCCTTTTGAGTTCCCTTGGCAGAAGCACTTACAACTGCCTATGTAAGCATTAGGGAAACGTTCTCAAAGTCTGTTGATTCCCACTAATGACATCACATTCACAGTTATCAGATTCTCTAAACCTCACTTGCAATGAAGCTTTCATGGGACAATTTAGCAAAGGGACGACAAGTAAGAATAATTTTGCAGGAAAATAAATTATGTCAACATCCTTACATCAAGAAACCACATGTGAAACCCTCAACGATTGATTATAAAGATAAAAAGTGACCTAATTTTTGCTCATCCTTTTCCAATCCATTTTAAAGTGACTTGTATTCTATAGGACAGTTCAAGTAGCTATCTGTTCTCTAGATATTTATCCTTTACTTCTTTCTAAACCACCAAGTGATCCAAATCAGGCTTTTAAGTATGTTCCTCTTTGAACAGGAAATTTTTTTACTTGGTGTCATGGCAGTGAAACACTATACCTTCTCACTCAGCACACTGGATTTGACATTACAGGGGCTTTCGAGCTTCAGGTCAGTGACTTCCCAGGGAATACCCTTTCCTACACCCCTCCCTCCCAAGCCAATTTTGACATTGTGCTGCAATGCTTTAGTACCTTCATTGAAATAGAGTTCAATAGGAAAATCATAATGCCTCCCATCTTCCTGTCCACTCTAGGAACAGGTGCATGACAGTGAACTGCTGACTATCATTATTTAAGTAACACACTTCCTGGGCAAACCCTTACCTTGCTCTGGTCTTTACTCAGAATGGGCTGCGCAGCCAGAGTCAAAACATGTGAGAAAATACATGGATAGGTCTATAATACTTGGTAACAACTCTTTACAATAAAGGTCAATTATAAAACCAGCCTTAATATGGAGACCTTTTGTGTGTAATAATATTCTAATTGCAGCGAAAATAGCATGCACACCAGAGTTCATCTTTAGTCCACAGATCAGAGTGAGGGGAGTGAGGAAGAAGAGGCAGTGGTGGCTGGGGGTGGGGGTGAGGGGAAGGGGAGTGTGGCTTGCTGTGAGCAAGGTCCCCCCAAAAGCCCACTTCGTCCATCAAGTGGCTCAAGTTATCTTCTTGGTATCTGGCTTGTTGGGAGAACCTCCCTGTCGCAGAGCCTTCTTTGCAGACCTTGTCCAAAACCGAGTCACAGCAGCAGCGCAAAGGGCAGCTCTGGGATGCTCCTGCCTGAGCTGGGGCACCAGCAAGAGAGCTACCAGGAGCTGCTCCGAAGAAGCACATCCTTCACTTCCCAGGGACAGGGAGTGAGCCGAGTGGAGGGTGAGGCCCGAGAAAATTCGCTTTTCCACATGGTGGAAACATCAACATCACATTAACAGTGCATCAGCTGAAAGGTCCTGTCCCACTGCTGGGTGGCGACTGCTGCGTGGCCAGCATCTTCCCTTGGGCCTAGCAGGCAGGAGACACTGGTGAGGCCTGGGGTCGGTCAGGAACACATCGACAAGGTCCCACGTGCAGTCCACGTTTGTGACAAGGACACCATCGGCACCAAGAAACATGCTTGCTGCTGAGGGGACAGCAGGCAGCGTGCGAGTGAGCTCGGAGGACGGAACAGAGGCGGCGGCGGGACGACCCCGCGGGGCGCTCGGCCGGAGTGGCGTCCTGCCCGGCCTCACTGCTTGTCAGAGTCGCTCAGGTTCACCGACATGCAGCGGCACTGCTTCACCTTCTGGATTTTTTTGAGCCGGAAGGGTGGGTCCAGCCCCGGGCACTCGAGCTCCACGAGGACCGAGGTGACGCGCTGCGGCTTGCAGAAGGCGCACGACTGGAAGGACTCCTCCTCCTTCTTGACGTGCCGCGGAATGTAGAAGGAGTTGCACTGGCCGTAGCAGAAGCGGTTGAGCACCGTGCGACTGCGGCAGCCCTCCTCGCTCACCGTCTGCCGCAGCGGCTGCGTCTTGCACCAGTCACTCTTGAGGTACTTGCGCTCGGTGACCACCAGAGCCTCCTGGCTGGAGGCCAGGACCTCCTTGATCTGGTGCTGCCATCTCTCCGAGTTGTTGCTGCTGCCGTCCTTATACGGCGACGGGATGGCTCCCGCGGGCCGGGTCCTGCGGGCTTCTGCCACCTTCACCAGCACCGCCACCAGGAACAAGGACAGAGAAAGCTTCCAGAGCATCCTGCAACGAGAAAAGAGTCACAGGGCTTGGCTGGATCGCGTGCGACAGGACAGTGTTTCCTGTGCGGCAAAGTGGAGGGGCAGCTGGAGGACGCAGCGATTGAATGGGACCCTGTCCACTGCTGTGACAGCGTCCTACAGACAACCCGAGGCCAGGGGGTGGGCAAAACGGCTAGTCATTGATAATGCATGTTGAACAGCCACAGCAAAATGACAAAGCAGAGGCTGTCAGGTCTGCAGAGGTACCACCATGGAGAGCATTGTAGTATGTGGCAGCATTACGCTAAGTGCTTTGTTGTATATCTCATTTGTTCCTCAAAATAACTTTCAGTGGGTTGGTGGCCGTATTCTCTGTTTCCCAGTTAAAGGACAAGAGGTGAGGTGAGGTGCATTGCTCAAGGTCACTCGCCACTGAGTAATGGCCCAGGTGCTGGAGCCTGGCACCTACCTCCAGAGGCATCAAAGTTAACCACTGGACATGGGTATGACCAGGAAAAGGAAGATTCAAAAGTAAATAAAAATAAGGTTAAAAAGGAAAGGAAAGATGGGCATGGTTTACAAGTCTCTTAAAAATGAGTTCTAAGTTAGAAATGGACATCTATTATGAAAATTAGTTTTTGCACCTTGGTTGATTGTCACACATAGTAACATTGAACATCTGCACAAAAATATTCAGATGAATCATGAATTAGTTTCTGGTCATGAAAATCACTTCTCCATGGTGAAGTGGAAATTTCCAGAGCCATATAAAACCAAAATAAATCAATATAATGCTTACCCACATGAGTGGGTTATTTTTTTCAGTGTGTGGACTAGCAGATTCTGATATCTGCCCAGAAGAGACGGGAACTAGAGAGAAACTATTCTCAACTCTAAACAATGTTTCCTAGGACGTAAACCAGAGTTTGACTGAAATGAAAGATTAATTTCAAAGTTTAATTTACAGTTTAATTGTATTTTTTAGTACCCTTAAGAGACAGAAATAACTCTCAATAGAAATGATTTTTATATCTCCCTTTACAACTGTAGCTTTTATCTTCATCCTTATCATCATCACTGTATTAACATTTATTCATTTCCTTGTGTAGTTTACCCATTGTTGAGCTCTGAGCTCTCATATTTTTAACATGTACACCACCAAATGGCATATGAAATAATATATAACATTATATATTTATATATAATGTATATTAATTAATATTATATACAGTAGATATACACATTTAAGTGATTACATTTAATAGTAAATATATTAAACTCCTTGAATTACTTTAGACTAAATACATTCATACTGATGCTAATAGTTAATACTACTGATGTTCAAAACGTCTCAAGCACTCTTAATTTTTCTTTTCATGCATAAGCATAATCATCTATGAAATAAGCATTATTTCTTCCTTTTTACTGAAGAAGAAATGGAAGCATTGAGATGCTCAGTAACTTCCCAAGATCATGCATCCAGTATGCGAAATGCTTGAATCCACATGTCTTGAATCCAGGTGAGTATAAATGTCTCTTTTTAAGGAGCATTTGTGTTAAAATATCTAAAAAGAGGTAGATAGTTCCATAAATAGGTGGTCAAAAGGTACAGACTTCCTGTTACGAGATAAATCAGTTCTGGGTATATAATGTTCAGCATAAAAAATATTAAATATTTCTCCATGTCACTTTTGTTAGTCTAGGTCTAAGACACAAGAAGCTATTGCACATCACCAAACGAATGATTCCTTCTTCATCAAATACTTTCATTTATTCTGCAGCAAATACTGTGACAGGCCTTGTGAATTCCAGTACCTTCCTCAGAAATAAAGACAAAAGTCTCCCAGGGTTGGATGAATGCTTACAAGATCTGCTCTCACCCCATCGGTATCTCATGGGACGTCTCACCAACTTTCTCCCTTTGCTCAATTTGCTCCAGTCACACTGACCAACTTTTTCTTACTAGAATGTACTTAACACTCTTTTATTTTAGTGCCTTCCACTTATCTTTTCCCTGGTTTTGAATGTGCCCCTATCTATGACCTTCTCCCACAGTCTTCAAGTCTTTACTCAATTATCACCTCTTATATGAGGCCTTAGTATGCACATTCACCACAACATTGGCATGTATGGTTTCCATCCCTGCTTTGTTTTTTCTCCATAACAATTATCATCTCCAAGATAGTATTCATTTTCTTATTTATTTTGTATTGCCTGCTCCCCACTCCCCTGCATCCCCCCACCTCCCACCACCACTTGCCACTGCCAGGAATATAAGGTCCAAGGAAACAAAGAACCAATTATTTGGTTCTTTGCTGTATCCCCTACACTCAGAAAATTGCCTTATACACAGTAGGCACTCAATAAATGTGTTGAATGAAATGTGATTTCCAGGTGTTTCTGTATTTTCAAAAAACTTCCAATTAAGAAGCTAGTGAAAGACATGTAAATGACAAAGCAATGGCTTTATAGGAGCAATAACATCAATTTGCATATTGGAGAACTTGGGATGCAGATTCTTGAGCTCCACATCCAAAACATCTGAATCCATAGAGTTGAGGTGAAATTTGAGATCAGTATTTTAAAAGAATTGCTTCAGATTGTTCCCATGGACACCAATGGCTCCAGGGGACAAGGAAAGCACATCAGTCCTCCTGGAGAGCAAATAGGAGATGCCTGGGAAAGAACAACTACCGGAATCTCTTAGAACCCAATACGATTGCTCCAGGCGATGACTTTGTAGGAAGCCCGGGAGATAGGTAAATGTAGATGACTTTCAACAACAGAAGTAAGAAAATTGAGGAGAGAGAGAGAGAGAGAGAGAGAGAGAGAGA
Organism: Solenodon paradoxus; assembly: GCA_004363575.1. NCBI lineage: Eukaryota > Metazoa > Chordata > Mammalia > Eulipotyphla > Solenodontidae > Solenodon > Solenodon paradoxus. The sequence goes on from RJWH01001048.1 coordinate 253,859, forward strand.
GAGAGAGAGAGAGAGAGAGAGAGAGAGAGAGAGAGAGAGAGAGAAAAGACTTTTTTTTATAACAACATTTTGTCCAACACCATTATTGAAAATTTACTTTCCCCATGTCTCCTGAGATCCACACATGAAGTCTCATAAAATGGTCATGCTTTCAGCAAGCTCATGGCAAATGTTGAGTACTGGACTTGCTCCGTTTACACAGCTTATTGTATTTGCAGAATATTGTGTGATCTCAATAGTCTCTTTAAAAAGAAAGTATTTTGGTTCCATTTTAATAATTTCCGAAATTCCGAGTAAACACGATCAAAAGTTTGCAAGACTCAGCCAGGAAAGATTTACAGAGTCAGTCCAGTCCCCAGCTCCTAGTTCCAGTAACAGCTTCGGTGAATCTTTGATAGGCTCAGACATGCATGCTTTTACTGCACAGGTCTTAGCTGTTGTCAGAAGAACAGAGTTAAAACATGTTCAAATGGAGAGGCAGAAACAGTATTAGATGTGGTGATTAACAACATGCATTCTTTGAATGCTTTAAAACATTTTCAAAACATCTGACAATCCCTTAGAAGTTAAGCCTCACCAAAACCTAGGAAGAATGCTAGCCTCCCATTTTCAGGAACGAGAAAAGAGGCTGATGAAAGCTAGATGACTGGGGACTAGCCAGGCTCTTCCCTCCTTCCTTCGCTACCTCTCCTTTCTTTTCTCCTTCACACACAGCAACAGTGAGATTGCCAAGGATCTGGCATCTCAGTCTCAGCACAGGCAAAGAGGCAAGAAATATTTGGCTTCGGTAACTATTAGGCTGTATGCTCTTTCCTTCAAGGGCACTAAAGCAGTGGGACTTGCGTTGTTCATGACACATACTGCATTGATCCTCAGTTGTGTGATGGTCCCCAAAGAGAGATCTGCACACACATGGAAGTGGTCCCACCAGGATCTGCACTTAGCACTCCAGTGTCCTATTCTGTCCTGAGTCACTTCACTACTTAGAGAAATGGTTGGCTTACAGCTGTCTCTCAGGAACAATGCCACAACCACCAGTACCCACATCACGAGGACACTTCACTTTACCTCACATTTTGTGTTTGACTGGTATTAGAAGAGATTCATAAATGAATATTGTTGGTTTTACTAACTATCCTTGTGACTTGACAATGTTGTCCATGGCAAAGGTGCCAGGATTGTACACGCTGATGGACTAAGCAGACATGACTGGCCAACGTTGGTTGTGCAAAGACAGAAGTAGTGGAAGTACTTTCCTCTTAAGTGAATGCCCTAGACCAGACCTTTGTAGATGCTAGAACAAGGGCTGCAGAGGCTAAAACCAGCAGCCTAGTGTTGGAAAACGTCATTCCTGGGAATGTATTTTCACTTTCATTGCTTATGTTTTGTGTATGTGGGTGTGTATCTTTGACGTTCACAGAAATAGTTTCTAGTTTCTAGGCAGCTAAATAACGGGCCCCTTCTGTCAGCCCATGTTGCAAGTGTCAGGGCCTCTACATAGGAGCTTGAACAATAAAACTTCCTAATTTCTAGGAAAGGTTGCAGCAGTGCTGGCTCATCCTTGCCAAAAAGTGTATATAGCTGAACAAGGCCAAGGGTGCAACTGAGCTCACTCAGCCTGAGCTTCAGGGTCAACTCGAAGAAGTACTGCGTGAGGGTGACTGGGATGGGGCCCGGATGGTTTCTGTGACTTAGTAATAATTCTAAGGTATCCTTGAAGACTGTGGGGAAGGGAAGCAGCCAGGAATGAAGAACGACAGGCATACCTGGGATAAACTTCCCATGGCCCAGTGGACACAGGATCAAAACCAAATGACAAACTCTAAAACAAGACTCCCAAGAATGACAGACCTCAGAGATTACTTTTCAGTTTTACTACTGTCACAACCTCAGCAGCCAAAGGCACTTCATCGATGACTTGATTACTAAACTGGAACATTCAGCTCCCCAACTCGGTCTTACTAGTTCTTCAGAAATAGGCTTGGATGGTCCTTGGTCCCAGGATTATCTCTTAGCCTCAGGTTGCTTGTCTGTTGAAACCCTTACCTCTGGCAGCTATCGTCTGTGGCAAACTATGGCCCATAGGCCAAAACCGATCTGAAGTCTGTTTCTGTAAATAAAGTTGTATTGAACACAGCCACATGTAGTCCTTCACATTTTGTCTATGGCTGCCTTTGTGCTTCAAGGACAGCCAGTGTGGGGACAGAGACCACAGACACAAAGGCCAAAATGTTTACCCTCTGACCTTTTGCAGAAAACTGTTGCCAGACGCGGCTCCAAACTTTCCTAGCCACTCCAGCCATTGCCTTCGATTGAACGTGGGGCTGTTTTTCTAGAAAAGCAGCTCTCAATTTTGAATTGAAGTATCACAAACAGAGCAATCAACATATAACAAAACCTATCTCCCACCACAGTAATTAAACTAAGAAACATTTCTAGTTTTATTTTGTCATCTCTCTATTTTGGAAGAAATCCAACAATGTAGGTAAACTAACATCTCCTCCTCCCATCATTTCATACTTTCGCTGAGATAAGCAGCATCCTGTAGTTGGTATACATTATTCCTGTGAATGTATTTTCACTTTCCTTGCTTATGTTTTGTGTACACAGGTGCGTATCTTTGACATTCACAAAAATAATACTATTCATCCTTAGCTACCATTTAACTCAGTAGGTATTTGAGATCTTACACACGTGGACATTCCTGGAAGGTGGTATACACCTCCACTGCTGAATGCTAAAGTATAGCTTATAAATTAATTTTCCTGAGAAAGTTCGATTGCTTCTATTTTTCTATTATTGTCAACAGTGCTTCCCTGAATATTTTTGTATGTGTTTACTTATGCCCATCTGTTAGAGTTTTTCTAGAGGAGACACTGAGAAATGGAAATGCTGGGTCATCGGATATGTACAATTTGAACTTGACTCAGTTTTGCCAAGTTACTTTCCAAATGCTTGTACCGATATTCTCTCACTTGGGTATGATGTGAGTCTCTGCTGCTGTATGTATTTGGTAACACTTAGTATTACTAGATTTATTCCTTTTTGCCATCTGAAAAACTTGAAAAGACATCTTATCATTATTTGCGTTTGCATCTCTCTGATCACTACGCCTACATGTAGCAGCTGTACCCTGAAAAAGCATGATTGCTGTTTCAACTAAATTAAAGAGAGAAATTAAAATATTAGGAAAGGAACAAGAAGGCATGCTGACTATAAATCTTTCGAACTTTCATGAGAATAGGAAGTGGCTTGCCATTTCAAAGCAGAATGATCAGGGCGTCATACATGACTCAAAAGTTTAAAATCCAAGTGGAATCATTTACTTTTCCAACTAACATTGCCTGAGTGAAACATCCAGTATCATTTTGTTCCAGAAGTTTAATTGCATCTGGAAAAAATATATTATGTTTTTATAAAAAGGTTTTCCACCAAAGAAGACATGATACTATCATTTTGACTTCTAGATAGCAAATGTATCATTTGAGAATTTGCAATGAGTTCTTAATCTTTGAAGAAATTGTAGGGATAAACTTAGTTTGGGAAATTCAACACTGAGGCAAGATGGCAGCACAGCATTAAATTAAATAAGAAAATGGATGGCAAACTGCTTTGAAAGATGTAAGCTTATACACACCTTTTTTTTTTTCTCTCTCTCTCTCTCTCTCTAGCACAGCCACTTGGGAATGAGAAGGAGAACATGGTTTCTGGGCACCGAGCCGCCCATCTTCTGACCCTCTGTGACTCACTCTCAGGCTTCTCTGGGTTTCCTTCTGTAAAATGGTGTTAATGGCTCTTGCCACCCCTGTTCCATGTTGCTGTTAAAAGGAATGTAGCACTAAGATCAAGTCATAGTCCAAGAACTTTCTGAGTGAAAAGGATCATGAGTTTTATTTGAAAGGAAGAAATTACGAGTGATCCATCAAGGATTTTATAGTCAGTGACATTGTTCTCTGAAATCATTAGGCAGATCCTAATGCTTTGTTGTCATTGTTGACGAAGATCTTAGGCTGTTGTCCAATAAACCAACCGTGCTGCGGTACTTGTGCACTCCTCAGTCTCCTTCCTCATCCCCTCCTAGGATGGTTACGCATGTTCAGGGCAAGCTTCTGAAACAGCAAGCTCTACAACATTGAGAGCAGGGTACAGATTTGCTGTCTATGCATCCATAAAATGCTGTGAGCAAAAAACAAAACATCCTTCCATGCACTCCACCAACCACTTCAAACTGTTGTTTTCTTTGTTGCGTGATAGGGCTTAGGAATGCTGGCAGAATGGTGTTTTCACCTCCTCTGAAATTCATGAAAAATATTTTTTTCTTCTTTTTTTGTTTCCCAGTCTTTTGATCTCTTTTCCTGGTTTTTCTTTCCCTGATTTCCTCCAAAAGGTTGGTATTCCCCAACTGTTTTCCCCATAACCTTGTTTCCTTATTTTCCTCATTCCTCATGTTCATCCCAGGAATTTCAATTGTGCCTATGATTTCAACCATGACTCCTATGCCTTCCTCTATTCAACTGCCTACCAAAAATTCCTTGGCTGTCTTTTAGGTACCCCAAATACTATAGATTCCAAATCTTCCCATATTTTTCATTCATTTTCTTTTCTGAACATTCTTATCTCAATGAATAGTACAAGAGAAATGACAATTCTGTATATTGGTGCCTTTTCCAAGACAGGATGTCTCCAATAATTTGCTTTAGATCAAAATTGGAGGATCTAATTAAATGGTCAACTGATAGCTCACCAAAAATGAATTTTGAGGGTGATCACTGTGACTTTTCACATGTAAGCTAAGCTGAATAATTTTGAGAAATTGAGACCTTTATTAAAACACATTTATTTTTGTGCCTATATTTCCTTAGTATCTAATATAATCACTCAGACACAACAGAAAATTTCTGCCAAACTGTCTTTTCTTGGAAATAAATAGTATTCATCACAAAATATAAATAACACCAAAAATCTCCATGTATGAGACATATTTTTAAGAGAGGCAAATAATTGAAATGTATGTTTCTATTTAATATTTACTAAATTTATAATGATATATAATATTGTTGAATAGTGCTCATTCTAACAAGTAATCAATCTATAGGAAAAAATTAAGTACTTAAATTTTAATGTAACAATTAAAATTGACATGTATATTTTCTATCAATAAAAGAATGACAAGGTACAAAACAAAGACTTTAAAACTTAGAATCTATTATGTCAGGAAAAATTCTATGGGAAAAACCAGAAAGAAACACTAATTCAAAGAAATAATAATTAAAACTTTATTTTTAAGAAATACTTCTATGTGTATTTTTTTAAAGATATATAATAGGAGCATAAAATAGATATGGTATTTATATTTCCCTGGAGATAATAAAAAGACCATAGCAACCATTTTATTTTAAAGCATCAAGTTTGAAATATTTAAAATGATATCTACTTCGAATTTTGCCTATCAGTGAAAAAGCTTGTGAGTGGTTATATAGATCTAGAAATATAAAAAGTTCAGCGACTAGTACACTAAAGTATATTAAAATACATATTTTCTTGATATTTTAAACTTGATAATTATATTAATAACTATTAAGTATAGAATTATTCATAATACTGAGCAAGAAGACTATGTCATCTTAAATTCTTTGATACACAAAAATTTTACACCCACATATAAGTGTTAGGAAAAAAGACCTTAAGCTTTGTTCCTCTCTTATTCACACACTCATGTCTCTTGAATTCTGCAATCTCTCTTTCTTGACAGATTATCAAAACAGTCTGTTGGCTAATGGGTTCATAGAGGACTGAAAGTCCCATATTGGGTAACTTAATTAAAGCAATAAGGTTCAGTTGGTATTAAGTCTTAGGCACCCTGCCTTTTAAAAGTTAGCTCCTATTGACAAACTAAGGTTGATCTCAGACAAATTAAGAAAACGAACAATAACTAGAGACAATTAGGAGATTTAAAGCATGCCAATGGACATGAAGTCATGGGAAAAAGCAAAAAAAAAAAAAAAAAAAAAAAAAGAATGTCAAAAACTTATTAAAAAATGAATACCAAAGCTATCTCTATTTATAAGTCTATAATATGCAGCAGTTTATTAATGAAGCATTCATTCATTCATTCATTCTGTATGTTCCATAAGCTTTCCTAAGGGTTGGGATACAAAGGTAAGACTTCAGTGTATTTCAAAATGAGATCAATAAACAAGAAGTAACATTAATTATGGAAATGGAGGAATTAATTAGCTATCTGAATAATCCATGAAAAAAATCATGTTAGCTTTCAAAGGAAACATTTTTGATATTTGGCTTTAACATGTTGAGGTGACTGAGTGGATATGAGGTCAAGGGGGAGAGGGATGTTTCAATATTTGCCTCAGGCAACTGGATGATGTGAATGAGGTTCATTCACCTGATTGAGAACAGTGGATGAGGTGGTTGGCAGGGCCAGGGAAGTTCCTGAGGTAGAGGAAAGAAATACGTCTGGTAGCAGTTAGGCCTCAGAATGTGGATTTGATATGGCGATGTCTTTTATGTGAGACAGGATCACTCAGAGGTAGAGAGAAGTGGGCTGAGGTGGAACTTGAGGACACAAGTTTTTAAGGAAGTGAGGAAAGGAAATCTACAAGGATGGTTGAGGAAGGGCAGGGATAGCCAGGGATGTAAGAAGTCAGGTGAGGTAACACTGGAAATGTATTCATTGGCCAAAATAATCTTGGCCAGAGGAGTTCAGAGATTATGGGAAGGCATGAGCAGGATTGCAATGGGAAGTGAAGATAATGTGTAGTGAATTTTCTTTAGTGTGCTTTGAAAAGTTGCTGATAAACCATAATTCATCTAGCTTTCTAAATATTTAAGGATTCACTCTGAGTGCAGTCAAAGGAATAAGGAAAGGACAGACACCACTCTCTAAAACACAATCTCTAAAACACAACATAAGCAACCCAACTACTATCACCCAGAAAAGGTAAATAAAACGTGACCAAGTGGAAAGCAGATGACTGGGTCTGAAGTTCCCTAAACTTTTTCTGAAATTCCCTTGTTTTTTAAATAATTGATCTCTTACAACATCCAATTTACTTGCCTTTATAACAGAACGCTCCTTCAGAGTAAAGACCAAGTCTGCTTTGATCACCATCATATCCTTGGAACTTAGCATAAGTCCTAGCACATAGCAGAAGACCAGTAAATCTTTATTGAATAAATAAACGAATTATCTCATATTTTAGAGGAATTGCAGTTGCTGTAATGGCAACATGCATGACAATTTGCTAGTATTCTGCCATAATATAACTGATACTTGAGAAAGGGAAAGCCTGAACGGTTAGAGGAATCATTCCTTTGCTTTTTATTGGGGAAATAAAGCAAATTTAACTGTACCATTCATGCAGCAAATATTTGCTGAGTGCACATGTGCTCATGATATGTTTGGTGTCCATTCTGCTTTTAACTCTGTTTAGCTATTTCTTTGGATCAGCCTAATTATAAATAATGTAAATAAAAAGGACTTCTACTGAACTTTTGAAGTATTTCTAAAGAATGTTTCTTGTTAACATCAAACAGTTATACCTTAAGCCAAGCTTATCAAATATTTTCTGATATATTGTTTCCAAACTCATGTATTGGTACATTTTCTCATGGAGCAAGTTCTATTAACAGTATATATTATGTGTATTCAAACTCTTTCAAGACAAGACTCTCTTTTTCTTTAATAAACAATCCTTATTATAAACAGACACACCTAAGAACTTGTTAAAAATGCAGATCCAAGACCACATGCCAGGAATTCACATTCTCAAGATACGGGCTGGAACCTGAGAAATGACATTTTTAATAACCACTCTATATTCTGGAAACCCAAACCTAAATTATTTGTCTAAATTGTAATTATCTGGGCTCTGCTCCACTGCCCAGGGCAAATTTCATTAATTACATACTCATTAGTATAGCCCAGGAACCAATCCAGTGATGCACAACAATCAGTGTTAAAAGTTAATTGAAATTTAGATGTAACATCTTTCTTTGAGCAATTTCCCCATGTTTAGAGTAGAGGACATCTTTAATGGTTTGTGACAGGAATATGTGAGGGAAATGATTTGCAAGTAATTGTGAAGTGTGTTTCCACTTAGGATGCCTTTCCCCTTAAGCCTGTGTGCTGTGGCTTCCACAGCTCGGTGGGGAGCCCTGGAGGGAGAAGGCGCAGGAAAAGAAACGAATCAGGCACTTGGCCTTCTGCAAGTCAGATACAGACTTAGTGGACATAGATGCAGAGACCTGTCCAGGAACCATCTTGACTTTTCTGCCCTGCCTGGCCTTCTCTCCTTCCACTTCTCCAGAGGGTCTCTTTCAGGCCACACATGTGACTGAGATCTTACTGAAACTCAAAAGAAGCTACAAGCAGGCATCTATTATGGTGAAAGAGGTGATGGAAGGAATTCTGTATACTTAATATGAATAAAATCATAGGCATCTTGGAGAGGCACTGATGACAGCAGTGGTGGGATGTGAGGAAGCATAATCCCTGAGAGTTAAATACGTGAAGGATTGTCATGAGGAAATCATAGTGAAGTCCCTTCCTGGCCTACTCTAGAGCAGGTTGGGACCAAAGAGCAGATAGGCCAAGGAGAAATATTCTCACTCAAGATGCATGTTTTTAAAAATAACTGTATCTCTTTAAGATGAATATATTCAGAGTAAAGTAGCCATAGAGACAGAGCACAGACTGGTGGTTGGCAGAGCCTGAGAGTGGAGGAAGGAATGGGGAAGAACTCCTTAGTGGGTATAAGCTTTCCTTTGGGGTTACATATGGCAGCTGCACAGCTTTGTGAGTGTGCTAAGTGCCATTGGATTGTGCACTTTAAAATGGCCAGTTTTATGTGAACGTCATCTCCATAAAAACATAGCAGAGGAATGAATGCAAAACAATTTTATAAACAAAATTCAGTTTGTAGTGAAGATCATAATCAATCAAAATCAAAATTTGCTCTCAAAAACAAAGAAAGAACATGGATTGAGTCAGAGTAGATGAAATTCTTTATCTCTGAGAAAATAGGTAAATGAAGGATTTGTGATTCTTGTTCAAAAATGAAAAAGAGACATATGCCTTGGATGGAAACTGCCCCTCTGTACGATCCTATTTAACTGGTCTTGCTTTTTAAAAAAGCTTAATTCTTTTGTCTTTAAAAAAAATCAATTGTATTTTGATTATAAAAATATGCTATTTGGAGAAAATTTGGAGAATTCAGAAAGTGTGAAGGAGAAATACAGTTTTCAATGGCTACTAATCTTCTGTGCGTGTTCAATGTAATTGATTGTTCTTTATTTAGGTTGCTTCCAATTTTCAGTTTTATAAATATTCAGTTTTACAAATAATATGGCTATGAGTGTATGTCGGGAATTAGGTTGACACAAGTCTCATCAGGGGATACCAGTATTGTACAAATGACAGTGTGTAACTACATAGACTTAGATGGTAGAAACTACTATACATCTAGGCTGCACAGTAATGTCCTATTAGGACCACTGTCCTATGTGAAGTCTTTCATTGATCAAAACATTGCTAAAAGAGGGATGACTGCACATTAATTTTGGATCATCACATGAAGATAGAGCTCTAAAAAGTCCAATACTATTTTTCCACTAAAGGATCTTTGGACTCCGAGATTTGATGAGTTTGAGTATCTGTTTAGGACAGCAAGTGCCTTTGGTCCAGGACAAAATGGATGAAGTAGCTGCTGAAGATCCTTTATAAGAAAGAACAGGGAAACCAACATTCAGAATTCCTGAGTTCTGACCTAGCAGAAGAGACAAGTATTTAGCAGAAACAGAGGAAAGAACATCGACAGATTTTCCATCTTCTCAGTTCACCTGTCAAACCATTATAATGGTATACATTTTTTTCTCTTGGGATATAATTTTTAAATATAGTCTTTTTTTTAAAGGCTCATTATGTTTCAATGCACAGACATAGTGGAGGGAAAAGGAACATTATTTTGGAGAAGGTTCTTAATTAAATACTGAAGAATCTGTTGGTGAATAATAATATGTGAGTAGAGTATAAGTTTGAAAATGTCTATAAGGGTGTTTAACAAATATCTTGTAACAAAAGAGTTTTGACATCAAATGGAACAATATCCTTCTATTTTAAAGAAAAAAACAGAAAAGAAGTGATTTGTTTGCATAACTTAGTAACAAGCTAGTAGAATATTTCTGAAAGTTATGATTTTTTCTTCTATTTTCGACTAACAGGGCCTTTTCTTTTTTTCACAACTAATTATTTATTAATTTTGGTCTTCATTTCTTAAAGTGTGGTTCCTGATAAGTAGCATCATTATCACCTGAGAATGTATTAAAAATGCAGAATTTTGCCCCTCATCCACCAGATCTACTCCATTAGAAACTCTGCAGAAGAGATGGGCTGTGGGGCCCAGCAATCTGTTTTGAGAAGACTTTCAGATCATTCTGACTTTTTTTTTAACATGAGCTTTCTGTTATACAACATACAGCAAGAGGGCTCTAATGATAAGAATTTTTAACAGTTAATGCAATTGCTTTGCTCCTTACTGACTACATTTTTTACTTTCTGACACCATTATTTAAAAATACATAAGAACAATGTATCTGAAATTCTACTTGTTTTGTATACTGCATATAAAGAAACATCTGAAGAATAATTCTACATAAAGTTTTTAAATAAAATGCTTACATTCAGTTTATTTTTCTGATAAAATTTATTACAAATTTCATTATTTGAAAGGTTAAGAATATTTTATTAGTAGAAATTCAGTATTTTTCATAATACCAATTACTGTGCTTGAGTTTTCCATAAAGTGCTCCACTGAAGTATTTTCAATAGACATAAATTCTTTTTCCACACATACTTACTTAACATGTACTAGATAATAATTTTGACACCAGGAACAACTAGGGATACAGCATATAGGAGCATTTTTCCAGAAAGTTACATTCTAGAGAGAGTACATGGAAATAAACTAGTCAATGATATAAATAATAGGTACTTTCAAGTAACAAGAAGTACTATGAAGAGCAAAACAGGATGGTATGAGTGGGAATGATTTGGACTGGGGTGTCATTAGACTGAGTCATTAGGGAAGGCATCTCTGGAAACAGGGAACAGCCATCATGGTAATTAAATGGGATGAGAAGAGTTGCCATATTCTTAGAAGACAAAAGTCAGTGTCACTAGAGCTTGCCATCATAAGCTTAAAGGAGCAGAGTAGCATGATCTACTTTTGTGTCTTAAAAATTTAGAACTCATGACTGAAGAAAGGCATGCTGGTGATAATGCAATATAGGAGGTTACTGGAATAATTTAGATGAGAAATGATGGTGATGGGGTAAGAGTGGTATTAGTGTAAAGAAGACAAAGAAAGAGCTTTAAGATATCTTGAAGAACAAAAACATAATGACATATTTCATTAGATATGAGAGTGGAAAAAGTGTTTCAAATAAGAAAGAGTAAAGGAAGAGCCTGTTTGGGATAGAAATTAAGGATTTGATTTTGACACTGTCAAATTAAATTTGATGTGTTTATTAGATATCTAAATGGAAAGGTCCAAAGGTCCAAAGGTGAGAAATGAGAGTGAAATGTATACATTGGGGTAGAGATGGTTTATAAAGCCAAGGTTATGGATAAGTACATTTTAGACGATGCTAGAGAAGAACAAGAGTTAAGAACACAGCTTGGGCATGTTCTCTGGGAGGTCCTAAAAAAAATCAAGCCAAGTTGGAGGACCTGGCTAAGAAGACAGAGAAGGAATGGTCAGAGGTGAAGTTTTCCATGCATGAACACAGGAAGGAGGTTGTAGCTGGACGTGTGTGTGTGTGTGTGTGTGTGTGTGTGTGTGTGTGTGTGTCTGTGTGTCTGTGTGTGTGCATAGGGGACAGATGGTGAGGTTATGGAAGGATTTTGGATCATTTCAGTGTAAGTAATACACAGTTGCATTAGGCTAGCTCTTCAATTAAAAAAACAAATGATTCCAACAAACCCTATAAATCCTAGACACATATCATACTCCTACAAATCCAATCAATTAAGTTGAACTTATTCTTTACTTATAGTTTTATTTATTAAATGAATCTATTAGTCCAACTTCTTTTTGCTCAGTTTTCTTCTTCATAATAAAAATATTCATCTGTTACCGCCCCCCTTTTAATGAGTTCAAGATACATTATAATTAGATGATATCTCAGATGTGTTTTAAGTCTCATGGAGGTACTCTATATCAGCAAGACTTTTATGATCTTTCCTCATTTACTCATTTCCTTTCTCTGGGAGGGCACTTTTGAGATTACATGAGGTCGAAATTTATGAGTTAAACAACACAAATACTTAAAACACAAGCACTAGTACTTAAAGAAAAAGGGATAGGGGTCATTGCAAAATATTGTAAATTTTGGGACTAACAATTTTGTTTTGTGGGTTTTCTTCCTGAGGCTTTGTTCCAGAGAGGGCAATAAAGGGTAAAACTCATTAGTGCATCATTATCTTTTGTCTGAAGGAAACAATGTGTGGTTTCTGGGCATCCCACTTGGTGTTTGCATTGGTCCTGGATGTATTTCAAATCAACTACATTGTTTGAACAATTCCCCCTCTTAAACATGAAAAGGACCACCACTAAACCACAGACTTGATGTTAAATTACTAGGTGATGACTCTTCTGGCTCCTAAAGGTTTCTAGATCTTAGTCACTGAAATCTGAAATCATGAATGTTTCCTCTAATGAGAAAGAGCGAAGCATTTATGGTAGACCTCCCAGGCAGTCTCCCCCACTCCTGCCCCCAGTACACTCCATGGACTTCTGACAATTTTGGTTTGGAATTAAGGTCATTGAGTTCTTCCCAGTTCTGACTCTTAATAGCAATTCTTTAGAAACTGCAAAGCACTACCAGGTCAGACCTGCCAATTCACAACTACCAACAATTTTACAATCAATTAATATGTTTGATCATGAAAATCCAGTCAGTTTGCTTCTTTATCAAAATGAAGCATTAAATAGATGTCGGTAAATTTAATGTTCTCTGAACTTATTTTCCTTGAGGATTTTATTGGACTTTTTTTTTTTTTAAATGAGAATATCAGAGGAGGAATTCTGAGGAACTCATAAATACACCTGAGGTTATCGAGAAAGAAAGTTCCTTTCATAGCTATATTTGCAGTTAAGTATAGTATACTGCCTTCAAACAAATATTTGATTAGTTTCTTCTCACACTGTAAATGCATGCCTAGATTGAAACAAGAAGAAAAGCAGCCACTTACCGCCTGGTTTATATTATTGCCCAATTATGAGAAAGTTGCCAGGTTTTAATGTCAGAGAACAATAGAACTATAAGTATTAGAAGAGTCACCGTACAATAATTAAGCTTCATTTCTGTGCCTACATTGTGGTTTCGTTTCTGTTATTGCAATTATCAAGTGCCCGATATGGTCCAATGATGTGACCTATATTAGAAGATGATGACTCTGCAGAGTTATGAGTCTTGGCACTCTGGACTCTCTCCGGACTCCAATACCATCTCCAACACATAGAACTCATGAAAATTTGAGCAAATTTTAAAACTTCTTTGTGCCAGGGTTTTCTTATATGTGAACTGGAAACATAGTGCCACCTGCTAATAATGCTGCAGTGAGGATTAAATAATTCAATATGTATACATCTTCTAGAATAAACAGACTTCTCAATAAATATTTATCAAAAAAGTGAATTCCTGTCTTTTAGATAAGAAAACTGAGCTTCCACCATTAAGAGCAGGGATTCAAATTTATGTCTCTCTGCTTTTTCCAAATATATCACAATGACTGGAAATTTTCCTTTCTCTTTTTAGAGCTTAACAATGTATCTTTATAATTAGCATCATCTTAGGTATCTATAAATAATAAAATAATACTTAAAAATGGAAACAACCTATTGTACCATCTCTGAGTTCTTAGTAAATTTTTTACAAGGAGCTCCATGTTTTTGTTTTTGTTTTTGTTTAGGTGTTCATACTTGGAGGCAAAGAATTCAGAAACTTATCTGCTCCAGCCTCCCCTGAGCAGCCTGAATTTCTGAGGGGATTACTCAGCATGTTTATAACCTACTGAGCTTGTCCATGTGCTCTGGCACATTAGTCATTTTTCTTCAAGAGAAATTCCTTGATTAAAACATATATGAGTTTGTTGGAAAAAATCTGAAACACATTATAACAAGAAACCCACTAAGTGCCAGCAGAAAATCAGATTCATAGGACATAGACCCATTAACTTTCAAAAATCCACATCCTTTTAGAATCAAATAAAGGGCACTTTAGAAATGACACTATATGATGATAGTTTTGCTATCTATGTTATTTCTATTCACTTTTATAGTAAGGACACAATTCATAATTCATAAAAATCATGCCTATCAAATTTTTTATGTCAAAATTTGGTTTTCATGTAGATAAATATGTCCATTTTTCTCAATTATTTCAAGCTGTTAATTGAACTGTGTGTTCTGAAAAGGAATATATATATGCTCGGAAGGGCAAGAGAATAGAGAAATGCTGGTTCCAAAGTGAGCATTGCAGTTTAGAAATCTATCAAATTCTGCCATCACTTGGAGAGACATGGATAAATAAGTCATCTGTGAAAGTCAAAATCCGTACCTTTTCCCGTGAATTGTAGTTACTTTTTCTTTAAAGGATGGGAGAAAATTCTGAGCAGAAAATACATCCTGTCTATATTATATGGAGAGAAATGTGTTTTTCACTTTTTTTCTCTTTTTAGCTGTTAATTCTTCCCATGTCTGAAGGTCAAAGTTGACAACTGGAGCCTAGTAATTTCTGGGCTTGCTCTGTAGTTGGATTCATAAGAAAAACAAACCCCATGTGAAAATTATGTTTTGATCAAAGAATTTTATCTCATTCAGAAACATCCACCTCATGAAAAGAAACCAACTTCTCTGTGGCAGCAAATTTCACTCAAGTTATGTACTTTCGGTAAAAAGAGGATTTGACTAAAACTTGCAAGCAGGGTTTGTAATTAGTAATTAGAAATAAAAATGCTTAAAATACAAATTCAGTACAGCATACAAAGTACAGATGTACAGGTATTTGTTCATACATTGAATGAGCAGTATTAGAGATTTAATTATAATGGGAATTTTTTTCTCTCCTTGTCGATAATAATAGTTCTTTACTGGTTTCACTTAATTGATTTTTCTCTCAAAATTTTCTTCTACCTTCTTTCTTTTTGTCTTTCCCTTTCTTTTCTCTTCAAGTTACAATATATATTTTTTCATGCTTCTTCCTTTTCTTGATAACAGGATCTAGCTTTTATGACCACTATTTTCCAAAAAATAAAATAGCTTTTATTCTCATTGGTAAATCAACCAATCATACTAAGTGTGTATGTTTCATTTTAGATCTAGGTCAAGGTAAACTGGTTATTACATATATGGTATTTGCTTGACACTAAAATAAATCTGAAGCTGCACTTGTATTGATAGAGATTAGCTGTTCTTTCTTTCTCCATCATTTTATTTCACATGGTTTCTTGAAATCAGTCCTTAGTGTTTGTCTAGTATACCCTGGGAACAGAAAGATGCATTTCTTGTTCTAGGTGATAAATCTAACTTATCCCCCTTTCCACAAAAGAAATTTAAAGCATAATAAACAATATTTAAAAATGAGGTACATAAGGTCATCAACCTGTAGTCAGAATTTGCTCTCCTACTTGTACAGCTCAAACTCACCTACTTCAATGTGTGTGTGTGTGTGTACGTGTGTGTGTGTGTACTTGTGTGTGTGTGTCTATCCAAGTTCATGTTTTGCCCTCTTTATTTACACATCTTTTTAATTTTTGGAGAGGGCAACTCATCACTAATTTTGCATTTTCTTAGGCTCAGCTTTCCTAATTTTCTCTTAAAGTTTTTGAATGTAGGAGTTATGTTTTAGAGTTGGAATGGGCCACAATAATCTTTTCATTCCTTCTCCTTCAAAGGCTATGGGATACAGTGGAGTACTTCCCTGCCCCATTACTCTGGATGACAGCTGATGAGACTGTAGCAAAGTAGAGCATAACCTTTGCTTCAAATTGGCTGCTTCGAGGAGTAGCTATAAAGTAGGTTCTCCCTCAGAGTGTACCCCTGCCCCATCTACCTATGCATTCACTGAGAGCAGGAATCACCTTTTTCATAATGTTTTTCTCTTTTTTAACATCTTTTGAACTAACAGTTCTTTTAGTCCTTTTTCTTGGTCAAGTTCAGCTTGGAACCAATCATCTGGTTCAGGATCCCATTCTTCATATATATATATATATTTTTTTTTTTTTTTGGAAAGCAGAAAGATAGAATAGAGTGTAAAAATGGACCATTATAACTGTAGTTTGGATAAAATTTGTTGTTGACTTCATTTTTGAGTCCCTTTCTCTCTTCTAATTTCTCAATTCTAAGTTACAGGGGCTTCATACTTTGCAAGTTCTATCTTTTGAATAATGGAAGCAACTTATAAATGGTTAGCACATTTAGTATGCTCTTGTCGGGGGTTTCTTGTTTCTATCTATTTTGAATATAAAACAGGAAAAGGTAGTAAGCATCCCAAGCAAAGCAAAAATGGTGATCCCACCATTGGTATGAATAATATTTGCTAGAATATTACGTATTTACATTAGAGAGGAATCCTCCTTCTACCTATTTGGCCATCAATATTTAATATACATTGGCATTCACATATGTGATACATTTTTGTGACATGATTTTAAATATAATTTTAAACCTACATGTCACTGAAAATCTTCAAATGGGGAGAGAAAGATTAAGAAAAAGTTGAAGCTAAAATAAAAGATAAAAAATATAGAGCATAGATTCATGGAACGCCTTTGGTAGGGAAAGCCATGAATAATTCTCTGGGCAGAGTTTTACCTTGCTTGATTACAATAAATTTGGCTTCTGGCACATTTAAAGCTCTGCTGAATGCTTTGCCTTCATAAAACGATTTTGGAACAGTGGTAATACGATTGAGAGTAGAGACTTAAAAGTTATTGCGCTTTTACCACCTTTCTGTTAACATCTAGTGGCAAAATTGAGCAGAAGTCAGTATTAATGAAAACGTACAGTAAATTTACAAAATGATTCCTTTAGAGAACCCTAGACCTCTAAAGTCACTGTTGTCGGGAGTTCTATCAAAAGGCACCTCTGTGTTATCAGTTTCCTTTTATAGGAATGTTTGTGCTTGCTCCTGAGAAAACATTGACTTAAACACATTTGTAACTGCTAGTAATTTAGGTTGCAATTTTCTCTGGTGTTTGCTAAAACCAAAGCCTATTTAATCAGATACAATATATTACATTGCAACTTCACTATCCTATTTTACTCTATTGTTTAGAGTACCTTTCTAGGAAAGAACATTCCATCTACATTTAAACAATCAATATATACGTCCTTGAGCTTTCAAAAGGACAAGAGACCACAAGGAAAGAAACAAAGAACACGGAAACATCAAATTTTTCTTGGTGACATCTAAAGGCTTTATTTTTTTTTTAAGATTCCACAATGATTTACAAATAATAAAAAATAATATTATTTATGCTTTGCTAGGTTGCATATTTATATAGTTAAATAATTCAGTCTTCTAAAATAGACACCAATAAATTTTCTGCTCATCCCTGTCCTACAGCCCTACAGGTGTGCAATATTATCAGTATTCCTGAGCAGAGTTTCTCAATTCTGCTTTATAAATATTTTAGTCTGGATAATTCTATGCCTTGAGATGCTGTCCTATATTTGTAAGATGTTTGGTAGCATCCTTTTATCTACCTTTCTGATACCAAAAAAGGCTCTTTTCTCCTTCCCAGACATGTCACTGAAAAATGTCCCCCAGAGATTCCCAAATTTCCTTTGGGGAGGGATTTTATAATATATCTAAAAATATCTTCTTAACAGCACATAGAGTTCTCATAATTTTTGTGGATCTATTCTAATTCATCAAACACATTGTGAGAATCTATTTAACTAGTAACTTATTGATAATCTTTCAATTTTTTCTGCATCATTTTCAGTTATGTGCAGAGTGGCAATGAAATATCCAATACAATACATAGGTTATTTCAATGTATGAAATTTCACTTTTAATGTAAATAATTCCTAGAAGTAATATTATTGCATCAAGGCTATGTGTATTTATAATTTTGATAGGAATTGCTAAAGAGTTATGTTTAGAAATCATACCAATTTATAATCTCTTTAATAGCCTATTTTGCCAAAATGGCATTCTAATAGTATTTTGACTTTTGCCAATCACATAGGTTAAATATGATGTTTAAATATTCTTTTAATAGTCATTTCCACGTTAAGAGGTTAAGTGAATATTTATTTGTTTAAGGTTTATTCATTTATCTCCTTTTATAAATGTCTGCTCATATCCTTTACTCAGCTTATTGGGTTTTTAGAAGTTCTTTCCCTATTTTACCCTTTGTCGTGTCACAATTATTTTTCTGTCCACATCAGTGTTTGTTAATTTCTTTTTGTATGACACAAAACAGAAAGGTAGGAAAAGACTCAGATACATGTGAGTATTTAGGGACTGATTATGGTGACATTTTGAATAAGTGAGGAATTACACAATAAGTAATGTTGGGATAACCAAAAAATCATCTGCAAAAAAGAGAGTTGAGTCAATGACTCACATTCCACCAGGATAAATTCCTCATGGTTCTAAGTTTTAACTAAAAAAGTATCAGCGAAAGCCACAGGAGAAGTATTGTTTTAATAATCTAGGTGTGGAAAAAACCTTCCTAAGCAGACACACAGCACAAAAAGCATACCAGATTAAAGATGTTTACTTTTTGATGACCTTTCTTTTGCACTCTTTTTCCCTACCATTATTTTTTGAACTAGTTCCAAGACTGAAAAAGACATATCAGCAGGTCCTCGGCCTATTTAGTGCAAAGAGCAAAGTGACCTCATGATAATGATATGGAAGCAATAGGAGTTAGCATTATACCAGGAACAGCTAAGAATAGTAGAGAACCAATGGCTTTTAGGGTCAGGCAGGCCTGGTTTTCACTCTTGTTGCAACTACTAAGAGACTCTATGACCTTGGGAAAGTCATACAAATGCTTGGGGTCTTAGTCTTCTCCACTTTCTTGGGAACTTTAGCTAAATTAAGTGAAATACCTAGTTGGGCATAGGCTCTAAATGACTGGTACCCACTTCCTTACTCTGTCCCTGTAACATGACATTCTATACAGGCTTTCTCTGATTTCTAATATCTTCTCTAATTTTGTAATTTTGGGACTGGAAAGTTATGATTTCTTACCTCAAGATTGCTCTACCCTGATGTTGAGTCTGTACTTAGGAATGGTGCTGCAAGTAGGGCTGTGGCTCCTTGTTTTCTCTCTGGAGTCCTTCTTTTAGAGAGATGAGCAATGACACTCAAGCGTGGCTCCGAAGGCTCTCCTGGATCTCATCCTGGGGTCAAGAAGGACTCTCTGAGAATGAGGGGCCAGGGCAAGGACTCTGCCTCTGAAGCCTCTGTCCTCAAGTATTCATTTTCTGCTGCGGTCATAGCAAAATCGCCACAAATTTAGTGGCTTAAATCAACACAAATTTATCATCTCAGAATTTTCCAGAAATCTGATGTATATTTCAATAGACTCAAACTGAGTTGTCTATAGGACTGTGCTCCTTTCTGGGGACTTTAGGAAAATAATCAATTTACTTGCCCTTTTCCAGGTTCTAGAAGTTACTTTTGTTGACTCAAGTTTCCCTCTCTCCATCCATGAAAGTTAGCAACTTTGCATTTCTCTGACTATTATTTTGTACTCACATCTTTCTCAGACTGCAGCCAGGAAAATTTCTCATCTTTAAGCACCTGTGTTTATTATATTGGGTCTACCTAGATAATCAGGGATAATCTTATCTATCTCAAGATGATTAATTTGAAATCACCACTGCCAAATTCCTTTTGCTATGCAAATGATCACATTTACAAATTCCAGGGATTTGTAGAATTGGTGAATTGGTAGCATTGGTTTTTCTCCCATACCTCTCTAACCTTTCATTCTGGGACCCTGTGGTGGGCATGTCATCTTTGAAGCGTCAAGATTAATATTTTGCAACCATGTCATCACAATAAATGCATCGGATGAGTGCCTTGGTGGTGATATTTTTTTAACAAAACTTAGGCCCTTCTTATAACCAGGACATGAGTTTAATATGCTGCTTTCTGCAGAAATCAAAGCAATGTAATCTCTTCTCTGCCTTTATCACTAATCCAGAAGCATTTAAAGCCATGTTCTCCTTCGCTTGCTCTGCCATCCAGTGCAACTGTCTGAAGGCCTGGGTGCAGCTGCTAGAGCTGCCATCAGCGCCACGGCCTGGATCAGGTTCCTTTGGCCTTCTTCTCTAAGTTGGCTGTCTCCCAAGCAGTACTTTGACTTAAATATTCTATTACTGCTCTACCAGGCACTTTTTGACCCCCGTACGTCTTTGAGGCCATTCCAAATCTCTGTGCTTACGTAGATGTGGCTTCAAGAACATTTAATGGACAGACACACATTGTACATTTACTGCTTCAAAAAAATATGGAGTTTAAGGAAAATATCTCAATATTGACACACAGCAAAAATAAAAGCTAACAATTGTTATTTGCAGACTTGCTTTTATGAGCATATGAAGACATGGCCTAAATGCACTGGCTAGAAAGAAACTTGAGCCTGTAGGATGGGGTCAGTTATCTTGTTACCTTTTAACCCTATGAACTGATGTTCCACTAGCTAAGCAGTACTCAATACTGGCAATGATCCATACACAGAACTGTGAGATGGAAAGATGGTTGAGAAGTTAAAGAAGGGAAACAGAAAGAGGACTGGATAACAGGAAAAGAATTAAATCAATTTTGAGGAGAAGGTTCATCTTCACTATCACTCATTTGCCTCCAAGACATGCCGATTAGTCTTGTTTTAAGTTTATTGGCATTTTTTTCTACTTGTTTTTGTAGCCCAGATGTAAATGAAATGCCATAGATTTTTATTAAAGAAATGAAAACTTATTCTGACAGGTTTGACAAATGCACTGGTGCTGATTTTCATATATCACTCTGTAACTTGAAACCATTTATAGGTCTCGTGGAGAGTCTTTAAAATAATACTTCATGATGATAATTAGAGCAATTTTATATCATTAAAGAAGATTAGTATTGATTTTAGTGTCTTTGCTTTGGGAAAAAATTCTTAGGGCATACTTAGATTTTACAGAAAATGCAAGAGAACAAGAATGAGAATATAATTTAATATATTTAACATAACATATTTGAAAAATAATTTCATTTACCCTGTTGATAGTAGAAAGAGTTCCGAATGTGTGAGTTGGTGGGTTAATAAGAGATATTTAGAAAAGCAGGGGAAAGGGAAGAAGGTGTAGCAGAAGTGTAAAAGGGAAGGAACGCAACTGCACTAAATTCTCATTCAATGTCTGTGTCTCTACACCTGGAATAAATGTTCATGCTTTCTCATCTTTACCATAGTCAATCAAAATGATACTGCTATCCCTACTTCATAGAAAAGCAAATTAAGGTTTTAATTTCTTTTCCAAGAGCATACAACTACTAATGTGTGAAAACAAAAATCAAAACCAAGTGTCTGAAATATGAGCCTTTGCTTATTCCACCATGCAGCATGCCAAATTACCAAAATCATACATGGACTTTGGTTTCTCAGCACCAGAAAAGAATGAAATTACAGAAATAAAAAAAAAAAGCTGATGTACAGAAGCCCAAGAATAATTTTGAGAGAAATGCAGAAGCTTTTGGTTAGGAAAATGCTTTTATAATAGCTAATCCTCATTGCTATGTGCCTGGTACTGTCTTAACATGTTTGCACACATCATTTCATTTAGTGCTGAAGTAAAGAAGCCTTTTTTGTTGTTATCATTAAGGAAACAGAAGTTGTAAGTCTATTTAAACACCTCAATGTCAATTATACTTAGAGAGATACAATGGCCTATCTATTTTTTAGGTTTATTTTATTTATAGTTGTTATGTTATTCTGTTTAGATTGTTATATGCTTTTTAGGATATTGAATTTGAACCTAAGCCTGCGTGTGTCACACCATACTCATTACCAGAGTTCTACGCCCTTTACCATCATCTTGGTAGCTCCTCTCTTCCTTTGTATTCAGATTCTTTGGGGACTTTAAACTTTTGGGGATTGGATTTTTATATGTGCATTTAGTGTAGTAGAGATCGATAAATTATTAAATTGCTACACTCTGAACCTGAAAGGAACATGAACCAGTCACTCTTGCTTTATTCACGTGTCACTGATCCCTCATATTTTGGAACCATCTTTGGTCACAAAGAGAAATTTAAAGTCCATTGAAAAGGAAATTTCAGGAACACTTCGTACTTTTTTTCCTGCAGAAATCTAATAGCCACAAAACAACTACATCAAGTTAATTAAATAAATTAGTTAAGTAATTAGTACCAAGCCCATTCTTGGTATGTTCTTTGAGTTGCTGAGACAAGTCTGACTTGAAAACATGGATCACTGACCCCTCTGTGCGTGACCAAGTGCCTCTCTCCTCCGTTCCAGCGCCACCCAGGCCTTGCCAAGGAAATGATAAACAGCCTGCCTGCTGGGGTTTTATGACTTTCTAGCCTTAGAACAGCCCATTATATCCAAGTAGAGCCTTGAATTTAGCATCAAGCTTTGCCAAAGCAACACCAAGGAGAATCATTTAACCTGGATTGTTTTCCATTTCTGTCTCCTACATCCCAATGAACGGGCTCTTGGGACTTTCTTAAAAGGAGCATTTGATGAATCTCTATGTTCAGCAGCCAAAGTTGCTCTAAGATAAAAGTGTTTGGATTCAGTTTTCTTTATTATCTGAGCACTTCTGATGACAGAAGCTTTAGTTTAATAGGTGTGTTGAGGAGGAATTTTTTTTTCTACAGGACTTTCTAGTGAGACGAAGAAGGCAAATCCAGGGATTTTTTTTTTACAAAGTCATGACCCCGTAGTGTCATCATACTTCCTCTTGTGCCTTCTTGATTGACTCATTTGAACAACTGAATAGAATTCTTTTTTTAGAAATTGTCTATGACTAAGTTTTTTTCTTATAAAGTTTGTTAAACTGGCGAGTACATGTTTACATCTAAATATTTAGGAAATGACAGCAAGGGTGTAGAAAATCAGATCCAGAAGGAACATAGGAAAACAACAGTTCATTTGACAAAATAGCAAATCTCCCATATTGTTCTCATGGCCCCAGTTAAGGAATCATCTCGAAGCTGAAATGACTTTCGATCAGCCTGTCCTATGTGGGAGTCGACCTTAAAGCAGGATAGGATAATTATCTACCCAGAATGTCTGTTATACAAAATAGCTAGGAAGCTAATATATTAGATGGCTTTAAAATAAAACTAAACAAGACATAAATCTGCTCGGAACTATCAATCACTACAATCCAGAATGATCAGAAAGTCTTACAAAAATATCTTTAATGACTTAGAAAAATGATATTTAGGTTTTACATTTGTGCTATAAAATTCCCTAAACTCTTAGAGTAAATACTTTGGTGATGTACTTCCCAGGTGAAACCCATAAACCATCAATCTCTCTTAGTGTTCTCTATCCCAGGTTTCTTTGCATACACTCTAAGACAGGGATACTACCATTGCTGCTTGAATAGAAATACTTTCTTTAATAAGCAAACATGAAATCAATCCTTACATTCACTACTTGAGGACACTGACAAGGTATTCTTAACACATAGTTTATCCCTAAGAGCTAGTTTATGTTCAAAATTTTAAAGTTTTGTTTTAAATACTAATTGACAATTTGACAACCTTTTAGACGAAAACCTCAAGTTTCTCATAAAAAAAAAGAGGTAACTCATGTTTCCTAAAATATGAACCTCCAAATACTAGCCCAATGGAATAATAGAGTGCTAGAGTTAACATAGTGATAGAGTCTCCTTTTCTGGAAGATTTAAATGTGATGGCTGTGATATGTGAGTCTCTAAAAGAGAGTTACAGCATGAGGGATCTCCTGACTTATTGAATAAAGGAAACTTTGGAGAAGTATCTCACTATACTAGTGTTATAATCAAGGGAAATACTTTGGAACCTCCCAGACAAAATGATTTTGGAGAGCCTTTTATGTTCTAAATTCTCTGATAAATTTTGATTCACACACACAAGCACACACACATACACACATATACACATACAGTATTCCCTAGATACTTCCTATAACACCAGCATTCCTTTTTAAAATATACGACTCCATTACAAGTGCAAGAATCAAAAGGATCACATGTGTCTTCCATAAAATGAAAGCTATCTTAAAATTGTAGTACATAAAAAGATTCAGTTTAAGGGAAACATTATACACAATTTAAAACGAGTTATTACTAACCATTCAGACATAGAAAAATCCTAAGTGAAATCACCTTTTTAAAAATATAAAGGATCAATGGTACACAAGGCAAGGCAACGATAAGCTGTATGGAGAGCAGCAACTACTAGAAAGTCCTAAGATTTACCCTACAGTAGCCACTTACAAAGAAGTCCAAGGTTAATGGGGTTCTTTTGTTGAATTGTTCCTTGAATATAAATGACAAAAAGGGCCTCATACTTTAAGAGAAAAATTCGTTTCTGTCCAGCAATCAAATGCATGTGAATGAATGAACTAATTGGAAAACACAATGCTTTCTAGAGCTAACTATTCTGTTTTAAAAAATTTCAGAGCAAAAATAAACACTCCTATAAACTTTGAAATGATGACAGACATCAAGGAGCCTGTGTCATTAAGGACTTTATTTTATGCAATTAAGTCATCAATTAAATTTGGTGACAAATAATGGGGACAATTAAACTTATCACCAAAAAACTCAGAGAGTGAAGAAGCACCCTTAACCAAGGAAGGTTCATTTAGAAACTCCTGCTTGGATTCCCATAAGAGGAAGAAATATCTCAGGCATATAGTATTTTTCCCCTTTCTGGCACAAACTGATGTTTTTCTTTCATGTTCTCTCAGCTGTCTCCATCTCTATTTATAGAGATATTTTTTTCTTTACCCTATCCTGCTGGAGTACCTCAAACAAATTGGTGAAATAATTAAAATTTTGATTTTTCTGGTAGATAACTTAATAGAAGAAAGACAACATAGTTAAAGCTAGACAGAAATGATGAGATTAAACATGAGCAGAACAACATGCCATCCCTGGGAAATGTGTCTGTCTCAACTCAGGGTTTATAGTCACTGTAATTTTAATCAGATTTGTATGTAATAGCATTTCATAATTTTCCACAGAGTTCTTTTCTCCTTTTTGGGAAAAGAAAAACCTCCCAACAAAGGAAATTAAGAAACAGAATAATATAGTTGGTATGTGATGAGAACACTTCTCCACTCATTGGAATCTTTCTCCTCGACAGGAACTCAAGCATCCCTAAGATCTCTCATTTTTCTTAATATCTAGTGGATTTCTTTAATTCAAACAACTGGATTTAATAACCATTGGTAAATACTTTTGTTCCAGACCTGAATCTTCACTAGCCTCTAAAAAAATATAACCTAGACCTTAAACTTCATCTCTTCCATCTCTATAAGTCCATGAGTCTTGATCTTAATAGCTATTTTCCCAAATTAACCAAAGTTATATAACTGATTTCATTCTTACAATGATTTGTGGTAAAAGTATTAATTATTTAAAAAGCACAATTTAAAGCAATCTACCAGATACAAAGGTAGTAAAATTGATATGTGACATTTACTGAGGACTGCTCTTATGTCAAGTACTGGAATAACCATATTATATAAGTTATATTAATTGACCCTTGCATGAACAATCTCAATCATCATCATAAATCATTTTTCACTGCCATTTTATAGATAAGGAAACAATGCTCTAAGAACTCAAGTACCTATTTAAATATAGATAGCTAGTGAATGGTCAAGGTAGAATTCAGTCATGATCAGAACCAATGCAGTTTACTGCCACTAGTATTCTCCTCTGAAGTGTAACATGGTTGCCTCATACTCTTCAAGCCATTCACTTTTCTAAACTTCATTTGTATCCATTTGTTCATTTATTTAACCAATAACAATTGAGTGCTTATATATAGTAGCATTATGATTCATATTACAATATAGACATGATTCTGACAGAACAATGTAGATTCACAGTTTTATTAAGGAATTAGATAACAAAGGTGGCACTTAAAATACAATGCAGTGGGCATGCTGAGATATATGAGACAAGTATGCATGCTGCATAGAGAAAGGGACCTGGGAGTAAAGATCAGGAGAATAAAAGTCAATTCCTCAAAGAACAATAAAAAGTGAACAATTTAAGTGATCACTTCAAGAACTAGTAGAAATGAGTCAACTATGAAAATATTGGGAAAGGAAAAAATATTACAGATAAAGAGAAAAGATAAGCTCAGGGATTCATGAGGGCATTGCATGTTTGAGAACTAAGAGTAGGGCTTCATAACTAAAGTAAAAGGCACTTGATAAACGCAAAGAGATGAATCCGGGACACTGCAATTGTGAAGACTTTGGTTGCTCATGCTAAAGTCACTGAACTGTGTTTTGAAGACATTAGGGAGCATTTTCAGAATTTCAAATGTAGTGTCCTTAAGTAGTAGGGAAGTGTTTTTGGAAATAGGAGGAGGCACAACTGAGGCAGGGGGAAACAGGTGGCCATGTCGACAGGTAAAAGGAAGAGATTATATATTATTGCAATGTACGTAGCTCCCACCAAAGAAAGTCAATTTTTGACTTATTATATAGAATAGAGAAGCAGTTGGGTTTGTGAGATATTTGGGGGGGTGGGGTCATTGGGCAGGAGAGAAATGATTTGGGTAGTTAAAAAGGTAGTGGTGGTAGGAGATACTATTATTATAGAAAGAGAAGGATATGCTATGGGCTGTTCCTCCTGAGATTCTGGATTATGTGACAAAGTGGATGGTGGTAACTGACATATTCTTGGGAAATTAGTCTACAGAAAGAGGATGAGCTTTAAAGAGATGTTCAGTTCAAGAGCATGTCATTCTTGAGTTGCCTGTGAAGTTTCTTTCAGATGAATAAATGTTTCTACTATATGCCAAGTAAATCATAGTGCTAGCCTTGAGTAATACTATTTGTTGGAAAGACAATTTATAAGCAGATCATTTGAATCAAATGTGGAAAATGCACCAAAATATCTATGAATGGCTTAGTTCAGAAACTGTGAGAAGGAGCATTTAGCTTAGCCTTGAGATGTTGAGAGGGGAAGCAGGACAAGCCTGAGCAGGATCTTTAAGAATATGCAGAAGGAGGGAAATTCAAGAAGAGAAGAGTGGAATACTTCAGGGAGGGGGACAGCATGAGCAAAGAGTTGGGGTATGAGGAGAGTATATTCTCTTACTCATGCTTTCTGCTTCCATTTTATGTTTTGGTGACTCAATAAAAGTCAGTCCCTGCGAGAACGAGAAGATGTAGAGGACACCATAATTCCCTCTAGATTCATCCATCTTTTTTGATAGCTGAATAGTACTCCATTGTGTATATGTACTACATATTCTTTATCTAAGTAAGCAAATAAACTAAATCAAACAAAAAGACGTCAATCAATAAAAAACAAATAAGTAGTTGCAGCAAGAGAAGGGGGAAGGTGGGTAGGCAAGTTGGGTAAAGGGAATCAATATTATAGTGAAGAAAAAACTGAAATGGTGATGAACTTAATGTATTAGATACAGATGTGTATTTACTACAAAGCACACACTAAACCTGTGTAATATTATGATGTAATGTTTTTTGATAAAACTAATTTAAATTATAAATAAAATAAAATAAAAGTGGAGGAATATCTTATGGGAACCTCAAGAACCAGTAGAAATGAGCTAACGGTGAAAAGGTTGGGAAAGGGAAAGGCAAACAGAGTAGATAAACTCAGGGGGGCTGTGAGGGCATTGAAACATAAAAGCAAAGACAAAGGACAGATAATGGAGAAAATCTTATCTACCTTGCTCAAGAGTTCGGAATTTATGTAGACACTACAGAGTCATGTAAGATTTTGCTCTGAGAAGCTGAGAACAGCACATTAGCAGTTAAGAGAGTAGTAGAAATTTGAAAGATTAACTGGAATGGAGAAAAACTAAAATGGAAATCACCCAAGTGAGAGAAAATGAAGGTCTAAACAGGACATTGGCATATGGGTGGAATGTAGGGACAGAACTGTATTTTGGAGGGAGAACATTTGAATTTGAGACACTTGGAGAAGCTAGATGCATGTATATCAAATGAGAAATGGAAGGCATCAAGAGCAGAGGGTCTCAAGATAAAGGGATGAAAGATGTGTTTGCTTCTATATAGTATGTCTTCAAGGTATATAGGAGTAGAGACATTCAGATATCAAGTGGTTATGATATGAATCTGAACCCTGGGAAAGAGGGCCTAACTTAACCCATTTTCCATTCAGAAGGAAAAAGTACAGCTTGCTGCCAACTTTCATTTAACTTTACATAAACATATTCTTTGAGGCTGAAGCAAATCTGACTGGCTTTCAATGTGAAAATAAAATATGAGAACCGTTCTTGGAATTATTTCTAAACAGAATTTGTCTCTAATCTTAATGTAACAGAAATGTATATGATGATCATATTCTTAGGTCAAATGGGAAATGGGTTAAAATGATAGATTTTGGAGTTTATAACCTATAAATGCTCATTAAAAATAGTTACGACAGCATCAATATGAATAAAATAATAATTTAATTACTTTCCTATATGTAGGCATTGAGTAGTAGATACTTTATAATTAATGCACATACTATCTCCATTAATGTCTCAGTAAGACTATGGATGTGAATATTTCCTTTTTACTAATACAGAGTATATAATGTAGCCAGGATTATGTGGCTAGTAAAAGTAAATGTAAGGATTGAGATTCAAACCCCGATTTATCTAGGTCTTCAATACTACTTTTCTGTATGCTTATTTTTGTGACTATAACACTTCTTTGGGTCTATAAAGAAGGAAGGTTATAAACAAGAGAGATCAAAAAAGAACAGAGAGCCAAGAAATACACTCTTGTGGAACCAAGGTTTAAAGTACAAATGTGAAAAAGAAGCATTTGCGCAGGAGATTTGGGTAAAAGGACGGAAGGCAACGTTTAGCCAAGGCTTTTGAAGAAAGTGATGAAGAAGAAGATACTAAGTAGAACATGATCTACAGAGTCAACTGTGACAGAAGGAATGAGGTAAGTACTCAAGCAAGTCCTCTGAGCATGGGAATATGTAGGATACAAATGATGCTCCACAGAGCAGTTTCCCTGTCATAGATACTCAGTTGCTTTCTGAAGAGGCTGAGGATTGACAAGAAGTGAGGAGCTGGTCCTACACTTACAAGATAAGTCTTTCAAGAAAATTGATTCCAAAGGAAAAGCAAAAAATCAAACATTAATTAGAGTAGTTAAAAGGAAGGCAGCTCCAACTGATATAATTTATTATTTATGCACTTATTTATTTGGTGTATTTATGTATGTGTGTGTATACTGAGGGAGAAAAGCTAGCAGAAAGCACAAATTTTAAATCATACGAATAAAAGAATACAATGAATCCTGGAGTAAAGCCTGCAATAAAATGGTAAATAAAGAGCATGCATCCAAGTGCACAGACTTATATTCTGGCCTTGAATTGATTAATGGCTAATTTTCCTTTTACCATAGAGAAAATGTATAAGGATGGAATAGTAGATTGGTATTGGAAGAGTGATACATCAATACTTGTGCCTGAGCAATTCAATGATCTCTATCTAGAACGGGATACAGTGTTTTTCCTGGGATAGGGAGTGCGATGTACTGAAATATGGGTTTCGAGTTTAATAGCTGGAGCTCTAATCTGGAAGCCATCTGTTATATGCAAGAGGACAAGATCTTCCAGGAGTAATGTGAGATTTAAAAGAGGCCAACATTGAAACTTGGAGAAAACTTATGTTTGGGATGAGCAGTGAATAAACTTCCTTCAAAGGGGATGAAAAGTTTGGAAGGAGGGTCACCCAGAATTCATGCAAGGCAAGAGTAGCAAGGAACAAGTTCAGAACAAAGTGTAATGCCACAATGCTAGAGAAGATGGCATTGAAATTACCAATTTCTGGCAGTTAGATCCCTTAAAGTTATTTGGCTATGCCATGAGAGAGATACATGTTTTTTTCCCTAAAGCTAGAATTTACAGTCTGCCTTCTTTTGGAAGCTTTTTGAATATAGAATTTTAAAATTGAGGCCAAAAAAGGAAAAAAAAAAAAAAAAAGGAGACGAGTGAAGATAAAGGAAAGAAAGAGAATGCTGGACAAGATTTGATCTCATTCATTGAGTTGTGAAATAAGAACAAAAGAATCACTAGTAGTGCAAGGGCATAGGTTTTAAGGACAAGAGAAGCAAAGTCCGGTAACCTCTCTATTCTCTGAAACTGTCCACTGGGAGAACATGGGCGGGAAAATGGGATGTAGGGGATTAAGAGTCATGATAAATGGAGGAGACAACTCTGTAAGAAAGGGAAAAGGGATTTAGTGCCTAAAGACATCAACAAAAGATGAAACTCAGTAACCTCTATAAACATAAAGGATGCATTATTCTATTGTAAAAATGGAAAATAATATAAATCTATAACTTATGTGCAATAACTTGCAGAATATCCGATAGGCTTTGCTTCAGACATTGAACACTGAAAAGACTGACAGAACCCCCTCCTCCATAAAAAACTAAGTTCTGTTTTAGTAAAACTAGAGAAATATTAAACCTCAATACATTTCAGATGCTTGAATCGATAGAATTCAAAAATAATAAACATCAGTAAAGAGGAACAAGTTGAAGTAGGACTGTTTAGAAAGCAAAATTTAGTTTCTCTCTTACTTATAAACTAAAGTAAAAAATTCAGGGGTCAGGTTGAATGTGCCCCCAAATTGTCTAACAAGGTCAATCCATTTAAGTAGAACTAACATTAAGTTCTTCCTTAGTTCAGTAACCTGGGAAAAAGTTTCTAAAAGCATGGAATCATTCAATTATACCCCCTTGGCACACACACATACACACTTGTATTAAGGACATATAGAAACTTTTTAGAATGGAGTTTGGTAGTAGCATATATTTAATTGATATTACCTATTTATAATACACTAAATTGAGTGAAATACTATGTATATATGTGTCTCCCAAAATGAATCTGAAACTTGGCACACTGGCTAAAAATACTTTGTAACATCTCTCAAATGAACAATTTGAAATACTACATTTTAGAAATGAAATAACAGTATCAGATAATTGGCAGCAAAGTCATTTTCCCAAGTACAGATGCCAAACGCATGGCAGACATCCATTATGGGTTGATACAGATCAAAAGGAACTGAGACACCATCTCATGCTTACAGAATTTCAGAATTAGAGACATTTGGAAGAGGAAAGTTCGCATCATTTGCCATGTTAAAGCCAAGCCATGTGCACTGGGTTTCTTTTCCTCACTAGCTGTACCCCAGTCATTCATCCTTATTTACTACCCCCTCTGGATTTCTTAGAATAGCCTGGTACATGCTAAATTGGTTAAACTATATGCTTCACACCAGTTGCAGCATAGAGTGACTTAGGGTCTTCCTGTTGGTGACAAGTCTTTGTATGTGCTTCACTAGCTAAGATTTTCGTCTGATCGCCAGGTCCACTCTTCGAGCTTGCATGACTGAACCACAGAAAAGTACTTCAAATAAAAGAGGAACATATCTACCTACTACGTCTAGAAGAGAGAAAGAGGAGCCAAACTTCTCTTTCCTGTCCTGGACCCTCACCCAAGGACCTCATTTTCTTCTAGTAAATCTTATTACATTCTCTGATCAGTCAGACTCTTTAACAAAATGAAATGATTAATTGATATAAAGTTTAAAATATGCATGAGCACTTCCAGGACTTTGTAAGACCCTCTTGAAATAATGTATTCATACTCTGTGGAACATAAACACATGGCAAAGAAATGACTTGGAGCTAATAGTAGACTGGAGGGTGGGAGGAGGAAGAGGGCAATTGACTGTGCAACATGATGGAGTGGAGACTTTAAACTGAATGTTACTGTAAATTTTCCAGTAATCTGTATCTCTGTGTTGCAAATACTGGAAACTGATTCTGCCTTCCTGCTTCACACTGACAGCAACACTTTGCTTCCCCACATCTGAGATCTTGTGGGTTTTGATTCATTTTCTTGTTGATGCTTTCTCTTTTGTTTTCTCAAACTGTAAATATTTGTTCTGTCTGCAATCTAATTGCTAGTCTTGGTGTCTTACTGAGTATGAGGATTGTGGTAACTCAGAGGCCTTAGGATCCTTTGCTAGGGGCTGGGATTTCATGTCTTATGACATTAGCTTGGCATAGCTGTCAGCCACTCTCTTCTCTGCCCCTGACTAAATTGTAGTTATGTCTCTAATTGAAACCCAGTATTATTTTATTTCTCTCTACAGAGAGGAAACCCAGAACTATCATTCTGTACACATACCAAACCACAGGAGCCTGGGCGAGGGTCTGTAATGACAGGGCCTCCTACAGAGCACATTTGCAAGCTTTCTACTACTTTAATTTTCTTTGTCTAGACTAACTTATTGAATTGAAGAGCTCCTTTTCTAAAGGAGGGGGCGGGATTAGGAAAGTATCGTTAGTCCTTCAGTTACTGCCAAGTAAAGAGAGAGAGAAACATGAATAGAACCAAGAAAACAAACAAAACAGAACCCGAAGATTTTTCCCTTGAATGGGCAGTTCCTTAGAATACATGCTGCTTTAAAGCTGATCTGGGCTGCTGCATTGCATTGACTGGAATCACTTCCATTAAGTGAAAAGAGCACATTCAACAATGTATAAAGCCACCCCCACCCCTCAAAGAAAGATACTTTAGACCATTCATAAGGAAGGAAATGGCAGTTATAGGTGTATTCCCTACATTAGTTACCCATTCTTCCACTTTTGAGCTCTCTTCCCACTTGGTCTTTTCAGATGGAAAGAGAATGGACTTGTGTGAATAATCTGACTTCTCTTCGTTCATGCTTGTGGACAACACTAAGAGAAATTTAATATCACTGCCATCAGCTGTTTTTAAACTTTTCTTGGAGAAAAGGGTGGATCTGTTTGAATACCAGCAGGTTGTATTTCACCATTCTGAAAAGCCTGAAATGAAAATAAATGTTGATCTTTCCAGATAGCACTGTCTTAGGCTGGGGAGAGGAACCCCAAAGGGCCCTTAGCTTGTCATGGTGGGTGGAAAGATCATTAAGGCCAGGCTGGCCACTGCTGGCTGGAGCTGCCGGTGTACTTGTCCACTCGCCAGAGTGGGGAATGCCCAGCCTGGCCAGGAGTCCTGGAAGTTCTTCCCTTAAAGCATTCCTTTCAGCCAGATTCTCAAGCCCCTGCTAGTTAACTCACTTCCACTTCACTCCAGTCCACTGCATTTTCACCTCCACTTGCCATGTTCAAAAACTGACCAGTTTCCTAGTTTATGATACTGAAATTCCGTGGGCCAAAATGATTTGTATCTTCTTTAAAATCACTTGTGCCTGGGAAGGACATTGTTCTGGAATACATATCTTAATAAATCTTCAAACTGGGTGTGAGCTGAATAACTGAGGCTCTATTCTTTCCAGCAGGACAAGGAAATGGCTTGGGTTTCAGTTTCTATATCCCATCTAGCAACTGATTTAGCATTTTAATTTCTCAGAAGTAGATACCTTTTTAAATAAATTCTAGTGAATTGAAGGTTTTTACAAAATTATTCATCATCAATGAGGAAGAATGAGCTCTCCATTATTATAAATTCTTCATGATGTCACTAAAAATTTACCTTCTTTGTGATGAGACTTTCTTTCTACAGATTCTCCAGATCACTTAAATCATCAATTCCTCTGTGAAACTTCCCAATATGTCCTAGGCTGCCCTCTTTTCCAGGCTTTAGAAACATTTTATAGATTATTACATTATCATTATGATTATTTGTCTACAATTTTACCACCACCCCCATCAGACTGTGACTGATCTATGGTCAAGGCAAGGATGGCTTCAAGGTAAGTCAGCTTTGCAGCCCAGGAGATTAAGCACAGGAAGCACTCTGTGAAATGAGTCCAGAATTATCATAAAGAACTCATGTCAGCTTTAGCGAAAGTGTACTTTAAAAATAAATATTGGATGTAGACACAAACTAGCTGCATTCAAGGTAACTTGATACAATATTAAATCTACCTTGACATTGATTTTTCATAGGAAAACTAAGTGGTCGCATTTCAAAAAGCATCGATATATAGGCCTCACATGACTTCTAAAACTTGAGATCTGAAGCGAAATACCATGTATAATGGGAAACTAGTATAAATTTAAAAATATATTCCAGGATTTTCATGGAAACAAGAGCAGAATTAAAAGTGGTTCAATATATTCAAAATGCTACAACTCAACCTGATCGATCAACACTATATGGTTTCTACTATATAAGAAAAATTATTCCATTCCTGCATATTGTACCCAGTCACACATCTCTTTCACTTTGCTTTGTGATCTTTGCAGTTTAAGAGGGGGTGTCTTTACAGGGCACAAGATGATGGATGCTGGCGGGGATGGGGTGGGAGGCGGCATGGAAGGGAAAGGGAAAAAGGCAGTGGTAGAGGACGTTAGGACACAACACCCATAGACTGAGGAGCAAGTTCAATATCTTAAAATGAGTATAGCTTTGTAAACCAAAGAAATAATAATAAAATTATTATTAAACATATGTGTTTTTAGTATCCTGACTGTTCCTACTGAGTTTCTTTTTCCTATGTATCACACCAGTGTTGTTTTATGTAATTTGTGCATGTGTTGTAGAGAAACAAGCTATGAGACATTTCTGGATCTTCCCATTCCTTTAGCTTATGAGAAGTTATACAATGATCAAAGTTCACCCACATCAATTCACCTCATAAATAGAAAATATGATTGAATAGTATATATCACTAAAATATAGTATATCCATAGCATGAGACATATGTAAAACTAAACAAAACCATAGTGTTAATTAACCAGAGTACTTATCAATTATTTATTATATTAAGCCTCAATAAGCAGAGCTAATTAATTAACAACTGTTGACTTTCTCACCAATCTCGCCAAAGACATCTTCAATTTCTCTAA
Source organism: Solenodon paradoxus (assembly GCA_004363575.1). Taxonomy (NCBI): domain Eukaryota; kingdom Metazoa; phylum Chordata; class Mammalia; order Eulipotyphla; family Solenodontidae; genus Solenodon; species Solenodon paradoxus. The sequence continues at coordinate 288,996 of RJWH01001048.1, forward strand.
GCAAGATTTGTCAATTACTTGTACTGTCCACTGTGCATTTCTCATAAGAGCACTTGCTGTATGTTTTAGAGGATAGAAACTGGGCTTATGTCTTTATAAGATTGCAGCTCCTCAGAGGTAAGAGTTCTGCCTCTTCCACAGTACCTACCATACAGTTTGTACAAAATTCATTAATTTCAGTAGAGGCATGAACTAGAGAGAAACTTGCAAATGAAACTACTTTTATCTGTGTTTTAAAGGTGTGCACCCTTACATTTCTAAAACATGCTTTAAGAGGTTGGTGCTGTCTATGGTATGTCCATGGGGAATGAGAGAGGAAAGAAAATTTTAATTTGATTGAAAGAAATAGCTGTTAACACAGAGTGGAAATAACTGCCATGTCTGCTTAATGCTTTTAAGTGCCATCTTTAATGCTGGCTTCACAAAGATGCTGCTTGTTTTTCATGGCTTATGATATATGTGAAGGAGCTTATGATACATATGTAAATATACACTCATAAAAATGCATAGTGATACAGGATATCAGGTGGAAATTACAAGTGGGAAAAAGGGAATAGATGCTTAATGCTGCAGTTTAGATAGAGAAGACAACAATGACTGAAGTCGTTCTTGGATGTGGACTAATGAGGAATGTGTAAATTGTCCTGGCCTTGAAAAGAAGAGAGGCTTAGAGAAGAGGCAAGGAAGAAGGGCATTCTTGGCAAGAAGTGTGAGGAGGTGCTTTGGAAGCTGAAATGTACAGAGCATAGTCATAAAATAAGAAATAGAAAGGAGAGGCATATACTGATGGTAAAGAAGGTTGGAAAGGTACATGTAAAGAAGGGGCAAGCGTCGAAGTGGGGGATTCAGACTTTGGAGAATGTCGAATGCCAAACAAAGGAATTTAGAGTTTATCTTGGCAAGTGTAAAGCCCTTTGATAAAGCTGTGATAGGCATGAAGAGGTGTTTTAAGAGGACTAATATAGCAGTGAATGGAAAATATGGGAACAAAAAGATCCTAAGAAATAATGATCTAGTTACTTTTTTTTTTTTTTTTTTAATTCACCAAGATGTCAGTTACCAGCATAGTAAATGCAAACTGGTCAGTTACTGAGCACATGAGCAAATGTATGAGAGAATAATAAACATGTCTCTGATAGAAGGAAGAAGAAAGGTAAGAATGTGGAATCATTGTAGAGAAAAGCATCAGGATTTGGTAATAAGTACTTGCATTTTTTTAAAGGACGAAGAAACTCTATGCATTTTGATGTGTAAGTAAAAGTCATAGAAATAAAATGTTGGTCCCTCCATCTTATAAAATATCTAGGGTTTTATTCTGGAACTCCAAAATGTTCCCCAATTGCTCACTTAACTTCTTATTCATATTTTTGAGAACTTTGCATATAGTTCTCTTAAAGCTTATACTTAGTTCTATGTTGCACTATTTTTTTTACAGGATTCAAAAACTCTAAATGTAGTTTGATAAGAAAACAGTCTTTCCAACAACATATGTGAAAAGAATGAACTGGTTTTGCAAACGAATTATGATATTTGCATCATAATGTAAATCATGATACATGTGAATTTTGGTTATTGACAATTTAAATGATTTCCAAACTTTTAGTAAAAGGTCTATACTTAGAATAAAAAGATGAAGGGCAAATTCAAAACTAAAAATTGAGAAAAAAAATGTCTCTTTAAACCATGAGAATGAATGAGTTTGCCAAAAGAAGAGCAAAAAGGCAGTGAGAAATGAATGTTCATTTTCTAGGAGAGAATGAAGGGAAGAAGAATTTTCATTTAAAATAAAGTTTCAAAGGTAAAATCAGAACTGGATCCATGTGTAATCACAGAAACTAAATAAGGAAAGGAATTTTAGAAGAATCTACAGTGTAATGTAGGAACATCATGACTGAAAGAAAGTCCTTTGGATTTGGTATTTAAGAGGTCAGTAGTAACCACTTGGGGAGAAGTGGGGAGGAGTACTGTCAAAAAAGCAGCAAAATTCAGGTTAACCTGTGAAGAAGTAAAGCAAGAAAATCTTATATAGAAAAGGGAAGCAGGGCAAATGTTAATTACATGTTAATTACTCAGTTAAACTAAAAAGAGGCAACTCAATAGAATAGTGTGTGTATCAGGTAATCTGAGCAGATTTGCAAGATAAAGAATCAATAAACAGTGAATGGTTAAAGATAAAACATAAAATACTGTGTACTAGAGCATCAGAAATTACAGAATTCAAGAGAATTGGGGTCTTAAAGGACCAAGATGACAGAAATGGGGACTAGCCTTATGAAGAAGGAGGTGCAGCTCCTGTTCTGCGCTATGATAGAATAATGAGAGAGATCCAGGAAGCTATGATTTTGAGATACTGAGACAGATGTGGCCTTGAGAAACTCAGAAGAATAAAAAGAAGATGCAAAGTGTGAGGGTTAGAATCAATCGCCAGAACAGACTCTGTAGTGAAATAAAGAATAATTAAGGAACAATTAAAACCATGACGATCCAGGTGAGCCTGAAAATTGACAAGTTGCAAAGACACTCGTGACACAATTTCCTCCTTTTTTCTGTCAATGTTCAAAAGACTGTGTGAATGCGAGTGTGATTCAGGACTGGGGATAACATAACTAAGGATCAAAAAATGAAATTTTGTGTGTGGGTAGGGCTAACAAAGAATGGAACTCAAAAGGTGGATGAGGTTGTTCCTTGTTAAAAAATGAAAGAAATGGAACTCTATTGAAATATCTCCAATAGTCAGTTTATACTCTTTTTCTTGCTTTACAAAGACAATTCCTTTCCCTATATATTTACATCGTAGACTGATCTGTTGTTAGGTCAGTCTGAAAATATTTTAATGATATTTTTGTTATATTCTGACTAATTCAAAATGACCTACTGCATATTACAATGTTTTGAATGATCAAAGTAAATACTGTGCTGGTATATGCAACAAATGGGCACTTTCAAATACCCCCAACATATATTCTTTAAATTATGCCCTTAATATATTCGGACATATTGCAATTCTTATAGCAAGATTATAAAGATCAATGAGAATGGAAACCTTGAATTTAAAAGGAATAATAATTATGAAAAACTTTCTTCCATGATGAAAAGAACCTACTAAAATGGTTCTATAATAGGCTAAATATTTTGAGATTTTCTTTAATTTGATTTATTATGCTGTATTTTGAAATTGGGTTGATTTCTCAACTTCCCTGTGCTTTCAGTGGAGCTGATCCAAGCACACAGTATTCTTGAATGTTGGGAGAGACTTAGCATTTGGATCTCCTCCACAAGGGTTCCAAGTGAGATGAAATTCTGGTTCTTCAGAATAAAATGACTGTGGATTCCAAGTTCCTGACATCTGAAAAGTATTTGATACATTTGTCTTGAAAATTGAGGTCAGTGATGAATACATATTTTGAGTATTGGGGTCTAACAATAAGCAATTGAATGAGGTATACCTTAAGTGTAATTGCGAATGAAAATGAAAAAAAAAGCACTCACAGCTACAAAATCTTCTGTTTCTTTTTCACTCCTTAAATGCTGAATTTGGAATTAGTATGTCTATAGAAGGCGATATGTGTTGAATTAATGGGGAAAAAAAGGAAGAACAGAAAATCATAGCTTCTAGAATCAGAAGGGATTCTAGAGATAATTCCACCCTTTTTTAAACATATTTTCTAGGTCAGGAAAACTGCAACTTCATGATTTGGCTAACCTTACATATCTATTTAATGCATAATCCAGGACTATAAATCAAAGCTTTTAGCTTAGTCTGCACCCTCCATTTTAACACGCTGCTTCTCATAAGTTTTTCTTGACCCACACAATTCATTAAAAATCCAAAAAGACACATATTTTTCCTATAGCAACAATATTAGAGTCCTAGAGTATATATAACTTTGCAATACATAATTTAGTTCTCTGCCTTCAACAATGAGTTTCATTTAAAAGTACTCAACTCAAATAATTTCTAATACCTGTTTTCAAAGTGATTTCAATTTTTACTATCTTTCTTTTCTTTTTTCTTTTGTTTTGTTTAAGGAAAGTTGCAGTCAGAAATGAAGATGAATAGACAGGAAGAGAGAAGGGGAAGAAGCATTTATTTAGTTTATACTAGTTGTTTTCCCCGAGCCTGAGACTTCAACCCAAAGATACATGACCTGCATTCCTTTGGAGGCAATTGGCGTAATCACTACTCTACCAGGTTTTTTCGCCTTTCATTTTTTAAAGATTAACTCTTTAGAACAGTTTGATAACCCTTATCCCCACTATAGTCATACCCTCCCCCATCATCTATATGTGTAAATGTGTGTGTGTATATAAAATATATATGTAATAAACACATACACACATTTTACTAAGAATGAAGCTACAATGATACACTATAATCACCCAAAGTCCTAGTTTACCATAGGGTTCACTCTTGGTGTTGTATATTTTATAGGATTGTACAAATGTATAATAAAACATATCCACTATTACTGTATCTTACAGAGCATTTTTCACTGCCCTAAAAATCCTCTGTGCTCTGTCTTTTTATCTTGCATGCTAAACCACTGATCTTTTCAGTCTCCATAGCTTTGTTGTTTCCAAACTGTCATATCATATCATATCATATCATCATATCAAACTGTCAGATTGAATTCTTTCTCTTTGTATTATGTGTTTAAGGTTCCTCAATGTCTTTTCATGGTTTGATAGTTCATTTTTTAGCACTGAATAATAGCTCATTATTTGGATGTATAGTTTATCCTTTCACCTACTAAAAACATTTTGGTTTTTCCAAGTTTTGTTATTTATGAATAAAGCTGCTATCTTTTGCATGCAAGTTTTTGTGTGGATATAAGCGTCAACTCCTTGGGGTAAATACCAAAGAGTATGATTGCTTGGTTGTATAGTAAGTGTATGTTTAGCTTTGTAAGAAACTGCCAAACTTTCTTCCAAAATATCTGTACCACATGCATTCCAACCAATAATGTATGATAGTACCTGTTCCTTCATATCTTTGACAATATTTGGTGTGGTCAGTGTTCTAGATGTTAGCCATTCTAACAGTGGTATAGCAGTATTTCATTGCTTTTATTTGCATCTCCCTGAAGACATATGATGTGGAGCTTATTTTTATACGGTTGTTTTGCCATCTATATATCTTTCATGGAAGTAACCTTCATTTAAAATTTGTAATTCCATATGTATAAGGGCAGTTTTGGGTGGAGCATGAAAAGCCTGAAGATAGATGTCTCCAGATTTGGTCTAGCCATGGATCTGCCTGGTGATGTCAAAGGTTGTCTGCTACAAAACTCCAGGTTTCCTGAACCCTGTTGGTAGGAAGCTAAATTGGTACAAACATTTTAGAAAATAGTGTGTGGTCCCTTACAAACTAAAAATAGAATTGCAATATGATATAGCAATCCCTATCCTGCGCATCGGTCTGAAAAAATATGAACTAATCAACTTGCTGCTTTACTTCTACTGGTACTAGGACCTGATAGGCCTCAGGGACCAGCAGAACTCTGTACCACATGACTGTAACAGGGATCCAGAAGCAATTAGACCTCAGGACCCATGGACACTTGTGCTGCCTCGACTCATACCTAGCAGCCCAGTGAGTGAGGGAGAGAGAGGAACAAGCAGCCTTGTTTTCCCACCTAAAAAGAGGTGGAATGATATCCCCTGCTCATTAATAGGAAGAATCAACATTGTTAAACTAGACATCTTCCCTAAAGCAACATGCAGATTTAATGCAATCCCCATTATAATCCCACAGAATTATTCCAAGGAAAAAGATTTAAAATAAAAAAAAAATGTATGTGGAACAACAAAAGACCCCAAATAGCCAAAACAATTATGAGAAAAAAGAATCAATTTGGAGGGCTTGAACTTTCAGACACTGTGCTATACTACAAAGCAATAGTGATCAAAATAGTATAATAACAGAGGAATAATAGCAAAGGTTCAGATAAGTGGTATAGAACTCAATCACCAGAAACGGAATCACTCACATACAGTCAATTAATCTACAGCAAAGGAGGCAAAAGCATACACTGGAGAAAGGAAAGTCCCTTCAACAAATAAGGTTAGGATAACTAGATGACCTCAAACAAAAGAATGAACTAGACCACACTCTAACACCATTCACAAAAATAAACTAAAAATGAACTAGAGACTTGAACTTAAGACCAGAGACCACACAATTCTTGAAGGAAAACATAGGAAAGACATTCCATGACATCAGCCTAAAGAGGTCTTTGGGACCTTAACTCCAACATCGAGGAAACAAAAACAAAAATAAACAATTGAGACCATACCAAACTAAAAATCTTCTTCACAATAAAAGAAAACATCACCAAAAATAAAAAGACAACCTATTAACTTGGCAAAGATATTTGGTTTCCATATTTCGGACAAGGGTTTAGTATCCAACATATACAAAGAACTTATAAAACTCAGTAACAGAAAAATAGGCAATCCAATCAAAAAAATGGGAAGAAGAATTGGAGAGATATTTTTCCAAAGAGGATATATAGATGGTCAACAAGTACATGAAAAGATGTTCCAAATTTGTTCCTACTTGCTGGCTATCAAGAAAATGCAACACAAAACAGCAGTGAGATATCACCTTACACCTGAGAGACTGGCTATTATCCAAAAGTCTGGAAACAACAAATGTTGATGAGGATGTGGAGAAAAGGAAACACTTTTACACTGTTGGTGGGAGTGCAAATTGGTGCAACCCCTATGGTACATAGTATGGAGATTCCTCAAGAAGTTGAATATGGAAATCCCATATATTCCTGCCATCCAGTTCTGGATATTTACCTTATAGACACAAAAAGGCTAATTTGTAGGCTTTTATGCATCCCTATGTTTACTGTTTTTTTAATATTAACAAAAACTATTCACAAAAACTAGGAATTGGAAACTAAGTGCCCATTGTCAGTGGAATGAATAAAGATGTGGTATATAAACACAATTGAATACTGTACAGCCCTTAGAAGAGATGAAATCCTGTCATTTGAATCAACATGGATGGATTTAGAGGGGATTATGCTAAGTGAAATAAGTCAAAAAAAGAAAGATAGACATCAGATTATCTTACTCATATGTGGAATATGACTAGAGAAAACAATGGTACAGATGAAACAAACCAGTGCTTGGATATTTGCAATAGAACTGAGGTTACCATAGGGAATGGAATGGGTGTCGGGAGTGCTGAGTGGACCCACTGTACAATGGTGATGAACACTTGGTGATTGGGTGGAGGACAGGGTGTGTGGACGTATATCTGAGGAAGAGGGAAACTGCACATATGGGGGACTTATACATAGGAGTTTAATCTGTAAGACAAAGTTACTGAAATAAAATACTAAAAACAATTTTAAAAGAAAGCAAAAAAGTAGGTAAGAGCAAACTGAGATAAGTTGCTCAGAATTTCCCTTTGTGTCCCCCATACTCCCAGATTCTCCTAGGAATGCTGATTGCTATACTGCTGGGAAAACCACCCCCAGTGTTCATCAAGTTCAACTCCTTGGTCTTGTGTCAATCTGTCAGCACTGTGTCACAGGGCAAACTAGGCATTATTGGGGGAGAGGTGCTACAGAGATGCATAGTCAGGAAATAAAGGGGCTTTGTTTCAACAGTGAAAAAATTATAGTCAATGAATTAAAGACATATATGGAAAGCTCAAAAAAACATTCTCAATCTTGCAGAGGAATGAATCTCAGACGTTGAAGACCTGATCACAGAGGAAAAGGTGAGAGAAACAGGACTGAAGGAAAATGAGGAAAATCTGTGGTAAATATCAGGCACCATGAGAAGAGCAAACATAATGTTATTAGGTATTCCTGGAAGGAGAGGCAAGTGCAGAAAACTAATTCTAGGAAGTAAAAGCAAGTAACTTCCTACATCTGTCACAATACATAAGCATGGAGGACCAAGAAGCCTTTAGAACACTGAATTTCTAAATGTAAAAGGACCTACTCTGAGATCCATCATAGTAAAACTAACAAAAGCCAGTAAGAAAGAAAAATTGCATACGGCTGCTAGAGACAAGAGACACCTAACCTACAAAAGCACACCCATCAGATAATCTGATGATTACCAGAAAAGTAAATTTTATCTATCATTTGATCTGTAATCCCACTTCTGATCATATATTTAGAGAATACAAACACTCTAATACAAAAAGTATTTGAACTCCTTGTTCATAGCAGCACGATTCACAACAGCTAAGACATGAGGCAACGTAAATGTCCATCAGCAGATAATTGGATAAAGAAATTGTGATCTTTTCAATGGAATTCTATACAAGTGAAAAAAGAAATGAAATCACCTCTTTTGCAACAACTTGGATGGGACTGGAGGGGATCATTTTACTTGAAATAAGCCAGAAAGAAAAAGAAAAGTACAGGATGATTTCACTCATATATGAAATATGATGAAACAAAACAATGAACAAATATCACCCCCCGTACCTTGGCAAAGCTCGCAGGACACAGGACAGTGGCTACCAGTGGGGCGGGAGGGTGAAGGAAGGAAGGAGGGAACAAGGTGGTGGTAAAAAACACTAGAACTCTGTTCGTCAGTGTGGTGTGAAATACACACAGACCGAGGAGCAACTTCAATGTCCTATAATGCATATAGCATTGCAAACAAAATAAATAATAAAACTATTTTAAAAAGACTTCATATTGGAAGTTGCATTTGGCAACCTGATCTCAACTAATCTCAGCATGCTTTGATTCCAAGGAATATTAGATGTCTCTCAGAAATCACAAAGAATTCGAAGTGCTTTTATCCTGAACTCTGAGGCAATCGACCGCTAAATCATCCTGTCACTTGTGACAACATGGATGGAAATTGAGGGCAAGATGCTAAGTGGAATAATCAGGGAGAGAAAGACAAATATTTTATGATATCACTTATACGTGGAATCTGGAAAAGAAACAAAACAAAACAAAACAAAAAATAGACCCAAACTTATAGAAAAGGTGAGATTTGTGGTTGCCAGAGAAATGTGCTAGGTGAAGATGGTCAAAAGGTACACACTTTTTTCGGTTATATGATAAGTTCAGGGATGTAAAATACAGCATGATATAATTAACAATACTGTGTTGTGTACTGAAAAACTGCTAAGAGACTAGATCTTCAAAGTGGTCATCACAGGGGAAATATATAACTATGTAAGTTGATGCAGGCTAACGAATCTTACTGTGATAATTACTTTGCAATATTCACATAAATCATGTTGTACACCTTAAACTGATGCAATGTTATATGTCTATTCTATCACAATAAGACTGAAAATAAATTTTAACTGGTATTTTCAGGAATCAGATAAAGCTAAAAAACTCACCAGGCTTATTCAGAGGGTAGTATGTACAATAAAGGCACTCTCCCGTTTGTCTATGACATTGCTTAAAAGGAAAGTCATCCTGAATGTGGAAGTCTAAACTGTTCTTCAGTTCTCTTGCAGTTGAGATGTGCACAGCTTTCAGCATCATGGGGCAAATGACACTGGTCATTTTATTGTCTTTTCCTCACTCCATAGGACTTAAGTGATATGATTTCCTTTTGATGTCTTCACTAGAGCTCCCGACATAACCTGCCAATCTGTCAGATATATAAATAACTTCAAGCTTCAACATGAAATATAAATGTTGTCACATTCTGACTCCACATTTAATTGAGCACAAGTTCCCAATTAGTAACCATAAATGAGCTTGGACACTTTAAACAGTTATCACTTAGTATTTCATGCAGTATAAACAAGCACTCAGGTTGGCTACCATGTATTTGTATAATGAACACTTTTGAAATCAATTCAAATATGGTGAAATATAAATCCAAAGATAATGTAAAGTAGAATTTATATTAATCAATGGATAACATCTAAAATCAAACTTTATAGAATTTGGTTTTCTTAATTTCCTTCTAAAATTCTATGGTATTTATAGAGAATGGGAATTTGACTTAGAATATTCTGAACGAGGAGGTGGGGGGTTAGTAAATATGAAAAGCAAATTATAGATATAGATGAATGAACTCCCAATCAACACTAAATAAGCAGTCCTGACAGTTGAAGAACTTACTAATGTGCCTGAAGCGTCTTAATTTCTAGACTTACTTGAATCAACTCCATATCTGGAAGCTAAATATATATTAGTGCCTTGCCTTCTCTTTTCTTCAATTCTTTTTTCTTGGTCCTGCAAGGAAACAATGACCTATGATCTATCACTTTCCAGATTTTTGAACGGGTCTCTAGAATCTGAACCTTTTCTTTAAATACCACTTAATAATCCCAGAAGGAAGCAGATGGTCTTAGCAACTAGCTGGGTGTAGTTTTCAGAGCAAAGGACTATCAATAGCTTACATAAATCAGACAACTTTGAACTTCATGCTACTCTGTTCACAAATTCAGGGATGTCACATAATAGAACAAAGTGGAGTTGTGAGCTGAGGAGTTTTGAAATTTATTTGTTCTGTTTCAAATTAAAGGGAGTAGAAGGAAGACATTAATGTGATCTTGATTTTGCAAATGGGGAAGACAGAATTTCTTCTTTTTTTAAATCCCTCTAGATTGGGCTGTTTCCAACTTTCGGTTATTGTAAACAGTGCTGCAAGGAACCTGAAGGTGCATAAATCTCTGCAACTTAGTACTGTGTATTAGGGTAAATACCTAGCAGTGGAATAATGGGATCATAAAGGATTTCTATTCTCAATTTTTTGAGGAATCTTTATACTGCTTTCCACAAGCTTGAAATGACTTACATGTCCATGGACAGATGAGAGAATAAAGAAGGGATGAGGGTGGGAGGGGTCAAATTGTGTATAGTGAAGGAAGAACTGAAAAGGCGGTGGTGAATTGAATGTATTACATATAGATGTTGATTTACAATGATACACACCTTAAACAATATAGAATGCTATGAAGCCATGTTTCTTCAATAAAGTTAATTTAAAGAGATGTTTGATACATAAGTTAGGAGTAAACTCAGAATCTAAAGTAAAATAGCATATTAAGGGAGCTGTCTTTTAAGTATTTTCATACTTCTCTGTTTGAAGTCCCTGTCTGAACTCTACCTTTTCAAAAAAATAGAACTTATTGATCACCCAGAGGTGCATTCTGCAATAATTCTTCTTGGGGCTTGACTTTGTGATAAAAAGACAAAACAAACCATCTCCTGACCTCCATTATGCTATTATTTTCCCTTATTCAAATAAAGATGAATCTTTCCAGGTCATACTGGCTTAGATCATTCCTTTTTGCTAAGGCCCTCCTTAGACGTGTGTATTTCCACTTCCTGATAGCACATTTCTATTTTTTTTTTAAATATGAGACCAAAAAAAATTCAGTGAAGATTCAGTGATTCTGGAGAAGCAATGGGGGAAGATATAGAAAATTTGAAAGGATGAATAAAGTGATGAATGAATTAATTAAAATATTTATTGATAACTTTCTATGTGTCAAAATGGTGCCGCGCACTGGTAATATTAAAAGGAATGAAGCATATAATGGCTCCTGACTTGATGGAACACATATAGTCATAAAGGACAAACAGTGCCAGGATAGGTCAGCAGTTTCTTTTTCCTGACTAACCCAAAGAAATTAGAGGGGATTTTCTCCTCCCAGTACTTCTCCTGCATCATATATCTCATTTGAGGTTAATCATCCTGTGTCTTATGATGATTTAGGAGCATGTCTTAGTCATTTTCCACTTTGTTTTACTTTTTTGAATAGCAAAAACTGGACATGATTGTTTTTTTAATACCTTTTCTAGCTATCAAAAGCTAACAAATATCTCCACTGTTTTTTTTTTTAAATGTAATTTGTTTTTCCCTGTTCAAAGAATGATTAAGGGCATACCCTGAGAGAGTAGTGGCTAGGTCAATTGCCTCTGAAGGAGCACAGGCCACATCCCCTTGGGTTTGAGTACTGGGTCTGGGAAGAACTAATCAGTGTGAACAACTAAATAAAGTGAAAAATAAAATGCTTCTTTCTCCTCTCTCCTACTGTCTGCCTGCTTGCCTACTCACCTTTATTCCTGCCTGAATCTTTCCCTAAAAAAAAAGATTGATCAAGAACAAGAAGTAGAAGGAATTAATTTTTTTTATTTCTTCTTTTCCTTTCTTTTCCCACTTTCTTTCCCTGTCTCTCATTCTTCCTTCCTTCCTCCCTTCCTTCCTTCCTTCCATTCTTCCTCCTTTCTTCCTTCCTCCTTTCTTTCCTTCCTGTCTTCCTTTCTTTTTTATGAACACACTCAAGTTTTAATCTCTTAGCAAATTTATTTATGGTAAAGTTTTATCAACTATAATCTCCAAGATATATATTATATCCACATACCTTAAGCATCTTATTAATGAAAATTTGTACCTTTAACCAATGGCTTCCCATTTCCATCACCACCCAACCACTAGCAATCACCATTTTGCTTTCTGTTTTTATGAGTTTGACATTTTTTTTTCACTTATTCCACATATAAGTGATATGTCTTTGGCCTATTTTATTTATCATAATGCACTCTAAATTTATCCATGTTGTAGCAAATAGTGGAGTTTCCTTATTTTTTTAAACTGAATAATACACATACATTATTTTCTTCACTTATCTGCTGACTGATACTTAGGTTATTTCCATATCTTGAACATTAAGAACAATGTTTTAATAAACATGGGAGTACAGATATTTCTTTGAGATAATGATTTAACTTCATTAGCTCTATATTTAGAATTGGGATTACTGTATTACATGCCAGTTCTATTTTTACTTTCTTAAGGAAACTTTATATTGTTTTCCACAGTGGTTGCACCAGTTTACATTCCCACTGACAATGTAGGTTTCTTTTTTCTCCACAGCATTTGTTATCTCTTGTCTTCTTGATAATAGACATCTCATTAGATGTGATATCCCCTTGGGGTTTTGATTTGCATTTTTCCTAATTTTTGTAATTGATACTGCATCCTACAACTTTAATAAATATACTTATTATTTCTAACAGTTTATTTATGGAGTTTTTAAGGTTTTTTTATATGACACATATAGAGAAATACAATGCCATGCTATATTCAGAGACAAATTTGCGTCTTTCTAATTTGGATGCCTTTCGTTTCTTTTTTCTTACCTAATTGATCATAGAACTTCCAGTACTATGCTGAACAAATGGTCACAGGGCACATATCTGTCTTGTTCTTGTTACGAGAGGAAAATTTTTTTTCACCATTGAGTATGTTCTTAACTGTGAGCTTGTCAGATACGGCCTTCATTATGTTGAGATAGTTCCACTTATGCCTAATTTATTGAGCTACTATCATGGAAAGATGTTGGATTTTGTTAAATGCTTTTCCTTCATCTGTTGAGATGATCATATGATAGTTATCTTTCATTTTATTACTGTGGTGTATCACAATTACTAATTGGTGTATGGTGACCCATCCTTGCATTCCAGGAATAATCCCACCTGGTCATTGTGTATCATTATTTTAATGTGTTGTTGAATTTGGTTTCTTAATTTTTGGAGGGTTTTTACATTTATGCTCATCAGGGATATTGCCTTGTAATTTTCTAAAAAAGATTATTTTTGATTTGGAAATTTCCCACACTTAAAGTTCAGATTTAAAAGTCCCTAGTTAATTTCAAAAGAAAGTGACAGTAGTTGATCACTAAATAAGTAAAAAAAAGTTTTTGAGTTCTATAATTTTCAGATATTGCCTAGTTCCTGAATTCTACTTTTTAGAAGAAATTCTGAGTCTCTGGAATAATCACAGGAATTTTTAATTCTATCTAGGAATCCTGGGCAGAAAACTGGTAAGTAGACAAATGTTAGATTAGTTCAGAGTACTTAAATTTATTTGAGAATGCTACCTCCCGGGATGTAGATGCAATATGATAGATTTTCTTTTTTATGGAACATACATTACTTGGTTGTAGTAGTGACAGCTCCATCCTAGCTGAATTTATCCAACTAAGTAATATTTTTCATGAGTAAATGATATCTTGGACAAACATTTGCATAACACAGTACCAGAAAATCTTAAACTGCTATAAAATTGCTGTTTTTTACAGTCACAAAGAAACATCAATGGGAATTAACTTTCACAATTTGCACAGTGGATTACACGTATTCTTAAATTTGTTCTCATTCCAATAATCACCACAACTTTTCCACAGCAGAATTTAAGTTGGCATATCTTTTCCCCTTCTTCCCACATCCCTTTCTTTGTTAAGTTAATGTTAAGAATCAATCAAGATTTAAGAATTGTGACCAATTAATGGAGATAATTTTGTCACATTAGAAGAAGGCAGAATTGGAGGGCAGACAGAAATAGGTTCAAATCCTGATTTTATTATTAACTAATTATGTAATCATGAATGTTATGTGCCATCTTTGTCCCTTGATTTCACATTTTTAATAATGGGTGACTATAAGATGTGAATCTAGTTCTATATCTAAAATATTTTGCACAAGTCCTGGCAAAAGTTCAAGGCCAATCATTAGAATTTCTATGATTATTGTCAATGTGAAAATGAGTATTTCTTTATTTCTGCAGTGGTATGAATAATTTAAGTATGTCTACAAAGATTTAATGTTTAGGACTAAGATAAATCAGAGCTGAGTCATGCAAAATAAGATGGCAACAGTGTTTGGTATTCTTTCCTGTTGCTTTTAAGGGCAGAAATGAAAGTTGTACACTAGAATAGAGAATGTATACCAAATATTATTGATGTTACCCGTATTTTGGGTGTAGATTTAAAAGAAATTTATCAGCATATCAGGAAATAAATTGAAATAGGCCTTCCATGATTAAAGAGTTAAAAAAATTTATACTGGGGAGACATTTGAAGAATGTTATTTATTAACAACTTATTCAAGCTATCTCTGGAGAATAGTATGATTTGAAACAGATGCAAAACTGCAGTCAGTTCATAATTGGATACATTTTAATTGATGGGATGTTTTAGTCATCTTCTATTTAATAGTCCTTGGCGCTTCCTTTCCATGTCAAGTTAGTTTTTCTAAGATATGACAAAAACTAGCTTTGTGACACTCCTTGCAGTTTATGAGAGTTTCTAACAGTTCTAAGAGTAAATTCAATAATCATTTGTTGCAAATGATGAGAGAATGACTTAAAATGTCATTTATTATTGAACTCTATTTTTTTCTGTTGTTAGATTTTAATATCCATAAGAGGTTTTATATAATATATTCACTTAAGTCATATATTATATTTGATGATCAAATGAATGTTCAGCTAACAGTATAAATCAGATCAAATTTTAATAAAATCTTTAAACATTTTCTCATTCTTTTAAAATTATGGAATATGAAATCTCTGGCAATTTCTGGAAATACATCCAAAGAATAAGTAATAAAAATTAAAGTAGGCCTTTATTTAAAGCAAACAAATTGAACATATTATAAAAATGGGAACAGTTAAGATATTAAGGAAAGTTTATTAGATTAAAATAAGATATATAAACCCAAACTAATATAAATTGAAATAAGGTGTTAATAGCAAAAATTTTAAGTCTGTAAGGATAGGGATTGGTAATTCTTTAAGACTATAAGCCAGAAGAAGGCAGTTGAAAAAAAAAATAGTGCATAGAATATCTTGCAAATACAAATGCAATAATTTGAGGCTAAAAGCAAAGAAGTTAGCTAGAGGTCTCTTTAGGAAGGAGTCAGACTTTCAGCACCTTTACCATTCTATGTAGATTTGCCCACCCTAGAGTATGATATATATGATACATATTTATTTTATACTTTGCATTCATACTTTCTTTGGAGATAGTCACAGCAAAGGGTCCCTGAATTTTAAGATACTACTTGAAGGTGAGGCCAATTTCTAAAATTAGTGACTGAGTCAAAGTTTGAATAAGAAATCCCCAGACTTCTTCCCCAGTACAAGTCCCAGAACTCTGGAAGTCAGACTAAATCCTCCCAGCCAGGATAGGAAAAGCATTCCTGGGAAATCTGGTAGCCAAATGGGACTTTTAAAAAAGGATTAAAGATATTGGCTTTATAGTCTCCCTAAATAAAGAACTAAAGAAGATCTCTTTTTTGTTCATTCCACATTTAACAAGACTTTTTAGTTGCAAATCAGTTTTTAGTGCTCTAATGTTAAATATGCACCACTGACTGCCAGGCATCATTCTGTAGACCCAAGAAAATCCTCTATCATTGAAGACAAAGTCCCAGGCAAGCCATCCAAGGGACAAAAACGACTGAGGATAAAAGCAGATGCTAACCAAGAAAGAGGCAGTGTATGGTGAGCAGTGCTGTTGAGAAATATCCCAAAGGTGGCCTGAGCATAGCTGGCTTGGAATACAGCTGCTCAGATAAGACTAGGTCCTAGGGCACTCAGAGAGACTGTCTCAGGAAGATTAAAGTCAGAGAACAGCTAATGTGGTGAAAATATCAACAGGAGATTATGCAACTAGTAGGAAGTTGGGGACTGGAGAAGCAGCAAGTAGAAAGAAAATTAAAGCAATAATTAATCTAGTGAAAATGAAAAAATAAGGGGGAAAGATAAATTATAGTATACTACAAATATGTTGTAAATTGTGCATATTTGTAATGATATGACAAGTAAAAATTGTATCTAATCAAATTTTGTCTTTCGGGAGATGAGTGTGAGGTGTGTGTGTGTGTGTGTGTGTGTGTGTATGTGAAGGGGAGGTTTTGCATGAGGTAAAACAGAGATCAACCCATATCTTCCATAGTGTCAAATCAGTGCTGTTAATAACTAAAAATTTCATGCTATTAGGGAAACAGATATTAATGCCAAAAGATTCAGCTGGAAAGACTGGAAATAATCGTCTTTTATGCGATTGAGGGACTTCTGGTTACTTTCTCAAGTTCTGCAGAAAATTGTGCCTTTAAACTATGAAAATACAACTTTGATGCAATCAAAAATATACCAACAAAAGTCTGAAAATCATATGTAATATTCAGATTGCATAAACAAAATTCTATGGAAAAATATGCAACATAAAAGAGACGGAAAGTATTCAACAAGTTCAGAATTACATCTGCAACTTTCATGGTTAGTGAACCTATGTTGATTTCTTTCTTTTTTACAGACTTTTATTAATCGATAGGGTGAGCAACTAAAAAATGTGAAATGCCCTCCCATCACTCCATATCTGTTAGATCTGCACTTCTCAATCTCAGGACTCATTTTACCATGACGAGCTTTTTACCACAAAGAGCTTTTTTTCTGAGGTTTACATGTATCATAGTGACATTTAAAATTTTTAAATATCGACTATTTCCAGAAAAAACTCATCATATATTTTATAAAAAGGGTGAGGGTTAGGGTTAAGATTGGGGTATGTATGTTTGTTATTTTTAAGTGAGAATGGCGTTCTTATACATCTTTTGCAAATTTTATTAATATTTGATGCAATGGAAAACTGCTGGAGTCTCATATCAGCTTCTGTATTCAATTGGCTGTATTGTTTTATTTAAAGTATAATGAAAGCTGCCCTTACGAAGATATGTAATTACCCAGCCTTTCTAGATAATGATTGTGGTTGTTTATGTGTTGATAAGAAATAATTTCTTAAAGGTTAGTTGAAATGTGGAATATTAAAAGCTATCAAAAAACTTCTTGAACTCCATCACGTTAAAATTCATCTGTCTCCTGTTCATGTTAGATGCAACTTTTACTGAAGCATGATTTTATCAACATCATGCATGAACTTGCTGAATTAAATAATATTCACATATGTATTATACAACATAGTCATTTATATCACCATCAATTTCACCAGAAACATCTTTAAATGTTGTCGGATTGGAGAAATGTCTATCTACTTCTGCCCATTTTTTGATTGGGTTGTTTGCTTTTCTGTTGTTGAGTCTTATTGATACTTTACTTTGCCAGATGTATGATGTGCAAATATCTTCTCTCAGTCAGGAGGTTGTCTTCTTAGGTGATAGTTTCTTTTGCTTTGCAGAAAGTTTTTAGTTTGATATAGTCCCCTTTATTTATTTTTGCTTATGTTTTTCTTGCCACAGGAATTGAGTTCCCAAAGACTACTTTAAGGCTGATGTCATGGAATGATTGTCTATGTTACTTTCTAAGAATTTCATGGATTACGGTCTTACAGTCAAGTCTCTGATTCATCTTGAATTAATTTTTCTGTATGGTGTAAGAGAGTGGTCTAGATTTATTCTTTTCCATGTTACTGTCCAGTTTTCCCATCATCATTTTCAAAAATACTTTCTCCATTGCATGTTGTTGGCTCCTTTGTCATAAATTAACTGAATATATAGATATGAGTCTATTTCTGGTGATTCAGTTCTATTCCAATGATCCATGTCTGTTTTTATTCCAATGCCATTCAGTTTTGATCATTATTGCTTTGTAGTATAGTTCAAGATCTGGGAATGTGATAGATACCTTCATTTTTGTTCTTTTTCTCATGATTTTTTGGTTTTGAGGACTTTTATGGTTGCATACAATTTTTAAATGTTTTGCTCCGTTTTCTTGAAAACGCCAGTGGGATTTTGATAGGGATCACATTAAACCTATGTATCACTTCAGGTAAAATGACCATTTTAACAAAGTTAATTCCAACTAATCATCAGCATGGGATACCTTTTGATCTCCTTTTATCTTCATCTATTTCCTTCAAGAAAGTCTTATAGTATTCATTGTACATGTCTTTCACTGCCTTTGTTATTCTAAGGTATTTAATTATTTGTATTTTCATTTTAAATGTAATAGTTTTTTATTTCAAATGTGATAGTTTTCTTGATTTCATTATTTTCTATTGTAATTATTACAAATAAAATGTAACTGAGTTTTGCATATTGAATTTGTAGCCTGCCATTTTACTGACTCTGGCAGTTTTTTGATGGTGTCTTTTGAGAGTTTTCAACATAAATTGACATGTCATCTACAGATAGTAATGATTTATTTCCTCCATTCCAATTTGCATTCCTTTTATTTATTCTTGCCTAATTGCTCTGGCTAAGACATCCAGTATGATGTTAAACAGCAGTGGTAAAAGTGGACAACCCCGGCATGTTCTTGATCTGAGAGGAAATACTTTTAGCTTTTCTCCATTAGGCATGATGTTGGATGCAGGTTTATCATATGTGGTCTTTATTATAGAGGTATATTCCTTTTATCCAAATTTTTTCATGAATGTGTGCTGAATCTTTACAAATGCTTTCTACTCATCTGTTGATATGATCACATGCTTTCTTCCCTTGCGTTTGCTGATGAGGTGTATTACATAAATAGATTGGCATGTATTGAACTATCCTTACATTCCTAGGATAGATTCCATTTGGTCATGATGTATGATCCTTTTGATGTAGTTGGATTTGGTTTGTAGTAATTTGTTAAGGATTTTTGCATCTATGTTCATTAGAGATATTGGTTTGCAATTTTCTTGTGACATCCTTGGTGACTTCCTTTCCTGCTTTTATCATCAGTATAATGTTGACCTCATAGAAAGTGTTTGCAAGCATTGCCCAGTTATGCAATATTTTGGAAAATTTGAATAGAATAGATATTAATTCTCTGAAAATTTGGTAAAACTCACTAACGAAATTGTTTGGTCCTGGGCTTTTAATTTTGGGATACTTTAATTACTTCTTAAATTTGATTGCTTTTGAAAGTCCTATTCAGATTTTCTATTTCTACTTGATTCATCTTGTCATATTGTATGTTTCTAAAAATCTGTCCATGTTCTCGAGGTTGTCCAATTTCTTAGCATACAGCTGTTCATAGTCTTTTATGCTTTTTTGTTTCTGAACTATCTGTCATAACATCTCCCCCTTCTAGATATGAGAGTTTTCTTGTGTTCCTAGTCAAAGTTTTGCCAATTTTGTTAGTTTTTTTTTTTAAATAAGCAGCTTTTGGTTTTATTGATCTTCTGGATTGTCTTTTTTGATTCACAGTTGTTTATTTCTGCTTGAACTATTTTGGCGTCAATTGTTCTTATTATTCTTATTGCTTTAGAGTAGGGTCAGAGGGTTGAGTGGAGATTTTTCTTATTTTTTGAGGCAGACTTGAATTGCAATATACTTTCATCTTAGTTCTGCTTTTGCTGCATCCCATAAATTCTGGTAGCTCATTTCTTCATTTCTCGTTTGTCTCTAAGTATTTAAAATATGTTTAATTTCTTTTTTTATCCAAGAGTCATTCAGAATCATGTTTTTTAGCCTCTATGTATTTTGAAATATTCCAGGTTTCCTTTTGTGGTTTATTTCTAGCTTTATGAAATTATGACCAGAGAAGATGCTTAGTATGACTACAATTGTTGTAAAGTTGTTGAGACACATTTTATTTCCCAAAATATGCTCTATTCTTGAGATTGTTCTATGAGTACTTGACAAATATGTGAACATTGCAGTCATTGGATGAAGTGTTTGTCATATGTGTATTGAACCCATCTGTTTGAATTTGTCATTTAAAGCTATTGTTTCCTTGTTAATTTTCTGCTTGGTTGACATGCCTATTGTTGTAAGTTGCTTGTTGAAGACTCCTGCTATTATTGTATTACAGTTGATTGTTTGTTTTAGTTCTGTATAATTGCTTTATGAAATTTGAGGCTCCTTCCTTTGGCATGTATATATAAATAAGCATTATATCTTCTAGCTAAATTTATCATTATATAATGTCCATCCTGTCTTTTGTTTTCTACTTTAGTAGGGTGTTTACTTTATCTGATGTAAATATGACTGTTCCTGTTTTTACTTGATCACCATTTGACTGTAGGACTGTTTTTCAACCATTGACTTTGTACCTATGTTCATCTTTGAATGTAGATGAGTCTCCTTTATGCCATAAAAGTTGAGTTAATTTTTTACAACTCATTTGGTTACTCTATGTCTTTTAATTGATGAGTTAAATTCATTAACATTTAGGGTGATTGTTAACATGTAATTGTTTATTACCATTTGTTAATTGTATTCTGATTGTTGTTGCAGACAGTACCTTTGGTTTTCTCTTTCATTTTTTAGGAGATTTGAAAATAATTATGCTGTGTTTATTTTCCTCTTTTTTTCTCCCTGGATTTATGTTCTGAAGTTACCCTGATATACATAAAAGTTTCTGTATTTATAACTATTTTAATTTGAAAGCAAGTTAGTCTTGAGCTTATTCTACATTTTTGTTATCTTTATCTTTTTTATATTTTGATGTCTTGCTGCTTTTAAGTGGGGTTTGATTTCATTTTAGGGACTATCCTTCAGTATTTCTTATAAAATTGGTTTCATGGCATGAATTCCTTTAACTTTTGCTTGTCTATAAAGCTCTTGATATTTCCTTAATTTCTAAGCAATAATCCAGCAGGGAGAATAGCCTTCTTTGGAAATTCTTCGAATCTATCATGCAATTTCTATCTGTCCTTTAGCTGAGAAATCTGACAAAGTCTTCTGCAGGGTCTTTTGCATTTAAGTCATTTTTCTCTAACTGCTTTTAAGATTCTCTTTTTATCTTATGTTTTTGACATTTTAATTATGCTGTGTCTTAGTGTAAGTCTGTTCGTGTTTATTTTGTTTGGAACTGTGTTTTTTGGGCCTCAAGATCTGCTTCTTTCCTCATTTTTGGGAACCTGGTATTTCTTCAAATGCTTTTTCTGTTTCCTTCTCTCTCTTCTCCTTTTAAGACCCTTATTATGTGAATACTCTTCCTTTTGATGTTATGCCATTGGTCTCATAGGCTCTCTCTATTTCTTTTCAATTTTTTTTCTCTTTACTGATCTGCTTAAGTGCATTCCAATATACTGTCACCTAGCTCACTAATTTTATTGGAGTTTTCTTTTAGCATACTGTTAAGTCCCTCTATTGTGTTCTCCAGCTCAGCTATTGTGCTCTTCAACTCTATGAATTCTGTTTGGAACTGCCTCATATTTTCTCTATATTTTTTCTATTTCTCTTTTTGTTCTTCCATTACTTTTGTTCTATTTATCTTTTTCGATTCCCATTGTTGCCTGATTTTAGTAAGTATGATTAAAACTGTTGCTTTTAAATCTTCATCAGGTAGTTTACTTAGTTCTGCCGCATTCAGATTGTCCCCTGGGTTTTGTTTTGATCTATCATTTCATGTATATTTCTCTGTCTTTTTATCTGTTTGACATTCTGTGTTTATTTCTATGAGTTAAGCTTCTCTGGTGTTAAGGTCTGGGGTTAGGATGTCAAGTTGCTCAAAACAGACCTGGATATTGGTGTGGAATGCTGAACTTCCTTTGGTTGTGTGATGTCAACATTCGTTAGATTTGTTAAAGATCAAAGATGAATCCTGTTGTGAGGCCTTGAGTTCAGCCCACTAAGTTGGAGTTGGTATAGGGAATGCAGAGTTTTCTCCCAGAGTCGCAGACATGAACAACAAAGCCCATGGAGAGAGACCCAAGAGTTGTGGATCCAGTCCATAAGCAGACCGCAATCCCAACACAGCCCAAAGAAGTGAGAGAGTCAGAGCTGTTCTTGGTGGAATACACTCCCTGGTTTAGTCCCTTAGTACTCCACAAAAGTTTCAGTCCCAACTGGGGTCAATAAACAAGCTCTGAGTCCTGGGGATGAAATTTCAGAAGATACCAAGCAGATAGGAAACCACTGCATTGTAGCTGACACGAGCTGCCATTTTGATGGAGCCCTTCCAATTATTTCCCTCATGGAAGAAGAATGGAATGCTCCTTGCCAGGAAACAGTTAACTATTCACTAGGGTGCTGCTTGATCTGGCTGTCTGCCTCTGGATGCCTGTACAAAGGTAGTATTAAGCACCAACAGTTCTGCACTAGTGTGCTAACTGTGGGAGGGGTGGACACTTCACCCCAGGCCTTTTCCACAATCGCCTCCACTGGAGGCATTGTGAGGAAGCAACATCTCAGTTGACATGGACACTAGCCCTCTTTCTACCCTGTGTTGAGGTGTCCCGATGCAGTGACTGAAAGCTAGTTTCCAGGTATTAGTGTCATCCCTAGAAGAGAAAGCCTTTTAAATCTGGGAGAGTACTGATTTTGCTGCTCCCCCTAGGGGCCTGAAGAGTATGAATAGGGTGGTGTGGTGCCAAGATAGAATAGCTTCTTCTACCTTTTATGGTAGAAGATATTTGTTCCATTTCTCTTCAAAGACTGAGGTTGTCAAATAGGTGTCTTCTTGGTTGTGCTGTGGGCAGAAGGCAAGTTTGAGATCTTAACAGTCTTCCAACTTGTAACTGCATCTGATGATGATGATTTAACTCTCAGAAACTGTTTCAGAGCTAGCTCTGGGCTAAATTACAGGATTCTTGAGAGTGGGGATTGATTCTTACTCTTTGTTCCTCTAGGACTCTCTTTAGCACAGGTGGTCAAAAAGTATAATGGGAAACTAAATTGAAGACAGAAGATAGATAAATAAAACAGCAATGTGTGAAAACAGTGGACAAGTTAATGGGAGAATGTAAGTAATGGACACTCAAAAAATTACATGTCTATATGACATTATGGTGCTTGTTATTCTCCTTAAAATTCAGCTTCCACTCCATCCCTCATACCCACTATTGCCTAACTGGTCTATATTGGTCTATAGAACAAAATAGAGTAAGTACAAGCCTTTCTCATGTAGCTGGAAGCAATGTCTCTTCCCCTACCTTCTTCTCTCTCATCCTCAATTAATCATCTGGCTTCTTTCAAAGTGCTGACAATTCAGTAGTACAGTGGGTAATATCCTTTCACTATTCTTCACCTCCCATTTAAAGTTTGCTAAAATCCAGAATTTCTAAATGCATTTCCTGTTGATATATCTCATTCCTGGCCAACTACTTAGAAAGGTTTAGGTCAAATAACATAACATTTTAGAAACAGGCAACCATCATTTGCTTGCTAATTGATTTAGGTACTTTAATCTATCTCTCTAGACTTTAGGTTCCTACAATGTGGAAAGAATCTATTTCAAGGTAAGACAGAGAAGAGGACAGGTCTATGTGTGGCTTATGAACCAATAATTACTCTATAATCTGTTCTCAGTTTTTTATAGCCCCTATAGCATTTAATATGGTACAAGGTCACTATGGGTCTTCTGTAAATATTTGTATATTAATTGAATGCGGGAAGCAAGGGTTGTTATTTGAGAGAAAGATTATCCACCAGGGAGTTTTTAAAAAAAGCACCTCAGAATCTTGAAAAATTGTACGTGGCAAGCTTGAAAGGAGTGAAATCAAGTAAAGTTTGAAGAATTTTAGCTTTTCAATTGATTTCCATTACATGTCTGTTATAATAGACTTAGGCAAGAGGATGCATTTAAAAAGAATAAGAACTTTTGCTCCCATAAACTATTTCACATTAAACAAAATAAATAATAAAATAATAAAAATAAATAGCTCTTTTAATAATGAAACCAAAAATTCTCCAAATCAATCATTCAAGTACCTTGATAGAAGATTTTCACTGAAATAAATCTATGAGACACTTTTTGAAAACTGAGATATTGTCAATCGTACAAACGACTGCTGCACTTCAAGAAATTGCTCTTTTTTCTCCACCTTGTAAAACTATATCTTGTTTTGGTAATGTGTCAATTAGCTTGATGAAAAATTGACTAATCAAACATGTTTCAAGCTAGTTTGTAAATATTCATTGAAACATTGTACTTCTTGTTAGTTCAAGTGTTATTTACGAGGGAAAAACACTAAACCTTTTTGAATGAGGTGTGTGACTGGGATAACAGTGGTTGTTTACATGGTAGGAGATGCCCTCACCTACTGTTGCTGACTCACAAAAGTAGAGCAGTGGCAAATATAAGCAGATGGTTCCAAAGCCCCATTTCTTTTGTGAATTATATCACCCTATTGCAACAAATCTACAGTTGTGGCACTGGATGCCCTCTTACTTCAGCATTTTACCTCGTCAGTCTAATGGCTGAAATTGAAAAATGGCAGAACCACTTGTAAGCTTAAGAAGTAACTCTGCCGCTGAGATACAGCCATGTTGTGCTCCCAGGGATTATGATTCCTACTCCAACAGGTGGTGTCAGAAAGCAAAACCTAATCCTCTAGGGGCTGCCCTGGTGTTCAGTTTCGCCTCGCACCGTAGGTGTAATCCATGCCATTAGTTTAATATTTCTCTGTGGGAAAGATACCAAGGCAGGGTCTAGAGAATGTACTATGATTTTCAATATCTCTAGAGAAATTTATTTATATCTGATGCAGGACATTTACTATATAAAAATTTGGAGAAATGCATGGTTGAAGTGTTGTGTATGAATGTGCAAATGCATAAACATACTTGTTTTAAATTTAACCTCCTTTTACATACTTTTTGCAGCATGCTAAAAAAAAATATAAGCTTATGATTGGAGAACGCAATGCTCCTATGGCTAAATATACTGTGGCTGGACTTCTGTCTATTCATTACTGGATATTAAAGGGTAGAAAGTAAGTTGGCAAAAATTGTTGTATGAATACATTCTGCAATATAATGGCATAACAAATTGATTCAGACAAGAACAGAATAGCTGAGGATGGAAAAATATTTCTCTGCCCAGCTATTAATCCAAGTATGGGATAGAATTGCTACCCTTTGTCTGAGTTTCCCAGAATGTGAGTCAAGGCAAACCTTGTGAACTTTGGGTAGTCTCATAGCAAATGCTTAGGTGTTGGGTGACTGAGAGTCAATGGATGAGGCTAGCTTGACCAGGTAGACCTGGAATCCCAGGTCATTTTGTGAATCTCTGTGTTGTCAGGACCACATATCTAGATGGCTTTAATGCACCTCCCCATCTCTCACCCACTTGTTTCTTTTAAAGTTCTTTTTTGTTCCTGGTTAAGCAAAACAAATTATCAGACTTGTTTCCAATGGTCTTTGAACTTTCACATATTAGGAATATATCAAATTCAAGATTTTTATGTCTACTCAATTCTAAATGTTCTAATACTACTTTTTTTGGAAAGAGGTATAGTTGTTATACTTTTAAGCTATATTACTTGGTATTTTCACTATGTCTTTCAGATTTGCTTCCTTTAGAGGTGGATTTAGAATAAAGCTAATTAAGCGTAAATTCTGGGACCCTTAGGGGGTAATCATATATACATATGGTTGCATGGATTTGTAACATTTACAAGCAGAGTATATTAACTTCCATTAATTAATAAGGAGTATGTTTCCAGTCAAATCTGCCATCTTGCAAATTTTCCCTTCTGTCTAATACTACTAGTGTATCCATGGGCATATTTTACACGTTTTATCTCTAAGGTAAATGGAGTTGGAGATATGTTCAGCATTGGCTCGGTAGCATGTATTTATGTGGTCCAAAGTCATTCACGTTCATAGATGAGTCAACTTCTAGTAATGAAATGTCTTACAGGAACACTATGTTGATCTCCCTTCTGTCAGAGTTTTTATATATATATATATATATATATATATATGTACGTATGTATATATACATATATATAATTTTGAATTTTATTCCCTAAGGAATATCCTCAAATTCTGTAAGTTTTAGGCCCCACAAAACCTGGATCTACACCTGACTTTCTTTTGTCTCTTGATGCTTGCCTTATGTTATTATTTTATCCTACATAGAAAGAGGATACTCTGTTGTTGAATGTATGATTGTGGAAATTGGAACTTCCTATCCTTATTATATTCTTTAATATCAGATCAAAGTTTTATTTAGGAATTTGTTCTCTTTTGTAAGTCAATAATCATCATTTACTCATGGAAAGGCAGTGTCAAAAATACTGAGTGTGCCATCTCACTGTTTGACTTCAGTATTTTTCATTGTACTTTATACATTCATACGAAGAAAACTTGAGATATGAATAACTTTTTCCAGATGGTTTTATGGACTGTGTCTTTGTGAATTGAACAAGTATCATCAATTAAAACAATTGTTTTAGGGAGTTCATTCATGTTATTTTACCTTATGTACAATCACTCCAAGTAAGCATATGAAGAAGTTGTTCCATTTATTTTGTCCTCTGTAAAATTAATGTCATTGAATTCTTTTACGGTTCAGGGGATAGACACCCTTAATTAAGATGGACATACTTAAAATAAGAAAGAACTCTTCATACTCATCTAAGATTTCTTTTTGTAGTAGTAACTTGCATCCATATCACAGATGGACACCAAATCATTTAATCCCTTTGAGTTTTTGTGTTTTTATTTGAAATCAGGGAATACTTTTACCTTTGATATTTCAGCATCAAGCTTTAAACTAATAATTAAGGTCACTGAGAAATATAAATATATAAAATCTTTCAGAAGAAACTGTAGAGTTTTATAAAAGGCCACACATTAAATTGAGAACTGCTGCTTCTGGGAAAGATTGGGGGAAAGATTTAATTTATGTCTCTGCCTTAATCAACCAAAACCCCTCAACAAAAACAAACAAAATATTTGAAACCATGGTTTTCAAGACAAAGGACACAGGAAATTAAAGAGTAATATTTGAGATATGAAAAACAAGTAAGATGGTGCTTATCATTTTTCATCATACTACTTTGAGAGAGTTTCTAAGTTGGACTGTAGGGAAAAAAACACAAGTGAAACCCAATGAATTTCCTGAGTGGAGAAGATAAAGGTGATAATTTTTGGGGAACAAAGAAGTTATATTTCTCAAAAGAGTCTATTAGAGAAAAGAACAACACAGAGAGAGGACGCGAGATCTGTTCAGAAGGTACTTTTCTAATTTCAAGTGAGTAATGATCAGAGAATTCATTTGAAGAAACTGCTCCGGTCAGAAAAACAATCACTCAAATGTATTAGATAATTAAAAGGATCGAACTATTTCCATGTAAGTTAACTGTTTCCCAGAATGAAATTAAAAAATATTTATAGGATTACAAAATTATTTATACTCAACAACTTTAAAATTCACAGTGTCTATCATCAAATCAAAGATTATCAGGCATTCAAAGAAGAAAATATAAACCACAATGAAGAGAAACAGCTATTAACTAAACCAAGAACTGACACAAATGATAGAATTAACAGAGGAGTACATTAAAATGTTATAAATTCATGCCATAAAATAAAAAAAAATATGTTTCACTGGAATCCCTAAGAGAAAGAGAGAGTGGGGAAGAAAAATGTCTGAAAAAACAATATAAATTTCAAAATTTGATAAAAACAATAAACCAACAGATTTGAAAATTTCAATGAACACAGGCACAGAAATATGAAGAAAATTACATCAAGGAAATTACACTTTCTCAAAATCAGTAAAAAAGTAATGAATCATGAAATCAGAAAGATGAAAAGGGACATATTGTGTACATCAAAACAAAAGATATGAATGAGAATAGATTTCATTTTGTAACGAACACAAGTTAGAGGACAGGGAAGTAACACCTTTAAAGTAAAAGAAAAATTATCTGTCAACCTAGAATTCTATACCCAACAAAACAACCTCTAGAGATAAGTAAAACAAAGAACTTTAGATATAAAACTATATAGTTTAAAGAATTAATCACCAGAAGACCTACATTATGAGAAATGTTAAAGGAAATTCTTTAAGTAGAAGGGAATGACAACAAGCATAAAAATACTATACAAAAATTTAGCACACCAGAAATAGTAACTAAATGATTAAATGTATGACTATTTTCTTACTACTGATTGACATAAAAATATGTGTTTAGACAAAAATGATGTATTATAGGGCTTACAACATATGCATAAGTAACTAGTCTGTGACAAGTTAAAAATGTACACCAGAAGTCCTAAAGCAAACACTAAAATAATAACAAACAATTATAGCAATGACCCAAAAGAAGAGATCAAATGAGTTCATAAAAATGTATCAACACAAAATAAGGCAGGGAAAGAAGTAAACATGAACAAAGCAGAGATGGGAAAAATACAAAATAAATTATGAGATGATAGGTTTAAATTTAATCATATGAAATATCATGTTAAATGCAAATAGCTTAAACAATCTGTTCAAAGATTTTAAAGATAAAAATAGTTCAAAAGCAGACATATTAAAAATGAGATGCCATGTTAAACATAAGAAAGTTCTGAGCATCTAGACTGCAAGAAAAAAGTAACATCTTTATTCTCAAATGACTTGCTATATAGAAAATATGATATCAACCATAAAAAGTACTAGAATGAGCATATTGATTTAAAAGTTTACAAGATAAGAGATTAACAAAATCAATTATACTTTATATAATAAAAACGTATACATTTATAAATTTGAACATTTATAAGTTGAAATAAAAATAAATTCACTTTTAATAACCAAATACGAAATATTTAGGATGTACATGTAATATTTGGAACACTGCTGAGCTAAATTAAAGAAGACAAGTAAATGAGACATATCTTGTTCATAGCTGAAATATTCAATCTGGCTAAGGTGACAGTTCTAAGTAGATCTGATTTGATTCCATTTCAATAAAAACACCAGCAGGTTATATTTGGAAATATTATCAAGCTGAGTCTAAAAGTTATATAAAAATGAAAAGAACCTATAATAGCCAATAAATAAACTGTAAAGAAAGAACAAAGTTGGTAGGATATCACTATCTGACTTCCAAACTTCTTGTGAAGATACTATAATTGAGTGTGATATGAACATTAACACAAACAGATTAACAAAAAAAGGATATATTGTCCATTGTATATATATACATGTATAAACAACTGATTTTTGACAATATAAAGGCAATTCAGTGGAGAAATAATTGCATACTTGCATATGAATATTTAATTTTGATCTATATTGTGTGCCACAAGCGCACATTTGGTCACTGTAGCTATATATGTAAAACTTAAAACTATAAAACTCCTCTAAGAAAACATAGAAGAAAATATGTGTGACCTTGGTTTAGGCAAAGATTTTTAGAGATGACAACCAAGTACAACCAATAAAAGAAACATTGGAAAATTAGACTTCATAAAAAAATATGTGCTCTACAAAATAATCTGCGAAAGATGTGAAGAGAATGAAAAGACAAACCACAGACTAGGAGTAAATATTTACAGAACATACAAGAGACGTATTCTAATAGAGCCATTAATCTCAAAATTCCACAGTAAGAAAGCAACTCAATACAGGGACAAAAGTGGAATCACTGATTCATTATGGAGGATAGATGCATAGTAAATAAACACATAAAAGATGCTCAACATCATTGATCACTAGGGAAATGCAGATTAAGGTTACAAGGATACTACTGCATAACTATTAGAATGACTTAATTTTTAAAGGCTGACCACATAAGTACTGGCAATTAGAGAAACTGGGAACTATTATTCACTGTTAGTATAAATGTAAAATGATAAAGCCAGTTTGAAAAACACTTTGACAGTTAAAAAAACATTAAAACTGTACCTACTATATGATCCAGTCACTGTATTTCCAGCACTGGGTAAAAAAAAAAATACTCCTTACCTAGTGCTATACAAAATTCTCTGCAGCAGCTTTTTCTAACAATCCAGTGTCTGTCAATAGGTAAATGAATGAGTGAATTGTGGTAGAATAATGCAATAAAATACTACCGAAAAATGGACCTAAAATAGCATAGGCAAACATCAAAATAATTACTTGAGTTAAAAAAAGTCAGATATACTGAATGATTCCATGTATATAAAACTCTAGAAAATGCACCCAATGGCAGTGGAAGAATTATGAAGGGGCAAGAGAGAACTTCTGGGGTGATTTGCTCACTATGTTGATTGTGGTGATATATGTCAAAATCCAACATTTCAGTTAAGCATAGTTTATTTTATGCCAATTTACTTCGCTGAAGTTTTTTTTTTAACACAATGGAATAATCTGTCAATTCTATATTGGCTGTTGTTTGCTTCTGGCTGACTTCCTGGTGGAAACATTGACTTTTGACCCACTGGTCTTGATGGAAAGTCTCTTGCATTTGTTGGATGTTTCAACTCACAGATGTATAAATGGAGATGCTTATTTGATTTTTGTAGGCCTTGAAAAAAAATCCATTAATCTTTCCTGGTTTCCTGGAAAACTTGGTGTTGTTATGTTCATGATATTTATTTTTAAAAAATCAATTAAATAGCATTAAAAGGTTTGGTGAACATACTAAAAAAAAAAATGAAGAAGCTCCAGCAAAGGATAAATATGCTTTGTTTCAATAAAAGTCTTGAGATACTCATTGTCAACACATAGCAATACTCTATTGAAGCAATTGTTTTCTACAGAGGAAGTCTTCAAAGTGCCTTTCTGGAGAAGACAATTTGGTACTGACAATTCAGTTTGGTAGCTCCATTCTTCATATACTACCCCCAATAAATTCTGTCTACAAACAGAGTCAGACAAACTAAGTAATCATGAATTTTTGGTTCATGCCACACATCCTTTATGAATGAGTACATTGATAATATGTATGTAGCTGTAATAATCTCTGTGCAGTATTAAATTTCTTGCTTTTGATATTGATCATAACTGTACTTAATGCTTCCTTGTAGGGGTTAATTAACCAAGATAGACTCTGATCTGGGCAAAAAAAACAGAGGTTACAGAAGAAAACTGTCTTCTTCAGGTTAAACATCTACATTTCAGACATATATTTCAGCATTTGGTACACTTCAAACTTGTTATCTTTGGTAAGGATAATTTTGATATAGAACCAATATGTCTGTAACAGAAGAATCCAGACTCTTCTCCTAAAATTCATGTATTTTTTCTACTTGTGTGAAAAAAATTGTTTTTAATGAAATTCTAGCTATATTTATTTTAACAAATTTTATTCCTTATCAGCAGGCAGAATAAGGTAGTAGAAGGAACAGTGCAAAAGGAAGTCTCTCAACCTTGGTTATAGTCTCAAAGATTGAATGACCTGGAATCAGTTTAATTGTCTACGAAATGAGCTGTTTGCATGGACTGGTTTCTAATATTCCCCTAAGCTAAAATGTCTCGAACTAATCTATCAAGAGATTAAGGTCAATTTCTAATTCCTGCTCTGCAGTAGACTTTTGAGGGGTGCTAAATGGCCCTCAAATGTTACTACCAACCAGTCCTCAGTTTTCTATTATAAGAATCTGAATTACTGTTTTTGTTGAGCACCAAGGAAACAGGGAAGCCAAATGTATGTGCTGCATCCACCATGAATTTTCTAGTTCCTGAAACATTCTGCCTGCCAAAACCAGGCACCTATGTCAGCATCACCACTCCGAATTGGCTGAAGGGAATCTGATTACACCTGCAGGGATCCATGAGGATTCTGGCACCTTTAGATCCAAGATGCAACTGATATTGAACTAGTGATAAATAAATTTATTCTTTCCTTTCTCTTGTTGTCTTCTCTAGTTTTAATTATGATTGTAGTATTTCAACAGATTTATTAAAACTCCAAGGACTTATTATGAAGGATGTGTTCTAGTCAGATCCTTTGCATTGCACATAGTTTGCAAAAGAATTTCAAGCAGTAGCCAGAGGGAGAATCAAATTTATCCTACTGCAATGTTCTCTTCATTTCAACTCTCTATAAAGAGATACTGTGATTTGTTGGTACTATAACAATAATGTAAATAGTTGGCAATATTTAACTGATAAGACACAGAATGACTTTCCTCAGCCTAACTTTTCTGCATTCTATGTAACAAGACACATCCCGAAAACTCAAATTACCTTAAAGAAGACAAAGTCTTCCCCATCATCTAATAAACTACATCCCTCTGTCAGCAAAAGAGAAACACTGCCAAAATCTAGTCCATATTTTCCTCCGCTGGTCTTTATTTTTGTCCTAATGGTGGTAATTAATAATAATCAAGCTATCTTTTTCCAATGTGAGACAGTTATCTCAGTTAATTGTAGTTTCTTATCAATAAGGTCTTGTTTCTCTACATGGAAAACAATCAGTTCAAAAATGTTGACTGAAGAGCCTGCATATTTCAGGCAAGAAGTCGACAGAAGTGGCTAGTTGGATAGCCATTGAACTAAGTATTTGTTTGCACATGTAGTAGTATATAGTGGCATCTTGTCTGGCACCATAACAGTGAGCTGTGTGCAGAGAAACACTCTAAAAAGGATTTCATTGTGACAATAGGGCTGAAAACTAATTCTCCATGTGCTTCACTGGCAAAATAAAATGACATTTATTGGCCTGCACCTAGCTGCCATAGCTACCTGAGCCACACATGCACAGTGGAACTTGGCTTTTTCTTACATCAACTTACCTATTTATTTATGTCAGACAGCCAAGAATTCTGAGGCACAGAGATAGTCCTTGGAAGAGAAAGGGGCAGTTTTCCTCTAAGATAGCACAGAAGGAGGAGACAATGGATAAAAATAAGTGGACATGTTTGCTTGCAGAAGAGAGGAGGAGCATTAGGTGTTTGCAGATAGGACAGTAAAGTTAAAGGAGTTCGTGTTAGTTAGCTCAGAACTCATGAAGTAGGACCCTGGGGAGGAGGGGTGTTGAGGCCGAAAGGGCAAAGATGAGCTGGTGGTTCTGGAACACTTACCACTTTGCTGTGTGTCCTTTAGTCAAGATATGGACGTAGTCAGAAGTTCTTTAAAATACAAGATCTATTGGTATATGAGCCCCAAATTAAAGTTGTATTTTGGTCACTATGGTCTGTATAACTGCAAAGCCTGTTCCTTGACCTCTCTCCTTAGTTTCATTTAACTAGAATAGTATTTTGTCCTGGCTAGTAGTCTCAGGGTAAATGTTTATTCTACTTTCCATTTTTGTCTTTCACAACTAAAAGTTAGCCACAAGTCTTATCTCTTTTATTTCTAAAATGGGGGCTACAAGCCAAGTAGTTTCCAACAAGGAAGCAGGTAAACTTCAGCACGTTGTTGTTGGTGGGGGTATCACTGTGAGGAATTGAAAATCTGGCCTGGTTAAAACGGTCCATCACCACTGATTTCCAGAAAGGGTGGGGCCTCATTTTTCAAATCTGCTGCTGTGTGGGGCAATCTCTCTGGTGACCAAAGTATAACACTCAGATATCCCATGCTGACTCTATTTTTTCACAGAAACTATGTCCACAAGACTATACTCCAATAAGAACAGAAGTAAGACTGAATGGTACAAGTGAATATGAACTTAAGATTAACTTAATAGAAACTTAGTTTAATAAATTTTCCTGGGAATTTTCTGAAGCATAAGTCTTAATGTATTGCTACATTTATAATATTGCCAAATAAGATTGTCAATTTTTTTTATAAAAAGATTTTACAGAAGGAGAATTGAAAACACGAGATTTTGGGTACTATTTGGAGGAAAAAGAGAAAAGAACAAAATACTTTCTGTAAAATCATAGAGCATTATCAATGGTGAAACTCAAGAAAGAAAGAATATCTCCCAAGCTGATCAAACTGCTTTGTGTCCAATGGAAGTTTTAAAACATTTCTTACAGATTCATCTCATGACAAATAGCCATATACCTGGTAGGAATGAATTCTCTGGAGAACATGGGCAATAAAGAAAATCTATGAGTTCAGTAATGTATTCCAACTAATTCTTCAAGAGCATGAAAGCTTTCTTAGAAATTCAAGTGAATTGGTAACTCAATTTGATTTACTACAGGACGAGTTATGTTCTCTTTGCACCTTGATTTTCCCCTCTGCTTCCTTCCTCCCAATGTAGTCTTGTTTTAATTTAAAATAATTTTATTGAAGAAATATTGCATCACATCATCATACAGGCTGAAGGTGTGCCCGATAATAAATCCATATCTATATATATATTAATTTCACCATTATTTCAGTTTTTCTTTCACTATACAATTAATAGTCTTTTACTAATATTGTAAATGGATCTGCCTTCCCTTTCTTAACTGGACTCGTGTATCACTTGGGGAATTATGAAGACTTTGTAACAGCTGTTCACATTGCTAGTATCACCAATCCATATTTCCTGTTCAGATTTCAGAAAAGCCACAAACCCTAGAAAATCATCATTTGGTTTGGTTTTGGTTAAAAAACTTTTTTAAAAGAAACCATGAAACCACACAACAAGTCCATAGTCTAAGTCTGCCAAGCATCAGTTAGTATTCAATGAAAATCGGGGGAGAGGGAAACAAACAAACAAAAAATACAATTCTAATGAAAAGATTTAGAAGAATTAAAAAAAATTGAACTTGACTCTTTGCAGCAAAAACAACACAATTATTTGAATCTGATAGTGAATATATTATAAATTATACAATTAAAAAAATTTCAGATACATCAAAAACAACTAAATAAACGCAATGGGCATAAACTATGAATTTAATTTTTAACTCTATGATTGAGGTTTATTAAGTTCTACCAGTTATTTTTACTTAGCTTTATATATATATTTATATTTATATCATTGAGACATTACATTATAATATTATATCAGTTCAATTTACACATCATTGTAAATCAACATCTATATGTATTGCATTAAGTTCACCATGAAGGGCTCAGTTTTATGGTGAAGGATAAAATCATATAGTCAATATTGTAGAAAGCAGCATATGTAAGAATTTACTTAGATGGTTTATTCTTCTTCTGATGTATATTTCTTGGTAAAGTGCTGCATGATTCTCTTTGCAAAGTCTCAGTATGTATCTACTGAGGAGATCAATGAGATTCATATTGGAAAGATTTGCACAAATTTTCCGAATGAATTATTTGTTGTCTCTGTTTACAGAAGGTGCCAAAATAAATCTGGTTTAAGTAGATCTTTCTTATTTTCCTTTACAGAGTCATGCAAAACCAGGATCTTCTTTTGCATTTAAAAAACTGCATTTAAAAAACATTCCTGGCAGTGTTAATATCAAAATAAATAGAAGTTCATTCCTGAAAACTAAAATGGAATTGAGTCGGCTATGAAATGATGTTGTTGCAACTTATTTCAACAAAGAGAAGTTCTAAAATTAAAAACATGTTTTTTCTGTCATGTGTCAGACGAAAAAAGGAAAAAAAAGGAAATCTTAGTGTGTTCCTAATTTAGATTCCTTTTCTTTACTATAAACACAACTTTCTCCAACAATGATACACACAAATATGTCATGAGTAGTGAACAAATTTCTTTTTACAGGTTTAGTTTCCACCATTTGGACATTGTGTTAAAAAAAAAATGAAGCTTTTGTATACATATATACAAGTAATAATAGGAGATGGGTCTTCTACTTACATGGATGTTTTTTGAATAGAATTTTGGTCCTAAGTAGAAAAACAAAACATCATGAAGCATATTTCTTTGAGAAGTTGTAGTTTGGGAAATTTGCTTTATTATCAAGTTCATGGATGTTTTGATCTATTCAACTGCAAAGTTTGCAATTTTTAGATCATAAGCTTGTGGTTATCTATGTATATATTCTCTATATAATATTTTACAACTTTAGTCAATCTGGAAATTCACGAGGAAATGAATCAGGTGCAGACTAAATTTATGTGATCAAATCTGTATTTTTAGAATAATTGAAATAGGTAGCTTGCTTTCTAAATATATAATTTCCAAGAATCAAAATTATCATTTATTTGAACAATTTATGAATCTTAGTAGATATGTATGTGATATTCAATTTAAAGAGCAGGGTGCTGAAGATCTGGTGTCTGAAGACTATGGGATATGGATGTCTTACCCATTTTTTATGGATTCTTCATTCCATGATCTTTGGCAAGACATTTCTTTTTCTTTAGTTCAGTCACCTGAAAAATTGGTATAAAAAGCTTTCGCTACTCTTCTGTTCAACCTATATAGGTTTTCTAAACGATGCTTCTGATTAGTATGTCATATTTCTCAGTCAATTATTTTGTTTTGATTTGTTTCCAATCTGCCTACACCCAGACTCTGAGACCTCAATTTCACTGATAGTAAAATAAATGAAATTGGAATTCCTAACAGATGCTAAGCCATAAATCCTTAAGGGCTCCAGCCAAATGCAATGCAAGCTATAAAGCTGCTTATGAAGGTTAATAAGATAATCATCTATAAAAGGATCTTGGGAGGAAACAGCAGGGTTAGAAAGATTGCACAAATAGGCCACATGCTGGACTCATAAAGGCACATTACATATTATTTCTAAAACTGGTCTTCTCAGCTTACCATGTGACTACTTCCAATTAACCTGTAGTAAGTTGAAAATATTTTGAATTGAAAATGTATTTAATATACTTATCTTACCAAATATCATAGTTTAGCCTAGCTGAACTTGGATAAAGAAGTTATGGTACTCAATAGGATTCTATGCAGTTATTTAAAAAGATGAAATTGTGTTTTTGCAACAATCTGGATGGAACTGGAGGGGATCATGTCAAGTGAAATAAGTCAGAAAGAAAAAGAGAAATACACAATGGTTTCACTCAGATGTGGAATATAATGAAATGAAATAAATGAACATATAAATCCCAACAAAAATCACGGGACACAGGACTGTGGTTATCGGGAAGGGGAAGGGATGAAGGAAAGCGGAGAAAAGGTGGTGGCACAGGACACTAGAACTCTGGAGGTGGGTGTGGGATGAAATATAGACAGAGATGCAGTTTTAATATCTTAAAATGAATATAGCATGTGCACAAAAGATATAATAAATATTGCTACTGAAAATAAATAAAGATTAAATGCTCTTACTAAGCCAGAAATGCTGTCAGAACTTTCTCAAAAAAAAAAAAAAAACAAAATAGTGCCCCAAATACTTATGTTAGCCCACATATGGGCAAAATCATATAATACAAAGCTATTTTATAGAAGAGAGTTGAATATTTCATGTAATTTATTGAACATCGTACTAAAAATGAAAAAAGTCTGTAGAGTATTAGCTGTTTACCATCATGTTTATGTGACTGGCTGGATCTGTGGCTTGCTACCACTGCCCACCATCATGAGAAATATTGCAAATTTCTGGCCCAGGAAAAGATCAAAATTCAAAGTATGGTTTCTACTGAATGTGTAGTGCTTTCACACCAACAGAAAATCATTAAACCAGCCATTATGAGACAGGGAACATCTGTAATCATTTTTATTAGAATAACCTATGAATGCATTCAAAATACAGTTTTAAGATTCTTCAGTAGATTCTATTGAATCAGAAGCCCTAGGACAGAGATTAGGAATCTGCATTTTAAAACAAGCTTAAAATGGGAGGTTGGTGAATCTCATGTGAGAATTTTATATATCAGATTTTCTATATGTACAAAAGTCTTGGAGAACAAGCTTGAGCCAAGAGTTTCAGAGCAGAAATAGGTTACTATTCTCAGCCACTCTTACTCTTCTCACTCCTTCCTCTCTCTACTTAGTTTTCAGTTCTCAGAAGAGACACAGAACTAAACCTGTTTTTATGGGACAATAAGCAATTGATTATTGGGGCAATGCTGTCCAGAATACAATAAACAGTATATATATGTGTGTATATATCATTCTTATGAGAGCAATTGGGACTGAAAGGGAAATTTTTTTTCGTTCTCTCAGGTTTAGATTTCTCTGCTATTGGTCATTTTCTAAACAAGAAGATTCTTCTCCTTCCCCTTCCTACACTCATTGTCAGGACATTCCTCTCTAACCTTCAGAAGTGGGGAACTGACCTCCCCAGGTCATAGCTGTGAGATTCTACATGACAATTACATTCCATACCCATTTTCTCTGCCACCTCTGCCCATGGGGAAGCTTAGAGAGTTGTAGAGAATCCAGAAGATTGTGGAAAAGCCATGGGAGGCTCTTACATCAACTTTGTAGAAGGATCTTTGACTATCCCCAGAACTGATTAATTGATTTTTTATTTTAGTTGATTCATTCAACAAATACTTAAGGAGTTAGAAACAGAGTAAAATTAAGCAGAACAGTTTATCAATATTACTCTCAGGTTCTTCATGTATAACAAGGGAATCATTAAAGCTACTTCTCAGGGTAGACGTGTAGCTTCATAAAAATATTAAAAGCACATTTAGTTAAATCAAGTTATAAAATGTATTAATTTATTTAATATTAGCTATAACTTATATAATAATGTTTTATAACAAATAGCATAATAAATAATATGTATGGAGCATTCACACATAACCTATATAATTGTAAAATAGGAAGAGTATAATAAATAAAAATATGATATATTATGATACAATTATAGATACAATCGAAGTAAATAAAATAAATAAATTTAAACAATATGTGCAAGATATTGTTATTATAATAACATGTGTGTAATAGTATGTATTAGAGGTATAATATTGTTATTCATATGCTTATATACATGTGCATAATTTTATAACAATTTTATTTGTTTTTTTATATTTTGCTAAAAATTATTTGTCTGAATTTTATTGTTTTACAATTTAGAAATAATTTTTCATTATGAAATAATTCCTTTATCTAAAAATTAAACTTTTTCTAGTCTTGGAGTTCAACTTTGCTATGCTTGCAAATGTACTTAAAGAGCTGTTTTCTAATATGAGTTCTGTCATCAAATTTTCAATACAGACTTTTGTCTTTGATTTTTTAAAGAATATGTATTAATGAGAGCAGAATTTTTATTTTGGTGTGTTTCCAAAATGCAGTATATTGATAATTCAGTAAACTCTGCACCAGATTTGTATTTCATAGTCTGCAAGGACTGTAATATGGTGATTCACAAACTTCAGAATCACCTCAAAGCACAGATTTCTGAGCTCCACCCACAGAGTGTTTCATTCAGGAGGTGGGAAGGGGCAGAAGGCTGCTAAGAATTTGCCTTTTTAAGAAGTTTTCAGGTGATGCTGACAATGCTGGTTAGGGAATCACACACTTTGAAAAACACTGCTATAAATCATTGCAGGAATTACAAGTATTGTGTTTCTTTTGTGTGATTCAGTAAAACTACTTTTAAGTATTAAGAAATCTATTATTTATTTTTTCTCACTTTGATCCCAGAGCCAAATGTTTCCAAAAATGTATATAGTTCTTGAATTTCAAAGGGCAAATTAAATCTAGAAAAATCTCAGAAAAATATTTCTGTATTTCATTGCTGAATTTTTTTTCCCACTTCAGATTTGCGTTACTAAAATCATTTGTATTTTATTTCTCCTACTTACCAAACCTTCTTATGCTGACAATCTTCCTTTGTGGGATTTTAGATTTTTGTTTTGCCTGGGTGGGTCCTAAAAAATCATTTCCTGTATCTACCTGAACATTTCCTTGTAATCTATAATTACATTAAATCACCATTTTAAACTACAATTTCTGAAATGTGACACTTGGGAAATAATCCTTAATTACAAAAAAATGTTGCTTATCCCGCATAGTATTTGTTAATCTCATGGAGGAAAAAGGGGGAAAAGAATGAGAACATGTTCAATCTGAGTAAAAATCAGATATATTCAACCATGTAAGAATGCAGATATTTAGGAAAAGAAAAATATGTGACAAATAGCTAATGAGATTACCAATTTCCCTATTAAATCAAATCTTACTATTAGGAATGTTACTTACATGTGTTGTCACCAAATATGCCTGAAATTAGTTCCTTTATTGAGAGAACTGATCCATTCATCCAGTAGGACTTGAATTGCATCCTACACCTTTGTGATGATGGCCAAATGTGCTTTAACATCAACACTAATTTTTAAGTCATTCCCTTTCATTCACCCATCTTTTATTGCCTTTGTTCTGTTTTCTCCCTTAATCTTGCTCATCTTCATTTCATTTAGTGTTAAGTCTCTTTTGAAGTTGACCTCTGCCAGATGAATTCTTCAAAAATATGACTGTCCCCTTCCCTACATGGAACTAGAAAAATAATGAGCGATGAGTGCTGTATGGTTTGTCATTACTGCCCTTCTCGCTTTCAGTTCCCTCCCATTTTGGTAGTTTCCTTTCATGTGGAAAAAATAACACAGTTTTGTAGATAGGGCATGGCGTTAAAATGATGTCTATTAGCTGCAAGAACTTTATCTGAAACATTAGATTCTTTATCAATTTGGGGAAGTCATATTTGCTTGATTTCATAAGGTTGTAAAGGGAATCAAATTAGACAATCATAGGTAAGCTTCTCTGTATGCTACGTAAACATAATCTACATATCATGGCCAAGATGTGTGGAGCAATTGTGCAATCTGGGTGCAAAGTTTAAGGGGCCACACACTCTCAGGACTGTGCCAGTGTAGGGTATGCATGCTGCCTTCATTTTTCTTCTCCTTTACTCGTGCTGTCATCTGCAACACAGCTGTGACCAAAGGGTTAACTGGTGTTAAATAAATCAAATACTTCTCTTTCTCCCAGGGGAGATGTACTAAGCATTGACTACAGTCTTGGGGTTAAAGAAAAATAATGTTTCTAGCCAGTGGAGGGCCCCTCCCAAATGAACAATGGATACCCTGAAACCTACTTTGCGATGAATAAGGCCAGTCCTTACTGTGAAGAACACCGACTTAGGAGGACTAGGTGTGAGTACCTTAGATATTTAAGTAGAATTTGTGTTCTAATGAGCATCTTTTCTGAAACATTTTCCCACTTGGGTTCTTAAAATAAGTTTTAAAGAATTTTACTGTATTTAATTCAGAACCCACATTAAAAACAAACGAAAGCCACACACAATTAGAACAGGAAAGCCCTCTCTGCGCTTACCCTAGAAGCTGTTATGCTTCACAAGCAGATTTGAGGAAAATGTCTCCCTGTCTCAACATAACATGAAGACAAAGATTCCTACATAGTGACAAAACTAAATCCTCTCAGGAGGATAGAGTTCCTTGCTCACTAATGATTATCATCAGCCAAGATCTAGGGTGCTATTAATACTTGTAAAGCTCTCTAGACTAGAAATCCATTACTAGCAAAAGTACAAGTCCATTTTTATTCTAGACAATTAATCTAATTTGACTTTACCCTGATCTCTGCTTAGCAGAAATGGATTCTGACTCCTTTCTCAATGAAGAATAGATAGTCTTTAGAGAGACTTCCATTGAGTGACCTTAGGTGTCTTAATCATGACTTTTTTGCATTCAGTAAATTTTTTAAGTGCAGAAACTTGCCCAGGACTATGCTGATAGCCAGAGAAGATATCCAGTGCCTGACGGCTGGTGTGGAAGGAAGGAAGGAAGAGGACCTGGGGAGAAGGGCAGAGGAGGGACATTTGAACCAGGCTCCTAACTCCAAAATAAAACAACAAATAATGGAAATCCCCATGCTTGTGTTGTAGAGAACACAGAATTGGGGTCAGTCAGGTTTCACTCTTCTACTTCTACTGCTTCTTTGAAGAAAGCTGAAAGAGCACTTATATTGCTATAAATAAAATGGCTCTTAAGGAATGAAGTTCAAAAGTTTTGATTTCAGTTCTCTACCCAATCTCTACTTAAGGTTAACTGCGTGCTTGAAAAGGTCTTTCAAGGGTCTTAGTTATATCCTTCTACTGAAAGTACCTAACATGGAAAAATATCAGAGACAAGCAAAATGAGGAAACAATTTAATATGTACATCAAGTACCAAAGTTATCAGTGGGAAATTTTGGATAGATAAATATATAGATTTATGCATATATCTAAATATAATACATAATGGACATTTCTGGATCAAATTAAATTTACTTTTTAGTCTGATTATTTGACTTATTCTACTCTTGGGTCTAATTTTGTCCTATTCTGAAGTTCTAAGCAATGTAGAACAATTAGAGAAAATATGGGTAAGCAGAAAATTAATATAAATGAGAAAACTGCTACCCCCAAATAATCTCTGTTAAAATTTACACTGTGGACTTGCAACAGAACTGAGGTCACCAGTAAGGAATGGGATGGTGGGAAAGGGGAAGAAAGGGAGACAAATGGTGGCGTAGCCCACTGGACAATGGTGAAGAACACATGGCAATTTGGTGGAGTGCAGGGTATTTTGATGTACGTATGAGGAATGGGGAACCTATACATATGAGCTTATTTTAATGTGCAAAAAAAAAAAATCATGAAAGAAATTTACACTGTGGGTGCACTCTTGTGGCTCAGGTGACTAAGATGTCTAAGGTACAGGCCATATAAAGCCCAAGGACCTGGGGCTGGGGTGGGGGGTGTCAAGGCAGAAAAAAATTAGATGTGTATATAAATATCTCTTTCTAGGCTTTTATACCTATTTAATACATAAGCTTTTTTTCCAAAATATTTTATGATTTGTGTTTTCACTTTCATTAGCATTTTGCTATATAAACAAATACTTTAATGCATTCTAATTACCTGCCTTATTTGCATTGTATAGCTTTAATCTAATTTATAGGTGCCAAATTTAGAGTAAATTGAAATTCATTATAATGAATGGCATCCTTATGAATCCAGATAGACTGCAAATTGCTTACTTTTCTTTCAGATTGTGAAAAAAGTCTATATAGGCTGGATGTGATATTTATTTTGAACTCACTTTAACAAATAGGCTTTCATTTCTGACCTGATATGGATGGAGGCTTGTTGGAGTAAAAGCTGTTAAAGCTTCACTTGGTTCACTTAATCTCTTCACGGCCCCTGTGCACTTCAATCTGGCTCTCAAGGGCCAGCACCTCCTTTTTCAATGAAAAACTGCTGTCAAACTGCCACATGGTCCCCACTGTACCTGCCTGCACAGGGACCTGTAAGTTTCCGGGGGCTCTTGTCCCCCTGGAGCAATCTTTAAACACTAACTGACAGGTATGGGAGTATGACTATCTCAGCTCTTTCACCTTGAAGCAGAAATGATTCTGAGAAGTGTATTTTGCAGCTTTCCATGTTGTCCCTTGGGATTGAGTTATTTACCCACCATGTTGCTGGCTTCATGTGTACTCTTTATTGACTGCCTTTTCTTCCCTGATCACATCACCACTTCTGTCACTTACATTTGTGTCTTGCACTTCTCAAAACACAGTTTACTCTTGATTCCTTGGCTCAGTGTCTGCTTCTGGAGATACAAAAAGTAAGACACTCCTATGGTCATTTCAACAGAAAAGATTCCAAAGGC
Source organism: Solenodon paradoxus (assembly GCA_004363575.1). Lineage (NCBI taxonomy): Eukaryota > Metazoa > Chordata > Mammalia > Eulipotyphla > Solenodontidae > Solenodon > Solenodon paradoxus. Next base: position 332,758 of record RJWH01001048.1, read on the forward strand.
ATGGACTATGTGTTGTAGAGATAATGTAAGAATTGATCTGTCATATGAGACTACTCTTCTTACTTAATAATGTTATAACATGATGCTCACAGGGAAGCAGAACAGTTAAGGCGATCTTTGTTTTTCATATGGAAACATTGCAGACCCTTCGAGATTAAGAAAATGTTGTATAAGACCATGGAGCTAATTAAAAGCAGAGACCGGACTAGACCTATGTTTTTTTAACTAGATGCGGGGACTTCTACAAATCAGAATTTATATGTCAAAAGTGGGATTGACTTGATGTGTATATGCTGCATAATTAAAACCTAAAGCCTGATATATATCATATTAAAAATGTTTAAGTATCTGCTTAGTAATTGCATTTCATTCCTGATCCTAGTCTCTACCTTGCATTCACTTTATGCTACTTTTCCAATATTGTTTTCACTGTGTTACCTAAGGTGAATTGTCCTTAGTAGGCCCTAAAAGAACCAGAAACTTAACAATTGCCATTTAGCTGAAATTTAGTAGGGTGGACTCATAGCAGGGAGTGATCTGCATAAAGAGTTATAGTTCAAGGCAGTGTGTATCTAGCATTCTAAGAGGTAGAAAATCTTTTGGGAGGACAGAGGAAGGAAAGATAAATTCTGGTAGAGGGAGAAAAGAAGGCCTGAAGGAACAGGTGGCCTTTAAGCTGGATCTGGAAGGATGGGTAGGATTTCAACAGGCGGATATTGGGGGTGGGGGTTATGAGAAAAAGCAGAATGGCAAAGGAAAATGCAGTCTGTGTTCAGGGACTCTTTAGTGGAATGGGATAACTGGTTCACATGGTGGGGGATGGAAAAATGTGTTTAAAGTTACATGGTAAAGGACCCTCCTCTCAATGCCTGAGAGATTCAATTTTATTTTAAGAGTGAATCTGTGATCAAGAAAATCTCATTATTATATTAGAATATTGATCTGAAGATACCTTTCTCTATTTTTTGATGCTGTCAATTATACTCAATCTTTAAACAGAGTAAAATTCATATAGAGTAATATCAGAGCTCCTTACATTGACTGCTACACTGTAGAATCTGGCCCTTGCCTGCTTTTCACACCAAATTATGCTACCCTCAATTGCACACTTAACTTTAAGGATACTTGTTTCAGAAATTCCTAGATAACACCTGGTCCTTCAGTTCTTGGCCCAAATTTTGTGATTATGGTCCCCCCACCCCTCCCACCATATAACTTCTTCTCTTTGGTTATCATATTTCTTTTTATTTTTTCACTCTGCTTTGCCACTTGTGTCTCCTCCCCCCAAGCTCCCACATACATGAAATTAAATGAGTCAAAACACACAAATTGACAGGCTATCACTGACTTCTTATTGGATATTATCTCAAAGGAAATTTCCCTTCACACCCAATTTAAAGCAACACGTATGCTATTTTTTACATAGAAACTAAGAAAATCTTTTTCGTTTATTTTATACTCTCTGCCACTGTAACTGTTTCCATAAAAGCAAGGGTCATGTAGTCACCATCCTTTAGCATATCCCCAGAGTTTGGCAGAATAACACTTAACCCTTAAAAGAAGTCACCAAATACTCGTTGAATGAATACATTTGAAGTAGAATTAATGTTATAGAAAATGGGAAAGGTTTTGGTTATTATTGCTTGGAGATATGCCTAAATAAGTAAGAAATTGGCAAGTCAACATCTGATCATGAAAGCTTGTGGAGAGAACTCTGGAACATACTGGTTCAATTGTGTTGTATACCTTACACCTTTGACATTCCTTACTCATGTTAGTGATGCATCAATTTTTAGGTAGAATTTCTCTCAGTGCATTCTTTCCTACTTCCCTACATCTCCCACCTCTAGCATTTTCTGATCATTATTTCAACTAAGTGCTAGATTTGGTTATTTTTCTAATGATCTTGAAATAGATTGCTTTTTTGCAGATGGCTATGGATGGAGTTGCCTAAGACCCAGTCATAAGTCATGACTTGCTGAAAAGAGGGGGAGTTTTTTGAAGTGGAAGGGGCCTTTGGAGGTCATCCAGCAGCTTTTGAAACAGCTCCAGCAGCCAAAGTAGTAGGCCCAGTACCTTCCCTGACAATCTGGTTTCTTGATTTACAATGAGGTATGGAGTTGTTTATGGTGCTTTTGATAGAAAATAAATGACTCTTAATTCTACCATAAGATGAAGTTCATATTTGAAATGTTTGAATAGGGTTTTCAGACCATGATTTGGCTATAAAATTTTACAGTCTTGTTGCAGGGATATAAAAGCCTCTACTCAAGGAGACAACTAGAAGAATTCTCAAAACTGAGGTTACAACTGAGAGACTCTCTTTCCTGTCTTTGGAATAAAAAATACTTTGAATTAAAGAATTAATGTATCAAAAGTCAGTAGGTGTGATCTGAAACACCTATAGGCATGTTCTGGTAGAGTAAGGGCTGAGTATAGTCCATATATGTCGCAAAGTCTCAGGTTCGCATCCTGGAACCAGCAGGAACAACCAAACAAAATGAACAATAAAATAAAATATGTAAAGTACTTCTTTCTCCACTCTCTCCCTGCCTGCTTCTGCTGGTCTTTATTACTGCACGTACCTTTCCTTAAAAAGAAATACAGAAAGAAAAAGAATAGGAACTACTTATAAAATTAAATTTCACCTGAAAGGTAAATGCAACTTACCTACTTGCACATTCAATGATTTCTAGTGAGAGGTGGAAATAGAACTGTAGGACACAGTTAATTCATAAGCTAAGTTAATGTGAAAATAAACTACTTACTTATAGCTAATTTAATGGTGTCAGAAGTTTCTGACTGTATTCTGCCTGTATACTGTTGAAGTTCTTTATCCTCAAAAAATAAAATTTTTGACTATTGTGCCATAGCATAATAAAATTCATTCTCACTGCTTCAATGTTAGAGCATAGTGAAATAAAAACCCAGAGTTAATGCAGAAAGTCAGCTTCCATGACTTTCAATGGAATTAAAAAAATTTATATTCCCTATAGTTGTACATTAATGTAGCTCTTCATACATATAAACATCACTTGTCTGACATCTTTAAACATAACTAAGACCTCCAAATGAAGTGAAAGGATCTTTGAATGCCTAAAGGAGGAGGTATAAAGTTCAAACACAATCTCACACAATTTTCTAAAAGACTTCCACATCTACTCACCTTTCCACAAGCTTATGTACATTTATTTCATATTTAATAAGACTAAGCTACTTATTTACTAAGCTATTTGGTTCGATGTTTCTAAGAAAGAAAATCATCATGGTAAGAGTAAGAAGTAAGAAACAATGGCATTGTAGGTAGGAAAAGGCATAGTGTATCATGTGATTCAGCACAGAGAATACAGATTGAAATGCCTTAACCTCATAAGGATCACATGACATAAATGTAAAGCATTTAGAGTGGTATCTGGCACAGAGAAAGTACTCTTCAGATGTGTTTATATATATATATATATATATATATATATATATATATATAAATTTGTATCTCAAAATATTAGGGACTAGAAGAAACTAATGGTTATTCTCTAGGATGATAATTTTATGAAGGAAAATTTCATCACCTTTAGTACATCATGTTTAACAGAGCAGGGAAATAGACACCACTCTGAAAATACTTCATGAAAAAAACGTAATTAAAATGATACATTTTAGTTATTTTCAAAATTCACTTAAGTGGATTCCAACCACTTGATATTATCAAACTCTGATATTATCAGGCTTGCTGAACTCTTTTGGTTCTTGATTTATTTTTTAGCATAGAGTCTATAAAAATTCTGAAATAACATAGAAACTACTTCATAGGGACAGTATTATATTTAGGGTCAATTTGCCCTGTTTATGAAAAGAGCTAAAGGTCTGTATTCAGCTATATCTTAACAGTGACCATGAACCTAAAGCACCACTTTGCATATGAGCACGTATTATGTGCCTCCAAAATGCTGACTTTGGTCATCTTCTGCTCTCCACTGAAGAAACAGGTAGCTTGCAAGACACAAGTTCCATCACTTCCTTTTAGTTATTGGTGTTATTGGGGAGAAATTTGCTCCCCTGGCCCATGTACTGGACTGTGAGATTTAGTACTTTATTTGAAATGTCTACTTCACATCTCTGCTCCCTGATGATTTTATAGGAATTCTTCAATGTCAATTTTAAATATCACCTCCTTTAGGAAAATTTCCCTCCTGCTGTGTTCCCTTTGCACCACTGGAAAGGGTAAGAGACTTCTTTTGGCTCTGATTTCTACCATGACAGAGCTTAGTGACCTCCACTGGGAAGCAGCAAAGTATGATGGTTATAAACTCAGGTGTCGAGATTGCACGCATCGAGATATGAACCCAGTTTCCACCACTTATATGTTTTGAGATCTTGGATGCATTCACCTCCCGACATCTTAGTACACTGATTTGTAAACCCAGCCTACTTATAATACCTACTTCATAGGACTAGGTGAGGATTAAATGAGATAACAAACAAAAATCAATCAGCAGTATGTCATATGAAAAGCTCTTGTTAAGTGTTGGTTAGCATTTTGACTTACTATGTAAGCTAGTGTATGTTTTTTCACTACTGAGGGTCATTAGTGAATTCTTAAGAGCACCTAGACTCTTCCTGGCACATTGTAAGTTTTTAGTGCAGTAAATAAATAAATATAATTGTTTCCAGCATCCATCACATGCTGTATGTGATTTCTAGAACCATATTATCTTAAAGTACCTAGACTGTCTTAATGACAAGATCTCACTCTGTCCATGTCCTTGTTTGTATCCAAAGCCCAGCTTCTCTGCCTGCTGTCCAGGTGTAATATTAATAGACCCTTCTTTTATTCTGAAAAATATTCTGGTTTGGACAATAAATTTTATGGTAATATTAGTTTGAGAGGAGTTTCATTAGCTTTATTCTCAGAAATTAGTTTCCTCACTACAGAATGTACATACAACATTCTGCATTAATTATGAGGAGCAGTCAAATAGTTGTTCATGGAGTTCTAGCATTTCTTTTTCAGATAGGTGTTCAATAAATAACATAAAAGAATAAATGAATGAAATTGTACTATTATTTTCTCTTTTTATGGAAAGAAAATAAGGAATATTATTGGACATGAGTTGAAGAGGATAGGATCAATGAACTAAGAAACTACCATTTGGAATAAAATGAGATAATGTCACATGTGTAAACAATTTGGGAATTTAATAAACAGATGAAAATAAGATAGAAGGGATATACTCAATGAAAAACCCAAATATGTGTCCTTAGTTTCATATCTAATTATGAGCAATAAGTTCAGGAAATGCATCTGTGAAATATAAAAAAAAAACTCAGTTGAAAGACTCTTTAAAAAATATTAAGCAATGTGGTTCACTCACTTAGCCCTTACTAGAACTATTGTAGATGCTCTCCTCATTAACTCTCAGTCTCCTTTCCTACCTTATTTGCTCCTTCAGTGTTGTACCCCTCTCCTCTGCCTATGTATACTCATTCCCTTCACCTCCTCCCGCTGCGCACCTATGCACTAACCTTGGCAACCCAGGACCCTCTGTGTCAACCTTCAAATATCCCAGCAATGTTTTTCTTATTAAGTTATAGTCCAAATAATGGAATATAAAGTGTTATTCCTTATTAAGGCAATTTCAGGTATAAGAGAACCCACAGGGAAGGCAATATGGGGATGAGGAGAATTTCCTGGAACATACATGAAGGCAGCAGATTGAATAGATAGAAATCATGGACTTTGGAATCAAGCCAAACTGGGTCCAAATTCTTTGCTATTAGCAGTGTGGCTTTGAATCTTCATTTATAATTAAGAGATAATAAGGCCTGAATCTAAGGATTGATTTCAAATTAAATGTGACGGTGTTTGTAAAACATCTAATAATCCAGGCCTTAGTTTAGCATGAAGATTAAGAGTAAGAGCTCTGAGATACAGAGATACACTTTTGCCTAAGGAGAAATGGTTTGTTTCTCAGTTTTTTTGAGAAGTGGGATAACAATGCTCTTCTTAGAGTTATTATTAAGGCTGAAATACATGTAAAAGACACTCCATTCCTTGGAATATAATATAAACCCTAAATGAGTTATGACTGCTATAATAATAGTTAAAATTAGGTTGTTCTACTATTGGAGGGGATTAATGAAAGATAGACATTTTTGTTGTCATTATTATTATTATATTGTATAATTGATGTTCTTGAATTCATTTGGAAGGTGTTTGTCCTCCTTGTTTAAACCTATAGCTCCACTTCTAGACATATACCCAGAGAATACAAAAAGCTAATCCGAAAAAAATCCAAAACATTTGCACCCCTATATTCATTGTAGCATAATTAACAATTGCAAAACATGGAAACATCCGAAATGCCCATCAACAGATGATGGGATAAAGAAGTTGTGATACACACACACACACACACACACACACACATTCTATATAGCTGATTTTAAAAAAAAGATGAAATTGTGCATTTGCAACAGTCTGATGGAACTGAGGGGATCATGCTAAGAAAAATAAGTCGGAAAGAAAAATAAAAATATAGAATGGTTTCATTCATGCATTAATTACAAAGAAACAAAATAAATGAACAGACAAATCTTAACAAAATTTGCAGACATGAAACTAGCTTCCAGAAGGATGGGCGATGGGAAGAGAAGGAAGGTGGGAACAAGATGGTGTTAAGAGCACTCAAACTCTGGTATGTTATGAAAATATGGACTGAGGTGAGATTTCAATACGCTAAAATAAATATAGCATATAAAATAAATTTTAAAAGTTATTAAAAATTAAATAAAAATATTAGAATCCTGAATCTAATCAACCATTGTATATAAAAATCTATGTTGTGTAGGGAAAGCTTAGTCACTGTCTAAGAGGTCCATTGTATTTATCCAAGAAGGAAGCTAAGGAAATGAAACAATAGGTAAATCACTTACTCTTTTCTGTCTCCAGTTACCACTTACCAAAGGTCATTTGTGTAAACTCACCCTGCATGACAAGGTGACTGAATCTATTTTGAATGCTATCTTAGGGTGTGGAGACCAGTTTAGAGCACAACAGGTAAGCCTCAGTTCTGAAACAGGAGTCCAGCTCAGTTGCCTCGAGTCACATAAATGTACCCAAACTTAGGCTTTGCTAGAAAACAATCATTTGTTTATCTTCTTGTGTGTACTTGGGGAAGAGTGTGTACCGGGGCAGGGGAGAATTTGACTGGTATTCATTTCTCCATCCATTCTATTGCCCAGTTGCACAAGGCTGAAAGTTACAAGTTGATTCTGCCATGCTTTCTCACAAACTAAAATTCAGCCAAAGCCAGATATGAAATCAAAAATAGAGTATCAATACTATACCTTCCTCAGATCATATTTTTCCAAAGAACTACACCTGAATATGTCTTGCTTGCATTCTAATAGTCCTTCAATATGATCCTGGTTATTATACTTTAGGAAAAACCAGGAATGAGACTACTGTCTCACTGGGTCCAGCAAAACCCAGAAACCAGAGTGCTCAGAGTATAGAATAACCAAGGAGACTCCGGAGCCTCAAGCAAGTGAACCAGCGCATATTTTTGATGCCCCAAGTTGTATGCATTTCCAGAAATGAGGAGGAAGTTGCACAGCAGGTCTATTGTTCTGTCACAAGGACCAAAAAATAAATAAATGAAATTAAAAAATTTTTAAAGGAAAAGAAAAGAAACTGCTAAACAGATGATGTGTGAGAATTGCAAACTGCTGAACATAACAAGCACATGGTCTCCCCCAGTACAATGTGTGCCTTCACAGTCCTTACTAAGCAAAATGATGATTCACTTGTCCATGTTTTCTCTTTCTCACTTTCACTTTGCCTTTACTATTGAATGTTATTGTTCTATTTACGTATTTGTCTCTCCGAGTGGACTGGGAGGGCAGGACTGTATCTTGGTCTTTTTAAAAATATTCCCAGTACCACCTGGCATATTATAAATACTCCATACATATCTGTTGGGTATATATATATATACATACACATGTGTGTATATAACATCAGAGCTGATAAAACAGGATTAAATTCCTGTTAATGACCAATTTATTAGCATTGTCTATAATTTTGTTACATTAAACAATTACAGATCTGTACCTTTAAATTCACATGATTTGTTATTCATTTTCATGCAGCCCCTCCCCCCAAAATTCTCAATGCATCCACACCATGCTAGAAACTGAGCAGTTTACACAGATGGAAAGAAAAATCTTCTTTTTCCTCCTTTAGTAAGATTATTGATTCTGTGTCATGAATCACAGTCTATACATTCAGAAGCTGCCCTAATAAATATTTTGGGGTTTATTTGATAGTTCTGCCTGTCATTTGAAACAGAAAATAGGTTCAATACCACAACAGTTCATATAGACTAAATAGCTCCAAACCTCAATTGGCCAATGTTTTAATCATATGGAGACAATCTAAATTTTATTACCATCAAGAAACAAGAGGAATATCTAATGCAAGAATTAGGAATGCATATCTACTTTCACAGTGCAGTTTGGTAATTATGAAATACATTTTCTTGCTGTCATTAAAGGGATTCTTGGTAGCCAAACTATTGTTCTCGTGTGTGCTGAGTTTAAAGATTCTAATGGCCTCTTTGTCTTTGATCTTTTTAGTTTCTGAAGTTGTGGGATTTTGCATGCTACACTGATAATCTGGGAAAATGTACAATCGCTATAAAAGGAAATTTTTCTATTAGTCCAAGAATAATCATTTATAGCAAAACCACCTGACAGAAACATGTGGGTGCATATCACCCTTATAAAGACCAAAGATATTTTTACAACTGAGGATTATTTTCTTCCCTTTGTACAAATCCATATGGTGCCTATTCAGACATCAGTCATCAGCAATGCTGTCTCATTCAACCTCAGGAATAGAGTTCACAATTTTTGCTCCAAATTTGGATAAAAAGAACTTTCATTGGAGTTAGTTGCTTTATCTTCCTTAGCTTCATTACTCAAGATCAATGGCATGCAAATTCAATTGCAATAGGAATACAGACCTAAATGAAATAGCTACAGAATATAGTTTTTCTGCCTTAGACATACTTTCCTGCATCTATGTGCTGCTTTCTACTTTTTTTCTCTCCTGCATTCAAATGTCTGTGTGACTTCATAAGGGACAATACTTGTACCACAGCGATCAGTTCATTATTGCTGACTCTCATAGTCCTTTGGGGGCATCATAGTTAAGTACTGATGTATATAATTCTTTCATTTGGTAGAGAGCAAATGAGGGTGGTGCCTTCTATTTATCTGGGTAGTCTCTCCTAAGTGGATGTCTGGTTCTGTGTGTGTCTAGTTCCAGAAATAAAAGGAGAGAGTAGGCAGAAGGATAACTGTGCCAACATGGCCTGACCTAGGGGATGCTTTCCCTTCAGGGAGTGACCATCCACAAACAGAAACAGGAAAGTTCTGGATGGACTCTAATACCAACTCCTATCTTTCCCTGAATCTTGTCCAGAGGTCACATTTGTTGGTTAAATTGATGTATGACTAAAGAAACCAGTCCTACTGGGACATCTGATGTATAGAAGACACACTTTGGGGGTGGGGGGTGGGGAGGAACCTGACTACATTTATCACAAATCTGATACATCCTTGGTCCATACAGAGGGAAGGAAGAGTCATTGTTATTACTTCTATAAACCAAAGTTCACCACCACACATGGGAACCTGAGAAGAAGAATCAGAAGCTACTCTACTCCTTCTACTTTATTTAATTTTACATTTTTTTTATCACTTGAGCTGAAAACATGTCTGGGATTATAGAAGTCTTTTTAACTATTTCAATTTAGCTCAACCTTGGGGAGTTTATGCTCTGAGGTTATAGTATTATAGAGAGTCAGTGAACAATTCATTTAAATTTAGTAACAACTATAACAATAGCAACAAACTCTAATTCATTTATACAAATCGTCCTAGTGGCCCCAGAACAAAATGATTTAATGCTCCTCTTTGGCACATATCCTGTACACTGCACCTTAGACCTTCGTGAAATCTGTCTTGCAACAGTTCACGTACTGTTGAATTAGCCTCAGCCTAATGATCTCATTTGGAGATTCACGGGAGCATGGTGTAGTAGAAAGAATAGACAAGGAAATAGGAAAACATGGGTTTTAACTTTACAAGCTAGCTTATGGCCTTAAAGTGTATACAACTTTCTGGGTGATCAGTTCCTCATCTGTAAAGTGAGGAGATTAAATACCTCATTTCTTTAGGTGTCTATAAATTTCTGAGTTAGAAGGCATTAAACACATAACAGGTGTCATGTAGTGAGGAAAGAAGAAAGAAAATTATGAAAAGTGCTCAGGTGGTATATGGTGTGATTTTTCAAGGCCTCACTGGAACACTTGAGAATTCTTCAATGGAAGTAACGTCTTACTCTTCCAATACCCATGGCACCTTATTTTCCATGTCTTGACCAATTCTATCCATTTTTTACCTTATGTTGCTTTTTAATACACATGTCTTATCCTTCCCATTATATATAAATGCCTTGAAAATATGGTCAACCTTTTGATATTCTAGCTGTAGCTCCATAAACATTTGTGGAATGAATCAGTGGTTCTGTGAAGAATTGTTTAATTAGCTCCTCTTTCAGATAACTATTTTATGCTTAAAACATAAAATAAAGAGCCAAACACTTCAATTTACTTGCCTCAGTTCACATAATTGGATTTGAATTCCCATTTTCAAAGTATTCAAAGTATTCATAGTAATGAACTTTTTTTTTTCACCAAGCATTCACAGATACTCAACTTGAAGACCTATGCTTCTCAATTGCAGTTCTCAATATAAAAATTCTTAAAATTTTATAAATAATAATAGATGCATTTCTGTACCTGAGTTAAAAGCATTCTGTCATGTAATTCTTAAAATATCTCTATCAAGTTTTAGATGAGGCTTGCTGATACTAAGAAATAATCCCAGATAGGGATGAAGTCCAAAGCTCATGCTCCCCATCAATGGTGCACACTCTTCTGTGTTTGATCAACAGCTTTACATCCTTGAAATTTCAGTCAATGAGAGGCAATAAAGCCAAAATTATTGATAAGAAAGGCAATGTTTTAGAGCTGTATTATAGTGGAAAGACAGTGAATTTAACTTGGAGTTCTTAAGACCTTGGTTTAATGCTTAGTCACTTAATGATCATTTGGGGTTAGCAAATTTACTGAAGTTCAATGATTCTCAGTTCCTTGCTGGGAAAATATGCACAACAGCACTTATCTCAACAAGTTGTTCAAAAAAATTCAATGAGATATTTTATGCTCAAATACCTAGACTGTATGACAGGTTCTCAATAAATCCTTACTGTCCTCCTCCCGACTATCCTTTCCAGCATAAACAATGGCCATTTCCATAGATGCATGAAGGATACTTGCAGGAATATCTTGGCATCCTCTCATATGGAGAATGTCTCTTCTTTTTAGTGTAGGTCCCAAATGCAATACTTTACCTCCTTAGAAATTCTCAGAGTCCCCAAGTCCCCAGTCATCCTGCAAGCTATTTGCTGATAATACTTTAATTGAGTTGATAAAGACAGAGGTTGTTCATTTATTTTATCACTGACAACTTTTTTATCTATTGTTTTTATTTGGATCAGAATTGAACAGTACAATCTAGGATTAATGGTTCCCCTGAGCCATCCCACAATGCTATTTATATTGAGTAAAATCAGAATTAGTTTTTCTTGTATTTTCTTCCTTAATTTTTTTAAAAAATGGAGACACTGGTTCTGCAGCAATAGTGATCTCTACAGTAGCATTCATTCATTCATTCACCAAATATTAAACATATAGAAATTAAAATAATCATGACTCTGCAAATATTTCATAGTACAGGGTATGTCCTGGTGGCCTGATGGGTTAGTATACCATGTGAGCAGCATTCAAAGGTCTTGAATTCAAGACACAGAGCTGGGGAAAACAACTAAATAAAACAAAGTACTTCTTCTACCTCTCTCTTCCTGTTTACACCTTTCCTTTAAAAAAAAATCTCACAATTCAGCAGAGAAGAGAACAGGAAAAAATAATTCCAATGCAGCATGGAGTTACCTGTGATTGAAAATCCATGCAGATTACCTTTGACTCTTCAGGTCATCAGACAGACCTGATTATCAACTGCCACCCTTGGTCAATCGATTTATTCATCCAACAAGTAATTACTTGTTGTTTGCTGATGTTTGAGACTTCTCTGGCTTTAAATATGAGGTATGAGCTCTTGGGGACTCTTTCCCTCTTACAGAAGCCAGTTGACTCAAACTTTCACAAATTCAAGTTGAAGAGAGAGATGGACTTGCTCTTTTCTCTGCCTCGACCATGTAAAATCTCAGTGTCAGGCAGTACCATCAAGGTCTGATTCTGTCTTCGAAGCATGGCTTCCTTAGATAGAATCCCCATATATCCTGTCAGTACAAGTTTCTTTGACTTACAGGATGGCGCATTCCATTTGAAGTTACTTTAGGCATTAGAAAGGTTGTCATCTAATAAGTCAATTTTACTATACTCTAGTGAAGTTTTTTACATTTTTTCCTTCATAGCTTCCCTTTGAGTCTGATGAAGCCTACACTTTTCATCTCAGAATAATGCTGCTACATGCAGAAATAAATATGAATTTAATTCAATATAAAAATTTCCATGGCAAACTATATCTATTTACCAATAACTATAGAAACTATATGTATTTAAATTTATCTATATATATTTTAAATGTGTGATATATATTCTAAAGCTCTTTTTTAACTGAGAAATTATGAAACGTTAGTTTCATATCAGTACATTATTGAGTCCATTTAAAAACCCTTATAAAGGTCTTCTTTATGTGAACTAATAATAGAATCTAGAAGCAGGTAAGATAACTACCACAATTTTGAGGTGGTGATACAGGTAAATGATATGTTAAGACATCTGTATCATTTGCAAGGTGGTATGAAAATACCTTGGATTTCTATTAGTGACAAAGTCACGGCTCTCTTAATAATACTGTGGTTTGTTGCTCACATTCATAACTAAAGGGGATGTGAAATTTCTGTTAGAGGTTAGTTGAAATAAAGATGCAAATAAGCCTTCTTCAGCTCTTTTGATTCTCCTAAATTATCTTCCAATCCAAAAAACATTGACAGTTTCCAGAATGTTCTATAATCACATTACTTTTCTCTGCATGAGCTGGCGCGTCATTTCTGAATTAAAGCACTTAGCCCAGAAAGTTAATGAACTATGTGATGACCCGCACATGTCGCCCCCTAGGAATGAAGGATAAACTTGCAGGAAACACCTTGGCATCCTCCAGCAATGGAATTTTGTTTCACTTGCAGAAAAAGCTGTTAAATAGTTTATTTAGTATTCTAAAGTCAAAAAAGTAAGCTTTTGAAAAAAAGATTGATTTTTAATGAGCTTCCTTTTTTTTTTTTTTTTTACTGAAATGATCATTTTAAACAGGGAAGTGTGACACATGAATCGGCAATGCAGGCAAAAACAACATTTTTCCAGGACAAAAACTAACTGTATTTGTTTAGCCTATGCTAGATGTGTGTGTTTAAAGCTTTTTGAAGACTGTACCTTTCATCAGATGAATCATAGTCTCTGATCCTAGCTTTAAATTTGATGTGTTGATCTTAGCGAAATAAGCATTAATTCCGTGCTGGGAAATAAAGGTAAATAAGATATGGTCACTGTCCTTAAGGGAAATTAAATTTAGTGAAATTTTAAGGCTTAGTGAAAAATGAAATATTTTAGTGAAAGATGCAAACATATTACAATAATAATTATACAAAAAAAATAAAACCATTCTATACTGGGTGGCGGGTGGAGAGAAATGCATAAAATGCCATAAAGATTTGAGATATTAGAATGAATAGCTTATGTTGTCGAATGGTTTTGTCAATGATACAAAAATATCAAATCCTGTATAATATTTAGTAAACATCATTATGATTATTCAAGCTTCCATTAGCTTTAAGGTTTTCACTATTAGATGCTATATGCTCGCACAGTGGCTTCCTTGCACATAATATCTTCTTGATATATTTTTATAAAAAGGTGAATAATGTCATGACATACTATGGAGAATGTAGAAGGGAAGCTTAAAAACCAGTTCTGTAACTTTCTTACCTGTGTGAATCTGAAAGTTCTTAAATGCTCTGTCTTACCTCATCTGCAAAATGAGGGCAATACTAATAGCATTAGTTAGGACTTTTGTAAGGTTTAGATGATACCAATAAAATGTTTAGCAAATAGTCATCCTTCAAGAAATGTCAGCTATTGTCACAATCAGAAACACGCAGAATTGATGTTTGGGGCTGAAATAAATACAGTGATCTGTTTCCAACTTCTCATTGTAGAGTGAACTAGAGACATTGTGGGCTTCCTAAAGGTCACACTTCATGTGTGACAAACAGGAGCAGTTGCAAACCCCTCTCCTGAGTTTCTTAGGTTAATAATTTTTAATAATAATCCCTTTCTTTGTCAAAAGTCTTAATACTTTTTGGTCTTCTGAAACAAAGCAATGTTTTTTGACTACTGCCTCCAAAGTTTTAAGCTCCTTGAGTTCACAGAAGTGATCTATCTTAGATATTTTTCATAATATTTGTCATCTTGAATTCTAGGATATGTATGTCTACAGCTACATATTTCTGTATTGCTCCAAATATTCCACAGAGAGCAAGGAGGCGTGGTCTCTGCAGGCTAGAGAATGTGGCCCTGAGGCCTGAGCACTTCTTTCACAGAGGGGTTGAAATCATCACAGATCTATTTTTCCCTCAAGTAGTAAGTATCAGGGTGATTTTTTTCATCTGCTTGTAATCTGTCAAATGGGACATTCCACTGGAATTGAAACTCAGTCAAGAAATAATCGATCCAGATCTTTTCACATATGTAATTTCAGTTACTTAGTGATGAACTAGTACTATAGAGAGATGTTTGCTGGTTTTGTTTAGGCTTATACAAGAATTAAATGTGACCATGTATATGAAAATACTAGACCATACTAGCAGTTATTAGCAGTAGTAATAACCATAATATTTTCTTAGTAGTAGTAGTAGCAGTATTCAAGCATTATATAAAGAAGTTAAATAAATATCTGTCATTCAAGCCTGAATGCATGCTTGTATGAAAGGTTGTATTTTCAGCTATCAAATGCTATGGTTATAAACAATTTCCTTCATAAAACTTGCAAGAGAAAAATGGGGTTGTGGTGAATATTAAGTTAGATAATATGCATGAATGTGTCTGCTATTATATGGCATATGTTAAGTATTCAAAAAATGTTAGAAGAATCTTAGTCAACTTATTACTAATGGAAAATTAAAGACTGCTAAAAAATCTAATGAAATTTAGATTCCTAGTAAAAGCTGTTGGCTGGTAAAACTCATAGAGCTGTGGATTTTTATTAACTATAAGTACAATATCACATATGTATCAACTTTCCCCAAACACTTTAGAATATATAATGCGTTACCCAGAATCCATGTTATAATTGCATAAAAGGAGGGTGAGTTGAATGATTTTTCATAAATGACATGATTCGCTTTCTCCTAACCTTTGGTCATAGCTGTAGAGGCAGATTGAATAATCTTTTTAATGCAGACTATGTTTATACTGGACTAAATCAACGTTGGGTTTTACATGAGCTTGTCAAATGTTTCTCCTGCTCAATGTGTTCTCTCTCTCTTTTTCCTCCTTCTTTCATTGTTTAAATAAATTACAAGAGAGGAGAATTTTAGCTTAGAACTGCCACTAATCCATAACATGAAAGTCATATTTGGGAATATTTGTGTTCTTGGCATCATGTCCTTCAAAAACTCTTCAAGGGACTTTTTCCATAAGTCATGTATTTCCTTTGTTTCTAATTCCCTTGCATTCATAATTCAGAAATGTTTTCTTAGTGCAACATACCATCAAGTATGTCTTCTTATGAGAGTGATTGTGTCTGCTAGAATGCTATGATCTAACCCTGCTTTACCTCTCAATCAGGTAAGAGTTTTCAAAGAGATTTCCCTTCAGCCATAACATTTCTGTATAGGAAAGTAATCCAGAGAGGGGAGATGAAACTCAGGGTTTTTTGTACTGAAAAACACAAAACAAAACACAACCTGGAAAGTGCTATTTTGGTGGTAAATAAGAGAGCAGCAGAGGCTAATCTGGCTGAGAATAGAGGAGACACACAGTGGCCTCCCTTTCCTCCCAGACACCAAGGAATCTTTACTTTGTCCTTGAAAAAAAAAACCTTTGTTTTGATTCAGGAATCCATTCCTCCCAGCTAAATATAGTGACACCAGAGAGAAATAGTGATCAGAGAACTTCCAAATCCTGAAGCTCCTTGGTGGACAGCCTCTGAGCCCCGCAGCAGCCATTGTTCCAGAGGCCTCAGAACCACTTTCCCGACGCAGATGCCGTGACTTCCCTCTCCAATGTGTCTCTCAAGAGCAACGTCTCTTCTGCCTTCTCCTTTCTCAGGAGCAACCTCAGTTTAATTACTCAATTTTTTGCTCTGGACCCCTCAGATATTGCTTTAAAAGCTCCTCTGTGCCTTCTCTTAGAACCCACACGTTCAGTAGTGAGGTGTATACCAGGTGACCCACAGGTGGTGAAGAGAAAAGCCTATTTCTGAAGCTAAAATAAGCAACCAAACTTAGCACTAACTATGAAAAAATAATCACCGACAGTTTCGGGCATCCTACTTTAAGAATGATGATTTCTCTCTTCCATGCACATTTAGGTTTTCCCTAGAACATGACTGATAGATGATC
The DNA here is from genome assembly GCA_004363575.1 of Solenodon paradoxus. Lineage (NCBI taxonomy): Eukaryota > Metazoa > Chordata > Mammalia > Eulipotyphla > Solenodontidae > Solenodon > Solenodon paradoxus. The sequence goes on from RJWH01001048.1 coordinate 349,529, forward strand.
ATAACAATAGTCCCCCAAAATAGTTCATTAGTCATGAGCTTAAAATTTGTTGAATTAGGTTTAGAAGGTACTAGATTTGACCATTTATAAGCTTCTAAGAGGTAGATGGAGAAATCATACTTTCCAGCACATGTTTTAGACTCTGGAGACCACTAGAAGAAGCTGTTTCAGCTCTTCTATTTTGAAACCAATTTTGCTAGGAATTGGGATTGATTGTTAGTGTAAAAAAATGTATCCTTGTGACCCTGAACTTGCATTTGAGACATGCTGAAAATCAAGTCTAGTTCTATTGATAAGCTTTTCCCCAGAACCTGCAAGTGAAGAAACCTTGTTCTTTCTTCTCATCCTTTGTCTGTATCCTTCTATTCTGTCTTCCATCCTTTTCCTGACCACATAAAGATAGAGACTGCTTGAATGGCTTCAAAGAGTGAAGCTAATGAAGAGAAAGGGGAATCGAGTTCTTTTAAATATTTTTCTTTCCTTATTTTGCCAGTCAGCACCAATTCCAGAGGCAATTAGAGAAACAGAATCTTTCTGCATGGTGTGTCCCTTATTAAGACTCTAGATCCTACTTTCCAAAGGTAGGAGGGTACATCAAGTTAGGGAGACATTTTTTTTAGTCATTTGGAGTCCCTTGGTCAAGAGGAACTTTTCAGAGTTTGCATGCTGCCCTCTCCTGGCCTAAATGTACAGGAGTGTTAGGGACACTTCCAACGCATGTTTTCATCCCACACCTGTTTGTGAGCTATATGCATATACAGGAAAGTTTGTTTAGAATATTCCAGAAATCTTACCAAAAGTTTATACTTGAAACTAAATTGAGGAAATAAACTCATTCCTTTGGCTCCTGGATTTATATTTAACGATACCAATCTTTAAACTATCTCATTTTGTATCCTTATATTTTGATTCTCTTACTCCCATATCGTTCTGAGACTCTGCCCTGCAAATCACTGCTTCCTCACAGGTGGGCTCCTGTGAATGTCTTGACCCATCAAAGACAGATCCCAGACTAAGAGATGATAGCAGTGGGATATAAGTCAAAGTGGTCAGCATTTAAGATTACAGGTCTGAGGATCATATTTTAGTGTGCTGTGTGATTAAAATAATTCTACATATTGTTAGATCAGCATGTACAATTTATAGCATAAAATGTGGCAGGAAGAGCAGCTAAGCAAACACAGAAGTAGATGGTACCAGAGGCCTGATTTATAATTGTACTTTCCCCTTCAAAACAATGTATCTTATTTTTGGTCCTTTGTGTGACTTGTTTCAAGCCCAGTATTCTTGATTACGCATTTCTCCTGGTTTAAATAATTCATTACTTTTCTTTGAAATACTTAAAGGACTCTGATACCGAAAAAATGCCTGCAACTTGGCATGATTGCTGTCGGAGGACTGGAGTACAAATGTGGCTGGTCTAATCTATTGTGTGTCTGTGTCTCTGCAGTCTCAGTGTTTGTCCTTGACCCAGACTGGCCAGTCCTCTTCATATCAGTAAGAACTCGGCGCCCAGACTCAAAGTCTAATTCCATTCCTTTGCTTTAAAAGAAGAGAGCTAAGGAAGAGGTGTTTACTTTAAAGAGACTGAAAGGCATGTACCTTGTTTAAACTTTACCAAACTTACAACTTGAGAATATCTAAAGCTCTGGCTGACTGCAATGCATAGGAATGAAGTGTTCATCACCTCTCTTAATGAAGAATGATAACACAAAACCATACCTGATCAACATATTGCTTAAAGCCATCGATGTTCCTTGATTCATACAAGTGTAGATATTCAGTCTCACATTCACTTGATTGCTACCAACATACCCAACATTGTTTTTTAATGGTAAGAGTAAAGAGGTCTCCATTTATTTCAGATAACATCTTGATAAAAGATTGACAAGTAATCAGACTAAGGCAAAGCTAGTCTTTTAACTACTAAAGGAATGTAGTTAAGTCAATGAATTTGTATTATATGACTAAGTAAATTCTTTACAATTGGGTTCATTTGTGATGCCAAAAGAGAAATTTTTCATTTATAAAATCAAAATGCTCTCTCCTAAATACTTTGTTTACTTAGCCCGTCTATCCTTTAGCACAATTTTTAAAAATACCCTGTTAAATAATTAAAACCTGGCAATGGGCAAAATTGTGGACAATTTTCATGACTCCATGGGTAGCTCAACATTACATTTCCTTTATGTTCACCTGGTAAAGAACAAGTTCATGCAAATTTTCCATTGCGATCTATGAAGCAAATGCCTTTCCTATAACTTCCTTATCTCCTTGGTAAGAAACATGCCTTGGGATCAGGACGACCAGGCATGATAGAATGGGGAATGGTTGTGAATTACCAATGGGTGGTTTGGATATACTCAGAATTCACTGAGAAGAGTGCTCTTTAGACTTAAGATAACAGAGTCCATTGTTCCTGCACCTGCTCCAGTGTCATTCTCTTGCTGAACTAGAGTCCCACCCAGTCTGTGTATCTTCTCCACTGCAAGAAATATTCTTTTTATAGTAATTGATAGCAATTCAACACCAGTATCTAAGGATTACCCAAAACAAAACTTATCTTTTACCTGAGACTTCATTCTGTCCCCTCGAGCTTTTCCTGTAAAGAACTGAATGCATTAAGCCACTAAGTTAATCACAAGCAATCAACAGGGGGTGGGGGGAGTTATATAACCATCTTCAAAATTTGAAATCAAATATGGTCAAATTCCAAGAAATCAATTTTTCAAGCAGAATTCATGTATCAAAATAAAAAAAACAAACAAAAAGAAAGGAAAGAAATGGTCAGGAGTCTACCATTTTTAGGACTAAATGCAATCAAACCAAAAGTTGACATTTCCTGCCCGTATATTTATGACACAGCTCCAATTCATGACTTTTCAATGCAGTCATATATGAGGCTCTGGAACTCATTCTGCTTGTGCAGAATACGGATGCATTTTCAAGTCATAAGACAACGTAAGAATAAATCAGGTACACCAGAAGAGTCACTGACGATCACATTTAATAATCCATCTCTCTCTTTTCTCCTTAGCCATAGCATAATGACACATTGATGTTTCACTCGTGAGCATGACTTAGTCTCCCTGGGACACATGCTTGAAAAATCAAAACCAGGCTGGAGTCTACTCATCTCCTGTGTTCCAGGAATTCCTCATCTCCTATGGGGAAGATATTAACCTGCTAGGAAGGTGGGAAATGTTGAAAGACTGCTTTAGCAATCAAATGGTATTTGACTTGCCAATATAGTCACTGTAATGGAGGTCACCAAGAGGTACACATTGGTTGCATGAAAACAGGCAGGTATTGATGCTTTTTTTTTTTTTTTTTTTTTTTTCTTTAAGATCTCGGTCAAATTGGAAGGTCTTTGCTTTCCACCCACGGATAATTCAATAGGCGAATAAACCCTGTGCCGGCAAAAGACACCGCTAATAGATTTAATTACACAGGGTGAATCCAGCGAAACATCCACTCAGGGCTTTCCATTCCGACCCGCAATGGAACCATGTCAATTACTCTGGAGTGTGTCGTGAAGGTAGCAATCAGAAACCGTGTCTGTGTCAGATTAGTCATGACAAGCTGCATACCTGCAATGACGTGATGGAAGCTTCCTCCTGGGGTCCCTTCTCTGTTTCTCTCCCTCTCCCTTCCTTTCTCTGAGTTATATAGTCCACAGAGGGGTGTGAGTTTGGTTTCCCGCGGCAGTCGCGTTCAGTTGGCCCGCAGCCGGACTCCAGCAGACCCCATGAGAACCGCGCCAAGAGTGCAGCCCCCGAGAGCGCGGCGCGGAGAAAGGAGCCCAGACTTCGCTCTGACTCGGCTCGGCGCTGCACTGGGATGTTAGCACAGTCTGGGATTTCTATTGGCTCTGAACACCAAACAAATCACACCAGCCACCCCCCTTCTCGGTTTCACTCAGCGCTTGTTTCTCATCTAACCCACAAACATTGCAGCCACACACACTTCAGTCGCTTGCAATGTTTCTCTTTTCCTCCTTCCAGTCTGTGGATTTACAACCCTGTGGTCAGTTGTAACATTTTTTTTAGCAGACTTCCAATCCAAACCTTCTTGTTTATGTAGAGAAATTCTCCATCCCCTAAACCCGCTAAAACCACTCATTCCCTTCAGAGCTTCCTCCTCCTTTTGTTGATGGTTTGCAATGTGGAGAATGTTACAAAGCTTACGTGTGATATGTACACACACACACACACACACACATACACACTCCTTTTGTTTTGAATGATTGAGGCCAGTGAAATTAAAATCAAGCTGAGCCTAATAACTCAAGTGAGACCTCAACTAATAAAATCTTGAATGAATTCAGTGGAAACACTCATTTCTTGTGTTTGTTTTCTGTTCCAAATAGTGCTTTAGTCGTTATTATCCCTATTTTTGTTTATTGAATGCAGAGGTTTCTAATGCAAATCAGACTCTTCAGCATCCCAGGAATATGGAACAATGACGCCAGACCAGTTTTACTGCAGCTACTATGGCTTGTATGCAATAGCCGAAACCTTTGGTGATGTGGGCATCCTTTCTCTTTTTTTTATTATTTTTTTAGTTTTCTCTCCACTCAAAACTGAGACTCTCTTAGTATTATTCACTAGCCCCAGAAGACTGGTCAGTCTCTGCTAATGCAGTTTCCTGGATTGAATTTTTTAATCTATATATGACAATGCAGACACATTTTGGTTGCTCAGTAGAGAAAGAACCGTAGAAAAATCTTTGAGATCTTGCAAAGTTGGCTGGGGAAATTAAAAATAGTTTCATAGTGCTAAAACAGATATTCCCTTAGCCTTTTCCTCAACATCACTTCCACTGGTGTCTATGTACAACAATAGTGTCTATAGAATTGTAATGACAGTTATTCTTGACAAGACACGATTGTTACTGAAATCTCTGGGCACTATTTTGATTTTTAACTTGATATTTTCCCCCAATCTTTTCCCTTTTCTGTACTATTTGGTATTTGACATTCTGATTCCAACCCAACTCATAATACATTTTATTTTCAAAATCACGGGAAACAATTATTAGTTCTTGAAATTGTTATCATCAGTATACTGGCTTGCATTTCTTATTTAAGCACATTCCAAGGATTATAAAATGAACTCTTATTTTTAGAATGAACTAACCTGAAAACAAATGAAATTGTCAATACAAAATACAAAACAAACCCACATTTGGGCATTGGTTCCTGACAACCACAATCCAGTTTCAAATGGAATATCTTTATTACTTTAGTAATTCCACTCTATTACCTTTCTTTAGATAAGTAGTTAAATCTTTTAGTGTGTAGAGTGCATTTCCTTTAAAGGTCTTAATAGTCATCAAGAGAAAGGAGTCATAGGCAAGACTTTATACATTTACCAGATGGAGAACCAGAGTGAGAGAAGGATAAAGGGACTTTCCTTAGGTTATGAAGGTAGACAGCAAACAGAGCTGGAGGATTGGATGACTGCTTTCCTTATCTTTTTTTGAGATTACCTTTCTATACAAACTATTCAAAGGCGAGTGAAGTGTTAATACAGCAAATTCCAATTCCACTTGTGCTGCACAGAAAAGCTAGCAATTCATGAGATCACCTGATAAAACTGGTAAAGAATCATTTTGCACATTATTCTAGGACAGATCATGATATGTTCAGACAAGTTGCCTTTAATTTATATTTTCTTAGAATTGCTTTTTTAGGGAAAAAAATGAATTGATGAAAACCAGCAAGTTGTTATATTTTCTGCTTATTATTTTGGGAACTCATTTCAGCACTTCATACCCCTGGAAAGTCTGTAAATAAATTCGTAAATGACTTAAAGTCACAGTTAAATCTTAAATTTCATTTTAGGTAATTATTCAAGCCCTCTTGCCTTCAGTTAAAAAAGAGCCACACTGGATGATTAAGGAGACAACTCTTAGTTATTACCCAGTTTTGTGATTAAGAGAAGACAAATCACTAGTATTTGTTCTTCAACATTATCCTGTTGATCATTTTGCTACTTTCCAGAGATTTTTTTCAAAGACACATCTCAAATGTGAAGGTCAGGTAACCTGCTATAAGTGACAAAACTGTGGTAATAATACAAACTTGCATCTCAGCATGTGTGATTTTGCATTGCCTTGTAGATCAATGGTAGAACAATCTTATTTTATTTCCCCTCATTCAATCACATAGCATTATCTTATTTCACTCAGTGTGGTGCTTTTAATAAGAGATTTCACAAACTGACCTGTATTCAGAGGACTTGATAAGACAGTGATTCTGGATGTTATAATTCAAAAGAGATGTGGAGAGAATTAAGCAGTTTGTTTTGGGGAAGACTTAGGGAGAAGATGATAAACTTCAAATAATGGTGAAAGAGAAATATATACTCAAATATGTTGTTACTTTCACAAATGTTTTCTTGAATTGTTAAGAAGCCTATGAGGAGTTTTATAGAAGTTTATCAAGTAATATGATCTAGTTATAGTTATGATGATAAAGGATAAAATAAATTTAAGATTAATGCTAAGACAAGGGGCTTTTTTGGGAGAGTTAAAGGAGGTGCTCAAAATTCAGGATAGGGAATGATTTCTCCTAAGTATTCAAGTCCAGCAATTGAAAAGATTTCCTGACAATTTGATGATTTCTCAGTCACTTCCTCCCAATCAAGAAAAAGGTTCAGACTCATCTAATGGGATTATTAAAGTATTGTTGGAAAGGTCAGACCAGATGGATGATCCAGGGTTTATTGCAGTTTGATAACATCTTTGATTTTTATATGGATCATTAATATATTTAAAGGAATGTATGATTATGTTGAACAACCTTCATGAAATATTATTAAGTAAAAAAGTTTTGATTATCCTCAGTATTTCTCTGAACTAAAGATAACTGTAAGTGGTCTTTTCAACTTTTTATGACTAATATCTATATTCTATGATGAATATATATCATTTTAATGAGAAAAACATTAAAATGATATAGAAGAAAAAATATGAGGTTGCAATTCTTTCGCTATTATTCAAAGATAAAATGAGATTTCTATATAATAAATAGTCTTACAGATTGATTGCATTTCTAACCTTGTAAGTATCACATTCTTGATCTTGTCCACACCTATTCAAATATTTTCTTTCAACCTAGGTTGAATGTTATCCTAATGCTGATATTTTTCCTGCTTACCGGCATATTCATCTCAGTAGCTTTCTTCCAACTTATCTATTGACAATCATACATTCTTATTTAGTCTCTCTAGAGATATAATCATTCTCCTTAGATTATCATAGCAGGGCAAACTTAAAATATTAAAATAATTTGAATACATAAAACATTTAAATTCTTTAATTTAAATCTATATTCTGCAATTAGAGAAAAACTTTTATTTTATAGAAACCTGAAACCTTGTTTATTACTGTTGTATACATACTTCAAAATCTCCAAATGAAATGCATATTTATGGTTCACTGATCTATTTGAATCTGTATGCTAGTCCTACATAAATTTCTGTTTGCATTACAGAATAGCATTTATCTCTCATGTGTCACAATATTCCAGTTCAAAATGCATGAGTGATTTATAAGAGTTTTATAATAAAAAATATAGCCCTTACTGTGTTGCAGAATAAATTCCTGGGACATAAGAGTGCCATCTGTTATGTTTTTGTCACCCCAGTGGAGCAGAGAGTACAATCCACAGAGGAGCTTGGGAAATTAATAGGAAAGGCATTGACCACATATTCAGCTCAAGCCCTGTATTTTCCCTTAAGACCCAGGGAGCAGGTGGCTGTGAGTTTTTTTTTTTTTTTTTTGATTCATTAGTTCATGCTTATTAGATGTTAGAAAGACTGCTGCACTGTACTATTAGTTCTGAGATATGGATGGGAAGAGGTGAAGAGGGCGAATCGGAGAGACAAGAAGAAAGAACTACCTTTGACCTAATGTGCTTATGACAAAGGAGAGAAAACAAGTACAGAAAATGGATAGAATAAGATTTAGAAATGACAAATAAAGTTGAGACACAGTTGTAGATAATTGCATGGGTGTAGATGCATCATACTCATCAGCTTCATTGGCTGTAGATATCAATGTAGACTGGACTCAAATGTGCCATCCAACACCCATCCTGAGTGTGGTGGTTGCTTGTCAATTAGATTTACTCTTTTGAGAATCTTAAACTAGAGTTATCTATATCTATCATATATTTATTTATCTATCAATCTATTATCTATCATCTATCTACCATCTATCCATATCTATCACTTACCTACTTGGCAGATGATATCAGTAGCATAAGCATAAGGAGTCAGAAAATCAGAGAAAAGAGAATATCCTAGTTATCCTCATGCTTAGAATGGTCATCAGTGAAGTTCTAATGCATGACAAGATTAGGTCCAAACTTTCTTAGCTTTTATAGAGTCTATATTTCCCCTGCTTCTATGTGTATTCTTGCACTAAATCTCCCAATGCTTGAGGTAAGTTGTTTGAATTTCTACTACAGGAGGAAAAGAATGCAGTAGAATTTTGAAATTGCATTCATAATCCAAGAAGTTAGAAGATTGATTTAAGGCTGAGTTCTGGATGATGGCCATGTTTACACTGATGTTTCATGCATGGACTTTGATGTCAATCAACACTGAGGGTGAATCCTGAGTTACTTAATTTTGGGGCATTTCTGCTTTTCTTCTTGGGTTTCAGTCAAGTAAGTGGTCCAGAGAAAATGCTGGATAAAATATAAGTTCAATAGAGTAGGCATTTCATATGCTGAAGATAACAGGGGGTGCTGAAATTCACTAATCAGCATTTAAATGTGGAGAGGAGAATCTGTTCCAGATGGAATGGAAGTATCCTCTCTGGGATTTTTTCCATCACCCACAGCATGGCTTGATATTTATAAGTAATCCCAAATCATTCAAAATTATGCCTTATTGGGCAGAGACTAAAATGACTTTCCATTTTAGATCAGATGAAGGCAATGTAAAATATACCAAATTTCTAAACTCCCTAAGGACTGGGGCTATGCCTCATTCAACTTTTTATATCCAGGGCTTATTACTATTACTGTATAGATAATTCTATCACTGTGTCTGGTACCTAGCTGATACAGTAGCAGCCAATTTAATAGCTTATTCAAAAAATTACTTCATTTAAAAAATTAATGCATTTATTAATTTGTTAATCGAATAATGGCTTCCTTATGGAGATTGTAGGTTTATGTAACTTGGAATATAATTCTAAAAGAAGAATTACAATCTATTTTATCTAATAGAAATATTTTTTAAATTAAGTAATTGTATTTTTTTCAAATATTAGCTTTCCTACTGTACAAGACCCATCCCTAAGAGAAGATTATACATTCCCTCTTCCTTGACTGCAATTTGCCTCAGTCCAGTCATTATAATATGTCCAAAAGTTATGTGTCTGCCTCCAAGTCAAAGCTTTGAGAGTCATAGTGTGGTGCACCACTTTCCCTCCTTGTTTTCTTTGAGGAAAACTGAAAGGTATCTGGGTCCCTGAATGAGGATTTCATGAAGCAGAGACACAACTGATCTAAGATATGAGAGTGAGCAACTAACCTTAGTTGTCATAAATTACTGTGGTCTTTTAGTGATTGCAATAATAGAATCTAAGTTGACTAACACTATACAATTCTAAGGACACTTTTCACACACCCGACTCCTCGACACAGATAAGATCTAGTACCTTTGTTAATTGACAATGTCTACTTGTCTTTTTCACACTGGTTATTACACTATTGTGAATACTATGTACTAAATTCCCATAAAAACCAAACAAAATTGTTTGAAGTTTGGCACTTAATTACCCTTTCCATGTTCAATTTTTCCTCACTTCAGTGCCATATTCTTTCTGGATATAAGGCTCTTATTTCCTTAGGAATAGCTTGGTGACTGTTACTGAAGTTCCTTTCCCAACATGTAGCCAGAGAGGACTCATTATGTTGACAAATCACAGAGGTGAGGGACAATGAGGAAGCCTATGACTGACTGAACATCCAGACTTACGTACCTCCTGACATGGAAAGGGGTGACATGATCCTTCTCCGATCCATTTTTCAAACAGGCTTTTGCCCCAAAGGAGGATCATAACAAAGGAATGCTCTAATTCTTATCAACCTTAATTAATTATCAGACTGCTTCCAGAAGTCAGTTTCCATCTCTGTAAGATGGGACTACTGTCATTACTCTATGACTTTGATAAGAATTAGCCATAATGTAAGCAAAGTGCTGAACAATAGCACACATTTTAATACGTGTTTATATTTCTGTGGTTTTCCAAATACATTTCCTCATTTCTCAAGTAGTGCTCCACTTTGATAATTCATGCCATTCTTTATAGACTCAGTCTGATGACACCTTCTTCTTTTCCAGTTTGTAGTGCATTAGGTATTCCCTCCTTTCCACAATCCTCACTTTCTAAAGCCTCCCCTTGTCTTGTTATTCTTAGTGAACATAGCTCATTACTTCCACTTGATTGTAATCTCTTGGGAAAATAGCATTGGGACCACAATGGGAAGCGCATTAGCTTCATAATTAAGACAAAAAATTCTGCAGTCAAACAGTCCAGGTTCAGACCCAGACTCCATCCTTATATCTTAAACTCTCTCTCTCATTAAAAAAAAGAAGTATATAAATAACACATCCTTTTATGGATGTTTGAACAGGGCATTTTTAATGGCACCACTGTAATATCTAGTAAAGATTTTGCTAGTAGATATACAAATAAGCTTTGTCATGTAAACAAAATTTTGCTCGTACCATTGTAGCAAGAATCACTGTTCCTCTGCCTCTTGCAGATTCTGTATTAAAGCATGGTGACTGACTGCTGTGGAACATTCACTGATTACATCTCAAAGCAGTTTCTGGAGAAGCAGGCAGAATTTAAATACTTAAAGAGATTATTTCTCCAGTTTTGCTTATAAATAACAGAAGGGCTTATTTTTAACTAATTTCTGGTAAGCATGGCAATATACAATGCTATTATTTCTTACATGTTATTTGCAAAGCAGATTGGGCCACCATTCCCCAGCAGAGAGTCAGAATTAAAATAAAACAATCCTTACTGATGCTTCTGTTCTCCCCCGCACACATTCCTGTTGTCTGAAAGGATCCCAAGCAAACTTTCCTGATATATTTGGAAGAGAACAAAAAGTTAGGACGGAATATAATTTGACCTCTATCCTGTCTTAGTGTGACTCTTAGGCTGTCCTACAGGAACTTCCGAAAGTGACATATCTCCCTGTGGGATCAGTGACAGGGGGACAGCTGGCTAGGCTCAGCACAAGCTTGGTCTCATAAGGACTGCAGGACTGCCCTGATGCAAAAGCAAGGGTGAGCGGTTGCTCCCCAGCTGGTACCTCTGTAGGGACTTTCTCATCAAGAATCTTACATAGCCAGGGTCATGGAGTCACAGATCTATGGGGATTTGGCAATAATAGGATTAGTCTGGTGAATTCAGAAATTCATGAATATTGAAGAAATGCATGTGGTTCACTAGAAGGAGATATTGATTAAACTTCTGTACCCAAGTGTCAGCATATTAGGAGCTAATAAAGTGAACCAATTGATAGCTAACATTGATCTCTAACTCAGGCAGCTGTTTTAGACCTTGAGTGGGTACAGAAATCAAAACCCGTGGAAGTATCCTGCCTCTTTGCAAGTATTTAGGGAATTAGAGTCTATTCTTTGGTTTCATATTGTAAGAAAGATTCTGTCATTTAATTGAATATTTATGTATGTGTATCCACAGGTATCTGTGTTTGTAGGTATTAGCAATCATCCCTCAACTGCATGATAGTTGAGCTTAGTATGAGAACTGAAAAGGACTTATATAAATCATATTATAAGTCTACTTGACCCGTTCTACATCGTTGTCTAAAAACAAATTCCACATGTTTTCCAAATATGGCATTTTCATTTATCTCTGTGATGGAAAGTATTTGTAAATAATTTAAATTTTTATAGTATTTGTCCTATTTATTTTGCAAAAAGGAATAGACAATGAAAAAATGAATACTATAAAGGAGTCAAAAATCAAAATGATTAATTATAGGCAAAGTGGCAGTATTTTGCCCTCATTGTGACCCTCACTGTCCTTTAGTTATTCAACTGTGTTCAATAATTTTAAAAATGGATTATAAAAGAACATATCTAAAAATTGAGGTGAAAATAGAGATGTTATATTGTTTTAGAAATTTGGTAGTAAAAACTTTCCTTTCAAATCATTTCTTAATATGTGAACTGTGGCCTGTCTGCATCAGAATAACTTGGGGTACTTTTTAAGAATGCAAATCATTCTGCTTCAGTTGGAGGTGAGAACTGGAAAGAGAAATGTCATTTAAATAAATTCCTTAGGAGAATTTCATTCACTTTAAAATTTGAGAAAAAACGGCCCCTAGAATTTATTTTCTTGGTGCACACTGGAGGCCTAGCAGATAAAACCACCGGATGTAGTCTAAAAGCAACCCAAGGACTGGGTCTGAGACCTGAAAAGAGAGTGAACATCCAAGAACAACTAAAAGAAATAAATGTTTCTCACTCAGCTCTCTTCCTGCTTGCTTGCATACTCTCCTTTATTCCTGTCTGCTCCTTTCCTTTAAAACAGACATGTTTTCTGGTTAGCTTTCCTATGTTTGGTATTTGAGTGGATTTTCAGAAATGTGATAAATTCAAGCAATGTTTATAGTATATAATACTGTTAAAGGCTATTCAAATACACACTCAAATTGCTTGAAAGCTTATTTCCACAATTGTCATTCCATAATATAAAATTTTATTCCATAAAAGTTTCAATGTTTTTTTAATAGTACCATCCATTGAACTCACAATTTTTCTCACTTGTCCATCTTGGAATTTATTTTCATTTGCTCATTATTTCCTGTTTTTCAAGGAATGGCAGATCTTAGATTAGATATTTTATATAGAGATTACATTTTAATTGGATGATCTTCCCATTTCCCTGCCTTAATAAAGGCTTAAATGATAAAATAGTGATCCAGATCCTGTTGGTCATGTGCATTTTCATAATAACAATATTATCCAACAGATTTGGTTGTTTTTCTTAATTGTAATGCTAATGAGGAGAAGCTGTAATATTTCCCCATTAAGTATAGAGTGGGAGATTGGTTTAATATAAAAATTTGCTAGTATGATAGGGAAAAAATCTTCTGCAGTAACAGAATATATTGAATATTTTGTGTGTATCCTTATACTCTGTATGAGTCTTCCCTGCTTACGGTAGGACTGTAGCACAATGAGGAAAGGAAGAATTTATTCAACGCTCAGTTTTTGAGTTCCAGAATAAGCCTTCTTCATTTATTTTTACAAACCAGGACACTTTTGATTGTGAAAGGAGCCCCCATTAATAATTATGCTGGGACCAGAAGTGCAAACCTGAATTGAAACCTACAGTCACCATAACCACAAACAGAAGAGTTGGAATATTCCATGACAATGTAAGAAATTTTCCTGCTGACGAGGAGGGGATGATTTGCAGATCTGGCAAGAGAAGGCACAGTCTGAGGATAAACAGTGAAATGAGGAATTGCCAATTATCCATCAGAATAGATCCTGAGTAGATAACTCAATTAATTTCCAGGGCTAAATCCCTTAAAGGCTGAGGGTGAATTCAGGAAGGTAGGCTGGATATTACAGCTATTCTTACTCTACTAATATGAAACCGACTTGACTTAGGTTAAGTGTAGGCACAGGAACTAAGATTGTGTGGAACCAGAGAGCATGAGACTATCCAAAGGAGTGTCTTCTGGAGAATCATGGGACCAGGAAAAGTTCCCCAGTGGGAGTCAGGAAAATGAGGAAGCAGATCAGATGCTAGGAGTGAGCAGGAATAACCAGTTTCAGGAAATGACATGCTAAGATAGAATGATAGTTTATGATCATGGAATAGTTACGCATGTGAAGGTTCACACTCTGTGTTTGGAAGATAATTCTGATGAAGCCGTAGAAGATGAATTAGGGGATGACTGGGTACAGCATCTCCAAAAACCCAGTCACTCAAAGTGGAAATATTCAAGTCATTTATTCTTTCTTTTTCTCTCAGTCTGAATTCCCATAGAGCTGACTGACCAAGTCATATTGTAATTCTTCGTGCTCTAGTTCAGAACTTCTTTATATCTTTTACATACTTATGAAATGGCTTTCTTCTTTCTACTTCTTGCTCCCATTGCAGTAATTTTTAATCTTCTGGTAGGTTAAGGATTCCTTTGAGGAGCTATTTTAAAAGGCACTTAAAAATGTGCACTGTGTTAGCTACTAACCACATGTGGGCATAGAGCACCTGATTTGTGACTAGTTCAAGTTGAGATGTACTGCAAGAGTAAGATACACACTTGATTACAACGACATCACATAAAAACATGCAAACTATTTCATCATTCACTTTTATGTAGATGTTAAAATGATAGCATTTTGGATTATTAAACTTTTCATTAAAATTAATTTCACCTGGTTTACTTTTGTGGTGCAACTACTAGAAAATTAAAGATTACATGTGTGACTCACATTGCAGTTTCTCTGGGTAGAGTTTGTATAGGTACTTTTTACAAGAAAATGCATATGGTTACATACATGCTTACGTTTGCTAACACATAGTTACACATACATACACAACTTAAATTCCTAATTAATTGATGGCATCCATGTTCTTTATAGGAATGGTGAAATCGAGGTAAAAAAATCATAGATCCAACTTTTTCTCTACAATGTTCTCTGATGGAATTTTAAAAAATCAAATACAAAATATCATAGCTGTGACTTAAAATATTGAATTAATCTTTCATTGCCAACAGGATGAATTTCTGTAATATACTCAAGACTCTTCTCCAATATGACCTTAATTTACCTTTCTAACTCTCTTCACATGTTCTGACCACATACAAGCATCCTATACTATAGCACTTTTAAACAACTTGATCTAATCCCAAATAAGCATGCGCATGGTTTCCACCATCTTCTGATCCTCTTCTTTGAGCCTAAGTACACCTTCTTCTGATATTTTCCCATCTAAATCACCCTCATTCTACATGTCCCTTAAAGAATCATTTCCTCTGTTGATCTTATTATGTCATCAAAATTTGAGTTAGTTACTGCTCAGTAGTATTTTCCACTGCAATGTGCTCATGTCACTGTGATGTTAAGTTTATTTCATGTTGCAATACTGAGGGTTTAGATGCTGTGTCTATCTTCCATACCGCAATAGGATCTCTTAGGTTATGAACTTATAGAGTCAACTTTGCTTCTTCATTGCTTTGCATATGGTGGGTATACCATGAAATTTTGTGCCAAGAAAGAAAAAGAAACCTTAGAGGAAGGATAACACATTATATTTTGGATATATTAATAAATGTCAAAACTTTGTCAATTAACAATTGAAATGGAAAGGAGAAAAACAAAGATGATTTTTTCTCATGGTTTGGATAAAGAAAATAAGAAAAACAGACCAAAGAGTGTTTTGAGTCTATATGATGGAATATCACATGTTGTTATTATTTCTGGAAAAAGATCAGAGGCTGGCAAGAGTAAAATTGATGAGAAGGTTGAGGTGGATCAGGAAAAACAAGGTGTTAGTGACAGCAGAGTATATATGAGGAGTTCCCCGAAGCTACAGAATATTTGACTCTGGAGTTTGGCTTACACTTAAAATCAATTAAAATTTATGGATGAAGCCATGGAAGAAGATGTGGTCAATGGTATGTCCTGGTGGAGTAGTGGCTAGTCAGCAGCTTTGGAAGGAGAACAGTCCAAGTACATCCCAAGGATCCAAGTTCACATCCTTGGTTCAGGGGAACAACCAATATAAACAACTAAATAAAAATAAAAGAA
The DNA here is from genome assembly GCA_004363575.1 of Solenodon paradoxus. Classification (NCBI taxonomy): domain Eukaryota; kingdom Metazoa; phylum Chordata; class Mammalia; order Eulipotyphla; family Solenodontidae; genus Solenodon; species Solenodon paradoxus. Next base: position 365,362 of record RJWH01001048.1, read on the forward strand.
AATGCTTCCTCTTCTCTGTTCCTGTCTGCTTGCTTACTCATCTTCATTACTGCCTGCACTTCTACTAGGGGGCTGGTGGGAAGGCAAGACTCTGGTCAAGAGAAAGAAAGAGTGAAGAATTGAGCTATAGCTTTGGGTGGAAGGGTTGGAAAGAAGTGAAACCAACAAATGAAATAAGTACAAAGAAATCAGAGATGTAGAAAGAGATTGGGAAAATGTTGTATTAGAAAAAATGGAACAAAATAAAGTAAACCAAAATCTTCTAAGAGTAAGCACCAAGATTATGAAGTCATGAATGCTAAATACTACAGAAATCAAGTGTGATGAACACAGAGGAATTGACTGGTTCAATATATGTGAATAGAATTTCATTGCAGGGAATATAAATTATTTTGGCATTTCAAGTAGAAAAGTATTATAATAAATTAAGTGTTTATGAAATCATTGGAAGGGAAGGAGGAGTGAAAAGGAGGGTCTGCACCTTTGGTTTTCAGATGCATATTGCCCTGGGAGATTATCTAGTGATCAGTATTTTCAGCTCGGTTTCTTCTTGTTGACACCACAACTCTCCACTCACAGAGCTAAACTTGGAACTCTCCCCATCACATTTGATCACTTCAGCAGGAAGGTGGCCTTTGCTTCACCTCAGTCTTTCATGGCTCACACAATGCATCTCTTTGACACCTGAACTATACCAAGAATTCTAACTGCATTGGAGTCTGGGAACTGTAGTTCTTATCATTTCATCTCTTTCTAGGAGGAAGTGAGTAAGTTAAAAGAAAGACATAAATGCCAGTTGATGTTACCCAGCATTTTGAGATTAGAAGGTTATATTTGACTCTCGAGAGAGCAGTTTTAGTGAGGTGATAAGATAAAATGGGGATTGAATAGGTAATAAGAAATGGAAAGTAATAAGGAAGAGTGGCAGACAATAGATGCAGATATTCCTTTTGAAATGGTTGCAATATTTTCTTTCAGTTTCTAATGAATCTCCCTTGGTTAGAAGTATAGTCTCTAGATTCAAATCCAAGTTATACCATGTTCTAGGTATATGATCCTGGGGAAGAAACACAGGCTTTTTGATTATACATTTTATCATTTGCAAAATGGGCATAATAATAGTTACTGGATTTGCTATGAGGCTGAAATGGTCTATGCTGAGGACTCAGAATAGCATTTGGCATACAGAGGGGTTGCTACTTTTATTCAGCTCCATGACCTTTGAAGTAATCTCACTCCCCCCACTAACACCAATTTACTAATTTTTACGAAGATTACCATTAAAAAGTGCCACAGAATGAGTGGCATAAATAGCAAAACTTTATTTTTTCATAGTTCTGGAGGTTGAAAATACAAGAAAAAATTGTAGCAGGGTTGGTTTCTCTGGGGCCTCTCTGTTTGATTTACAGTTTTATTCTCTCTAATTTTCTCATTTTTTTCCCTCTATGTGTCTCTCTTACCTCTTCTTACAAAGACATCAATCAGATTGAATTAGGGCTTACCACTTCATTTAAACTTGATTATTTAAAAAAAATTCTTATCCTTAAATGAGTCATATTCTGAGGTGCTTGGGGTCAGAACTTAAACAGAGCAATTTTGGATAGGAGAGACAGAGTTCAACACATAATCATGTTTGGTTTTGTTTTTTTAATGGGAAAACTGGTTATATTGCATCCTTTAGGGAGACAAATTTTGAATCATGTTAATGGACTACTTAAGAGAAAGTTTTCCATCAGAGGACAAACTCAGAAACCCAGAGTCATGAATTGGTTTGGCGGAGTTCTTATAACTCATGAGTAACAAAGATTCTCCCAAATTCTAACCCAATGTTCCTATATGCTTACACCTCTTCTATTCCTCAACACCTCTTCTTTATGTCATCTAAGCCTGGTTGCTTCTTTAGATATAAGAAAAATTTGTGCTGCTTTGGGTGTTTGGATATTGGATTAAATAGTGCTGCATTTTATTAGAGCATAAAGGCAGAAAAGATGGTAGTTTGATACTAAAGACTGAATAATAAAATGTATCACAAAATGGTTGGATTGTCCTAAGACAACTTGCTACTGTGTGCCTGCTTCAAATCTCCACCAATTCCTTATAAAATTTGTGGCTGAAATTCTCTAATTCAGGCCCCATGACTATTATTATAGCAGCCTGTGTCCCACATGTGCCAGACTGATGTGGTGAGTGTGGCCATGTGTGATTTACTAAATAATGCCCTCTGGCTTGCAGATTGCTTAGAAGATGTAAGATTTCCCCAGATACTGTTTGTTGAACTCTCCTTCTTGAAGTCTTGAGAAGCTATAAGCACAGTCATGATTTTCCTATTCTTTAGTGATTGGGCTGAAAAATTCTAATTATGGAATGTGTTCATTCTGAACAGGTGATCTACTACTATCAAGGATTAACTTAAACAGCATATAATTTCTTTCATCATTGGTTTTTGAGTCAGTAGACTTAAGAAGTTAAAGGTATAGACTAGAATTTGATTCCTGACTCTGTCCCTGGTTTGTAACTTGATGTTGGTTACCTAATCTTCTTAATCCCATTTTCCTTATCTGTAAAGAAGTAAGTATAGTAGTGCATTCTTTCCAAGGCTACTGTAAGGATTAAGCAAGAAAATGCAGGTTACACTAGTTGTATAATTTGTGATATGTAATGTGTACTCAGTAAAAGTTACCTATTATTAATATCCTGGGACTCTTGGGAGAAGATGAGATTTAATGTGGGAAAAATAGTTGAGAAACTTTTGACTCATGTGAGGCAACTGGAGTTTTTAGGTTTTATGTTTTCAGCTTTATATGTGTATTTATTTCTTAATTTTTATTTAATATTCATTGAGTAACTTTGATTTACAAAATAATATAAATTCACATGTGCAAGTTCACCATTCCTCAAATATATTACAACACAACCAATCCACCACCAAATTATCAAGAGCTCTTCATCATTGCACATTGGACCCCACCACCACTTACCACCACTGCCTACAGGTAACCTCAGTTATATTGTTAATACCCAAGAATTAACATTGTTAAAATGGCCATTTTACCAAAGCAATATACAGTTTTAGCGCAATCCTCATAAAAATCCCACAGGCATTTTTCAAGAAAATAGAACAAAAATATTTTTAATGTGTATAGAATTACAAAAGACCCTGAATAGCCAAAACAATTATGAGAAAAAAATAACAAAACTTGCGGTATCACACTCCAGATCTGGAGCTATGCTACAAAGCAACAGTAGTTAAAACTGCGTGGTACTGGTATAAAAACAAAGACACAGATCTGTGCACTAGAACTAAATCACTAGAAATAAACTCACTCATTATTGTCAGTTGATATATAATAAAGGAGCAAAGAGTAGATGGAGAAACTTTTTTAAATAAACATTGTTGGTAAAACTGGATAGTCACATGCAAAAGAATGAATCTAGATTGTTTTAATATAATATAGAGTAATTAATTCAAAATGAATTGAAGACTTGAATGTAAGATTGGAATTCATAAAATTATGGGAAGATAACATAGGGAAGTCATTCCATACATTCATCTTAGGTCTTTGGAGACTCAATATAGCAATAAGGGAAACAAAAACAAAAATAAACAAATGCAGTTGCATCAAACTAAAAAGCTTCTGCACAGTCAAAGAAATCATCACCAAAAACAAAAAGACAGCCTGTTGACTGAGAGACAATATTTGCATGGCACACATCTGAGAATATAAAAGGAATATCTAAGACATATAAGGTGCTCATAGTATTCAACAATAGAAAAACAAACCAATTAAAAATGGACAGAAGAATTGGATAAACGTTCCTCCAAAGAAGACATACAGATGGATGACTGGCTTATCACTTTTCTCACTTTTATCAGGAAAATGAAAATCAAAACAACAATGTGATGCCATCTTATTCCTGTGACATTGGCTATTCAAATGTTGGTGAAGACAGAGAAAAGGGAGCCCTTTTACACTGTTGGTAGGAGGGTAAATTGATAAAATCCGGTGGAAAGCAATGTGGATATGTCTCAAAAAATTGGGAGTGCAAATCTCATACAATTCATCATTCAACTTCTGGGTATTTACTCAAAATACACAGAAACACTAATTTGAAAAAATATATGCCTTCCCATGTTTATTGAAGTATTATTTATGCATTTATATTAGCCATGAATTGAAAACTACCTGTATGCCCATCATCAGATTAATGGATAAAGAAGATGTGTACACTACACAACACTACCCTGGTGGAGTAGTGGTTGGGTCAATTGCCTCCAAAGGAGTGCAATAACCATGCATAATTGCATAATCATGAGTTCGAGTCCATGGTCTGGGGGAAAACAATCAGTGTGAACAACCAAATAAAAATGAAATATAAAATGCTTCTTCTTCCTCTTTCTTCCTGCTTGCCTCCTTGCTTGTCTTTATTTCATGTACCTTTCCTTTAAAACAAAAGAAAACAAAAAAAGAATTCCTCCTTTGTTAAGGATATTCCAGGGTCTTTAATTTTTTCGTGTCTGTCTTAAATGGGAGCGTTTCCTTGACTGGGAATGGAAGAATGGAAGAATGAGCTTTCCATTGTTTACCTGTAAAACACAACAGATTTTTTGTTTTGATTTCACCGCCTGCCACTTTACTGTATTAATTGATCAATTCTAGTATTTTTATGGTATTTTAAGGGTTTTCCACATATATTACCATTTCATATGCAAATAGTGATAGTTTTGCTTTCTCCTTTCCAATTTTGGATTTCTTTTATATCTTATTCTTGCCCAATTGCTCTAAGAAATCCAAAATGATTTAAGTAGCAGTGGTGAGTGTACAGACTTGTCTTATTCCTGATCTTAGCGGAAACATTTTCAGGTTTTCATCACCTAATATGATGTTGAATGTGGATTTATCATATATTGCCTCTATTACATTGAGGTATGTACTTTCCAAATTTTATACAGTTTTTTATCATAAATGGATGCTGAATCTTGTCAAAGTTTTCTCTTCATCTATTGATATGGGCATATGATTATTCTCCTTGCTCTTGTTGATGTGGCACATTGCATTAATAGATTTGTATATATTGAACCACCCTTGCATCCCTGGGATAAATCCCACTTGGGCATGATGGATGACTCTTTGCATGTATTGTTGGATTCGATTTGCTAATATTTTGTTGATATTTTTGCATCTATGTCTATTAGAGATATTGGTCTGTAGTTTTCTTTCTTGGTGTCATCTTTATCAGCTTTTGGTATCAGTGTAATAGTGACATCATAGAAAGTTTTTGGAAGCTTTCCCTGATCTTCATTTTTGTAGAAAAGTTTGAGAAGAGTAAGTATTAATTATTCCCTGAAGGTTTCGTAAAAGTCCCTGGTAAAGCAATCAGGATCTGGGCTTTTATTTTTAGAGAGACTTATTACCTCTTCCATCTCCTTGCTTATGATAGTCCTGTTTGGGTTTTCTACTTCTTCCTGGTTCAGTTTTGGTAAACTGTATGTTTGCATAAGTCTGTTTATGTCCTTGAGGTTGTCCAGTGTTTCGACATAAAGCTATTCATAGTAGATTCTTATCATGTTTTTATTTCGGAGGTATCTGTGGTTATTCGCCCTTTCATTTTTTTCTCTTTTTTCTTAGTGACCCAAGCCAAATGTTTGTCGAGTTTTAAAACTTTCCAAGAGCCAGTTTTTGGTTTCATTAATCTTCTGGATTATCCTTTAATTCCTATTTTGCTTATCTCTGCTCAAATTTTTATTATTTTCTCCCTTCTACTGAATTTCGGTTTCGATTATTATTATTATTTTTTTGTCCACTTGCTTTAGATGTGTTTTATATTGTTTATTTGTGATTTGTCTTGAGATTGGCCTGGATTGCAATAAAAATCCCTGCGTAATCTTGCTTTTGCTACATCCCATAGGTCTTGGTGGTTCATATCTTCATTCTTATTTGTCTCCAAGTACATTATGTGATCTCTTTTGATTTCTTTTTTACCAAAGAGTCATTCAGAAACATTTTGCTTAGCCACTGTCTATTTTAGACTCTTCAGCTTTCTTTTTGTGGTTGATTAAGTTTTAAACCATTGTAATTGGAGATTCTTCATGTGATTTCAATCTTTGTAAATTTGTTGAGACATGTTTTGCTTCCTCACATATGATCTATCCTTAAGAATGTTCCATGAGCATTTGAGAAAAATATGAATTGTGCAGTTTGTATGAAGTGTTCAGTATATGTCTATTAAACCCATCTCTTCTAATTCGTCATTTATAGTTGTTTCCCTTTTAAATATTCTCCCTGGTTGATCTGCCTATTGTTGCAATTAGGGTGTTGAAATACCCTAATATTACTTTACTACTGTTGATGTCTCTCTTTTGACTGCTAGTAATTGCTTCATATTTGATGTGACTTCATTTGGTGCACATATATAATATATATTAGTAAACATTATGTCCTCTTGCTTAATTGACCCTTTAATAGTTTTATCATATCCATACCTGTCTTTTGTTATCCTCTTTTATTTGGAAGTCTATTTTATTTTATGTAAGTATGGCTGTTGCTGAATTTTTGTGGTTAACATTTGACTGAAGAATTTCTTTCAATAATTGACTTTTAGCCTATATTTATCCTTTGAAAGAAGATGAAAATTCATGGCTGCAAAACGTTTGGTTATATGTTTCAATCCACTCAGCTACTCTGCCTTTTTTACTGGTGAGCTTTTGACATTTAGGATGATTATTGATATATAATAATTTATTACCATTTTGCTAATTGTTTCATGGGAGTTATTGTAGAGAGTACTTCTTTCTTCTCTTGTTTTTCTTAGATGTTTTGAAAATAGCTATGTTGTATTTGCCTTCATTTTTTTTCTTTGCTCTTTCCCTGGAGGTATGTTTTGAGGATACCTTGGGGTTTATATGAACATTTCTATATTTATATACTGTTGTTACTTGAAAGCAAGTTAGCTGTGAGCTCCTTCTAACTGTCCATGTTTTTTCTCTGCTCTCTTCCTCCCCACTTGTTATATTTTGATGTCTTCCTGCTTTTAAGTGGAGTTTATTTGCATTTTATAGGACTTGTTTTAGTATTTTTTTGAAATCTGGTTTCATGGTAAAGAATTCTTTAGCTTTTGCTTATCTGAAAAACTTATTATCATTCCCTTAATTCTATGTGATAATCTAGCAGAGTCATCTTTGAATGTAAATCTTTTTCTTTCATCACTTTGAATATATCCACCGTTCCCTACTGGCTTGTAAAGTTTCAACTGAGAAAACAACCAACAGCCTTATGGGGATGGCTTCGTGTATAACTCCCTTTTCTTTAGCTGCTTTTAAGATTCTCTCTTTATCTTGCAATTTTGACATTTTAATGACAATATATATTTTGTGTAGGTCTGTTTGGGTTTCTTTTGTTTGGTACTCTTTGAACTTCCTGGGTCTGGAAGTATGTTTCCTTCCTCAGGTTAGGGAAATATTCAGCTATTATTTCTTCAAATACTGTTTCTGTCCCCTTCTCTCTCTCTTTCTCTCCTGGATCCCTAAGATGTGAATTTTGCTCCATTTGATGTTATTCCATATATTTCATGTACTGTCTTCATTCCTTTTCTTTTTTTTTCTCTCTCTTTTTTTTTTTTCCTGTGCATTCCACTGCCCTATCTTCTAGATTACTGATTCAATTACAGTTTTCTTCCAACTTACTGGTGAACCCCTCTATTTTGTTCGTTAACTAACCTGTGTGTTTTTTATTTCCTTGAACTCTGGTTGGAATAGTCTCATATTTTCTCTATCTTAGTTATTGTTCTTTTTGTTACCCCTTTGTTTTCTCATTTCAGTGAGTAGACTAAAACTGTTGCTTTTAAATCTTCTTTAGGTAGTTTGTTTAAGTCTGTTGCATTCAGATTTTCTCATGAGTTTTTTTCGTGTCTATCATTTTACGTATGTTTTGCTGCCTCTTCAACATGCTTGACATTCTGCGTTTATTTCTATGGGTTAGGTTTTTCCGATGTAAAGGTTTTGTGCTAGAGTGTCAAGACCTGAGTGTTGGTCTGGAATTCTGAACTTGCTTTAGTTGTGTGATCTCAGCATGCATCAGATTTGTTGAAACTCTAAGGTAAGCTCTGTGTTGAAGACTTAGAGTCCAATTTATAGGTTGGAGTTGGCATAGGAAATACATAGCTTTCCCCCAGAGTCACAAGCATGAACCACAAAGCCCATGGGGGTAGACCCAAGAGTTGTGGTCTCATTCTGCAAGTAGGCCACAGTCTTAACAGAACTAAACACAGCCACAAAGGAGAGAGAGAGCCAGAGCTATAGTTAATGGAGTGCCCTACATTATGAAACATTCTCAGTCCTTTAGAAGAATCACAGTGCCATCAGGGAGTGATAAACAAACCCTGAGGCATGGTGGTGACATTTCAGGAGGCACCAAGCAGATAGGAAGCTATTTTGCTGAAGTTGCAGACTTGTGGTAGTTGCCCTTTTGATGGAATCCTTCCATTATTTTCCTTGTGAAAGGGGTAGAAAGGAATGCTCCTGGTCTGGAAATAGCCAACTGTCCACTCAGGTGCTGCTTGACCTGGCTAACTATCTCTGGTTATCCACAGACATGCAATAGCAAGTGTGAATAGTTCTGCACCATTATGCTAGTAGCAGGTGCTTCCCCTATTGGGGGTTTTCCTGTAATGACAACCTCTTTTTAAAGTTGTATTAGCCCTCATTCTACCCTCAAGTCCCCTGGCTCAGTGACTGAAAACCTGTTCTTAGATATGACAGTTCTTAATGACAAATCTTCCCCATGACCCCAGCATCTCTGAACAGAGTGGTTTGGTACCAAAACAGAAAGACAACTTTTTGTAGAGATGACCATCTCTCTGTGCAGATGCTTGTTCTTTTTCTTTTCAAAACTTGTGGTAGCCAAATAGAATTTTTTTGTTGTTGTGCTGTGGAGAGGAAGTGAGTCTGAGATCTTAACAGTCTATGAATTTGGAACTGGAATCTCTAAAATTCTTTTTCAGATGTTTTATCCTTCTTTCATAACACCTATTATTATATAAATGTATTTGATGTTTCAATTTTGTCATTTAATTTTTATTATTAAAAAATTTGTATTATGAATTTAATTATGAATTTTGGAATAAAAAGTATAGAGAATAATTCGATGAATAAGCTTGTACCCACAATGCAACCCACATGACATCACACATTATTACAAAGTGCAATTAAAGTCCACTTGAAGCTAGAATACACAGTACCCTAACTTCTCTCTCTTACTCCCAGGACTTTGATCTAAAATCATACCCACCTTTATTCTACCCTAAAATTCTACCTTGAGTTCTCCATTTGGGCAAAACATCCCTCAAATGATAATTCTATTTGGTAGCTCGTAAAAAAGGAAAGCTGTGAATAGGAGTCAGAAAGATTTCTATCTGGGTACCACACTCTGAGAACTGCATTTACCTAATTAGGATTATGCTTCTTCAATTTATTGTTTTAGAGAGAAAACTGCTGTCATCATATTACTTTCATCTATTCAGAGCAATGTTTTTCAAATATTTGTCTTGTCCCATTAGTGTGTCATGAAGTCAATTTAGTGTTCTGATATAAGCATGATTGAAAATAACAAAACAGGAAAAAAGGAAAAGAAAAGAGAGACAAGGAATAAAAATCAAAGAATACATCAGAGGATACATTTTTTTATATTAAAATTTTATTTCAGATTTGCATATGACTTATATATTTATTTATGACTTACATATTTATTTCTATGTAAATTATATTTAGGTATTATGAGTATGATTAAGAAAATTAGTAAATATATTCTTCTGATGGATTTTCATGAGGAAATCCCTGAAAATGACAGCTGTGGAAGACTTAATGCTCCAGCAGGCTTGCTATCCCATCTTCAGTGTCTCATTGGGGAGGCAGTAATAAGGTGAAAGAACAATATAAAGATAAAGCTTCAAGACCAAGGCTTAAGACAGGATGTGTGCATCTTTAGCCCATTGTCTTCCCACCCAACCTATTCCCTTCCTGAGGTTCTAGGTGGTAAAGAATCCACCTGTCATGTCATCTAAGTGGTAAAGAATACACCCATCATCCTTAACACCAACATCTTTGAAAGCTTAGTTGGAGTCTTACTCATCCTTATGTTCTCTATTCCTCCTACCACCCAATGACTTCCAAAATGATATGCATAAAACAGACATTTTTACTAAATATCTGTGTTTTAAGAGTATCTAAGATTTATTTTGATTAAATATGGTAAACATGAAAATGACTAAAAAATAACTGATAGGAGGAAAAACATTTTTTTTATGCTCACAGATCCCTAGAAACAGGAGGCATGTCATATCATTCAGGATCATACAGGGTAACCCCAGGGTCAGTCAGGAGTTAGAAAGAGAGTAGGGAAAATGTTGATAAGAGGCTTGATTATAGTTTCTGTGGGAAAAAAATAGTGAAACAGGTTAAGAAGTTTTAGTATTGACTAGTTTGAATAATTTCATTGGGCACTGGGATGTAGAGGCCATCCTTAATTTTTACCTGGCTCTGGAGTGAATATGATAGGAGAATAGTGGCCCAGAGTAAGAAAGTCCTATGAAAGCCTGACTGATGAGGTGATGGAGAATATTGGGTTGGATCTATTGGTTTACATATAAAAGTGATGCTCAATGGAAAATTGTTTGCCATCTTCAGGAATTGACTAACTCTGGGAACACTAGTGCCTTCAGGGTCAGCAAACCTCACAGTGCAAAAGCATCAAAAATACAGAAAACAAAAAAGTATGATTAATATAGTTGGAGAAATGGAGATAGAGTATCTGACTAGTAAAGTTATTCTGTAGTTGTTCTGTTGTGAGGCACGAAGTAGAATGTATGTCTAAATTCTACATTTCTCTCTCATTCATATACCTACCAAATATATTATATTTGGTATATAATAGTTACTTAAAAATTTCCTTGACATTTAAGGAGAATAACAATGATTTTGAATATATACATATAAATTAGAGCAGTTTTTGTGAAAATAAGTTGATTAGTGCATAAGTTCATCAAACCAAGATCTGTAATGTATCTACAGATATGGACTGTAGATCTTTTGGCATAATAAGGCAAATAAAGAATGATAATAGTGGTTTATATTTGTTTGGGTTTCCAGGTAAACTATAGAATGTCTGATTAAACTTGAATTTCAGATAAAAAACAAAATTTTAAAAATAAGTATTTGCAAATATTGCACAAAACATATGCAGGATTAAAAATCATTTGTTGTTTTCTTAAAATTTAAATTTTACTGGGAATGTTGCCATTTTGTGCTCATCTCTTGGTACCTTGGAGCAATGGTATAATTAGAATGGATTTAGAATTGACCAATTCAAAAATAATCTAAATTCCAATTAGCTTCAATGCTAATAACTGATCAATTAATTCAACCCTATTACCATGACATTAGGATTCTGTAAATTAAATACTGATTTTGGTTTTGGTGGAGATATGATCAGACCTAAGTGCTTATGCTTCTCAGTTGTTTAAGATGTGTAAGTTTGAGAGATCTACTAGGAAACATTTTGTCTGTATATAACAATATAGAAATGTGCACTTAAAATCTGTTAAGAGGCTAGATATCATGTTAAATGTTCTTATTTTTAAAAAAATAATTTTACAGTTTCTTTCATTTGTAAATCTATACTTATTTGAAGATATTGAGATTGCTTCTAGGTTTATGAATATTGCATACTATACCTGTCCTCATAGTTCTAGTGTTCTTTACCACCAATTTGTTCCCTCTCCTTCTCACTCCCATCCCACTCTCCTAAGCAGACAACATCATGTGCCCTGTGACTTTTGCTAGGATTTACCTATTTGTTTGTTTCACTTCATTTTATTCCAGCTTTGAGGGAAACCATCCTGTATTTACCTCTTTTCTCTATAAATTATTTCACTTAACATAATCCCTTCTAATTCCATACACATTGTTGCAAAGGGCACAATTTCATCCTTTTTTTTAGTAGCTGTGTAGAATTTCTTTGAGTATATAGCCCACAGCTTCTTTATCTGGTCATCTTTTGATGGAAATATATGTTGCTTCCATGTCTTGGTTATTGTGAATTATGCTGCTATGAACATAGGTGTGCAGATATGCTTTCTGATTAGAGATTTTGCATTTGTTTGGTTTATGCCTAGGAGTAGATTAATGGATCAAATAGTAGTTACATATATATATGTATATATGTACATATATACATGCATATATATGCATGTACATATATATGTATATAGTTTTTTTCTTTTGAGCAATCACTATATTAGTTTTCTGAGAGGCTGCAAAACTCACGTTCCCACCAATATTGCAGGAGGGTTCCTTTTTGTTCATAATTCCGCCAACACTTGCTTTTAGAATTTTGTATATGGTTTGAAGTGGTGTCTCATCGTAGTTTTTATTTTCATTTCTCTGATGATGAGTGACATAGAATACTTTTTCATATTTCTGTAGACCATCTTTGTATCCTCTTTAGATAAGAGTATATTTAGTTCTTTTGCCCATTTCTTGAGTGGGTAGTTTACTTATTTTTTTGAGGTGTATGAGTTCTTTATATATTTTGGAGATAAACACTTATCTGAAATATCTTGTGTGAATATCTTCTCCAGTTTGATGGTTGCCTTTTTGTTATAGTGGTGTATTTTTATTTGTTTTGTTTTGTTTTTTGTTCTGCAGAAGTCTTTTAGTTTTATGTGGTCTTAATTATTTAGTTTAACTTTGCTTTCTTTAGCTATAGCTGTTTTTTCTGTGAGGTTGAGGTCCTAGGGTATTTTTCCCACATTTTCTTCTAAGACTGTTAAGTTTTAGGATCTTATGCCCAGGTCTTCGATTCATTATGCATTAACTTATTTTTTAAAGGAGAGGTGGAGACAGGAAATAAAGCAAGCAGAGGCAGATAGGCTGGAAGAGAGAGGAAGAAGAAGCACCTTTATTTTATTTAGTTGTTCACTTGGTTGTTAGTGCTGGTCCTGGGTCACAAACCAGGGACCTTGGATATATGTGGACAGCACCCGACCCCTACCTCATCAGTGCATGACCCATTATGAGTTAATTTTTATGTATCACACAGATGAGAAATCTAGCTTCATTTTTTCTGCAGATATCTGTCCAGTTTTCCCAACACCATTTGTTGAATAGGCTTTCCTTCTTCCATTGCAAGTTTTCGATATCTTTGTCAAAGATTAACTGTACATACAGGTATGACTTTGTTTCTGGGCTCTTGATTTGATTCTACTTACCTGCATGTTTTTGTTCCAATACCATACTTTTTAGATGATTGTCATGTTAGGTGATTAGTCCACTGTTCTTTTTTTTCCTCAGTATAGTTTTGGCTATACAAGTCCTTTTGTGGTTTCATACAAACGTCAGTATTGTTTTCTTTAAAAATGTCTCTGGAATTTTTTTGAAATTGCATTAAATTCATATATTGCTTTGGGTAGGATGACCATTTAAGCTAAATTAATTCTTCCAATCCATGAACATGGAATATTATTCCACTTCTTTGTGTCTTCTATTTCTTTTGTTAAAGTCTTGTAGTTTTCATTGTCGTGGTCTTTCACCTCCTTTGTTCCATTTATTCCCAGGTATTTTCCTCTAATCCATTGTATATAGGAATGCTACTGACTTCTGTGTGTTGATTTCATATCCTGTTGCTATGCTGTATTCATTTATTGTTTCCAGCATTTTGTTTTGGTGGAGCCTTTAGGATTTTCCAGGTATAATATCATGTCATCTGCAAATAATGATAGTTTTGATAGTTTTTTCCCCCTTTATTTACATTTGGATTCCTTTAATATGTTTTTCATGTCTTATTGCTCTGGTCATATTTCCAGAACTACGTTGAAAAGTAGTGTGAGAGTGGGTAAACCCTGTTTGGTTCCTTATCTTAGGGCAACCATTTTAAGTTTTTCACCTTTGAGTATGATAATAGCTATGAATATGTCATAAATTGCTTTTATTGTGTTCAGGAATGTACCTTCTATTCCTAGTTTGGTGAGGATTTTTATCATTAATGTGGTTGCCTTTTCTGAAACTATTGATATGATCATGATTTTTGATTCTGTCTTTGTTGATTGATTGACTTGCATATGTTGAACCATCCTTGCATTCCTGAAATAAACCCCATTTGATCGTCATTTTTTAAATGTTTTTTTTTTTTTTTTAATTTGGTTTGCCAGAATTTTGGTGAGGATTTTTACATATATATTCATCAGTAATATTGGTGTATAGTTTTCTTTTTTGTACTGTCTTTGTCTAATTTTGGAGTCAGGCTGATATTACCTCATAGAATAAATTTGGGAATTATCTCTCTGCTTCATTTTTCTTTTTCTTTTTTTTTTTTTTGTGAAAGAGCTTAAGGACAATGGAGGTTAGCTTTCCATTGAATGCTTGAAGATTTTGCTGCTGAAGCCATCACCTCAGCTCTTATTTTCTGGAAGATAATTGATTGCTGATTCAATTTCTGTGCTTGTGTTTTGACTGTTTAAATTGCCTGTGTCTTCCTGGTTCAGTTTTAGGGGATTATAGGATTCTAGAAATCTTTTTGCTTCTTCATGATTAGTAAACTCGGCATAATAGACTCTTATGATGCTTTATATTTCTGTGATGTCAGCTGTAATCTCACTTCTCATCTTTGTTTTTATGAACTTCTCTACTTTTCTTTGTTAGCATAGTTATGAATCTACCAATTTTATTTTTTGCAGAACTAGTTCTTAGATTCATTGATCCTTTTAATATTTTTATTTTCAGTTTCATCTATTTCTGCTCTAGTTTTTATTATTTCCTAGCTTCTGCTGATTTTTCATTTTGATTTTTCTTTCCTTCCTAGTCCACTCAGTTGTATGGTTAGGTATTTAATTTGAACTCTCTCTTGGTTTTTGATGTGTGCTTTTAAGTTTTCCAGAATTGTTCTTGTCACATCCCACATGACCTGGTATCTCATCTCTTTATTTTCATTTGCTCTAGAGAAGCTCTAACTTTATCCTTAATTTCATTGATAATACAAAAGTGGTTCAGAAGAATACTGTCCAATTTCCACATCTTCCTGGGTCTTGCATTTTTGTTCTGGTTCATTTGCAGTTTTATCCCCTTTTGGTCAGAGAAATACTTTCTATTTTTTTCAATCCTACTAAATTTTCTGAGACTTGTTTTGTGTCCCAGGATATAGTCTACCCTTCAGAATGCCTATGTACACTTGAGAAGACTGTATATTCTTTTAGTTGAGATAGAGCAGTCTGTTTGCATCTTTCAGGTCTAAATGAATAATTGAGTAATTTAGGAATCTTATTTTTGTTGATTATCTGCCTGGATAATATATCTTTTGATATAAGTGGAGTATTAAAGTGCCCTACTATTATTGTCAATGTCTGTCTCTATTGCTGTCAGTATTTATTTTATATATTTAGACGGTCCAGTATTGTGTGCATATATATGACAGTTATTTTTGATGAATTGCCATCTTGATCAGGTAGTACCCATCCTTGCCTCACGATATAATTTTTAGGTGGAAGTTTATTTGTATTAATTTAGTATTACAGTTCCTGATTTCCTTTAGTCACTGTTGTTTTGATGTATTTTTCTATACCCTTTACCTTTCAATCTGTTTTTATTTTGAATCTGATGAGTTTCTTATAGGCATAATACTGATGGATCCTGTTTTTGATCCATCTAGTCATTCTGTGCTTTTTGATTGGTGCATTCAGTCCATATGCTATGCAGGGCTTTATTGCTGTCATTTGAGACTTTTTTTCAGTCGGTTGATTTATTTCTTATTTTTCTTTTCTATGGTTTTTGGTGTCAGTTCTTTCAGTCGTGTCTACTTCTAATCTTTGTATCTCTTTAGGATTAGGTTTTGTGATTGTCATATGGACTATCTCTGTTTTCACTATGATAGTATTAAACACCATGCCACATTTATATGTTAGTATAGATTCTGTGATTTTCTTTCCACTTTTAGTGTTTTCTTCTTCTCATATGTTGGTCCTGTCTTTGTTTCTGCTTTTGCTTTTCTGTTAGTCACCATTCTTGTGGTTAGGTGAATCTTTTTTTTCATTTTCCCTATTTTAGGACCTCTTTCAAGATTTCTTGGATGGCAGGCTTGGTGACTGAAATATTGTTTAACTTTTGCTTAGCATCAAAAACAATTATTTCTCTATCATATTTGAATGTTGTTTTATGGGGGAGAGTATTTATGGCTGGCAATTTTTTGAATGCATTAGTCCACTCTTCTCTGACCTATAGGGCCAGATTTCTGTTGAGAAATCTGATGATAGCCTGATGGGTGTACCTTTTTAGTTTATGTTCCTCTTTTCTCTAGCAGCCTTGAGTAGCTTTTCTTTGTTGTTGGCTTTTGGTAGCTTTACTATGATGTGCTCGGGAGTAGATGTTTTGGCATTTAGAATTTTGGTTTTCTACCTTCTTCTTGGTCCTCCATGGCTATTTTTTGTGGCAGATGTGAGAAGTTCTGTGCTATTACTTCTTTAAGTAAGTCTTCTGTTTCTTTTTCTCTTTCTTATTCTGGGATACCTATTAACCTTATGTTTGTTTTTCTCATGGTGTCTGATGTTTCCTGTAAGTTTTCTTTATTTTTCCTTAATCGTATGTCTCTCTCCTCTTCTGTGAGGGATGCCTTTGTGATCCTGTCTTCAGTTTCTGAGATTTGTTCCTCTGCAAGACTGAGTAAGCTTATGGAGATTTCCTTATCTATTTTTAATTCCTTAACTATATCTTTTATCTCCAGCATTTCAGAAGGACTTTCTTCATGGCCTCAATCTCCCTGGTGAAGAATTCCCTTTGATATCACTTGAGGTCTTCCAAGTATCTTTAGGTAATTGTGTGTCCTCCTGCACCTTGTTTAAACATCTTCTTATTTTTATTTGGAACTCTATCTGTTAGGTTGCCCCAATAAATGTCAATAGAGTTCCTCTCTTGGGAGGTCCTGGCATCTTTCCCTCTTCACATTTTTGTGGGTGATTTTGATTTTGACATGACTTCATTCTCTGCCTTAGATTAAGCACTGTGGCTTACTTTTTTCTTTACTTTAGATTTCTTCTTAAATGATGATGTTGTATCTTAGTGTGGCCAGTACCAGTCACTGCTTCAGTGGAGTGTGTGACCAGTTCTGTTCTCTAGCATGCTCTCTTGTGGTGGGCCACTAATACTACTTCAGTGATGTCTTCTGGCTTCTGAGGGGTTAGGTGGGCAATTCTTCTTTTGTGAACCAATAGTAGGAAGCTCTTCAATCCAAGAACCATGTTCAGAGGCAGCCCCTGTGAGTTTCATTGTGATGCGAGGCAGTAGGCAGCTCCTAGTTGGTTCTGAGGCAATGGGACTCACTCCCTACTACTTTCCAACGCAGGGGGGTTCACAGAGAGGTCCTTTTGCTTTGTCGATTATAGAGACTAAAACTTGTGATGATGGGAGCATGGCTCATATCTCTCTGCAGCTTCCCAGCCAGGAAGTAAGTTCAAAGTCTGTCCCTGTAAGCTCTGTTGATCACTGTGGGAATAATATTCACAGTAACTCTCAAGTGCAGGAGGATTCCACGTAGGTCATCTGAGCGTCACTGAATACAGACACTATGGCGTTTTTGGATGATAGGGGCCAGGTAACCTCTCTCCACAGCTCCTTAGCCAGATAGCAAGATTGCAGTAGGCCCCTGTGTGATTCTTTGGTCACCACAGCTCTCAAGGCAGGGATGTTCTCAAGCAGGTCCCCTTTATTCCATTGCTTTTTTTTCTAAAGGTAAGTTTTTACAGAGGATTGAAAACTAAAAAGAAAGTCAGTTTGAAGGCTTAGAGTTGAAGAGATATGGCGATTTAACATGTATGTACAAGATATTAGGAGGATATTTTTGAAATTATTCTGTCACTTTAGTGATAGATAATTAATGGCTTTGTGTGTGTTCTATAAATGCCTATCTAAGGATTAAGTTCAAATCAGCCTCCTCCATTCTTCACTTCATACCTGTGCATTGTTGAGGAATAAGATTAGGAGGAAATGAGCTGCCACTAACCCTCTAGCCTATGGGCTTTGAGAGTATGAGCCAGTTTTCACGGAGGATAGTATAAAGACCTGTCTGTGCTGACCTCAGGGACCACACTCTTGAGAAACAGTGTGTCTTGCATCACATCAGGTGCTTATTGAAAGGGCCACCCCAAGTTACTTCTCAGAAGGAAGTTCACACTATTTACTTCGCCCTAACTTACAATTCTATGAACAAATTTACTTTCATTTTCATGGTTTAGAGTTAATGATCCCTTTTCCTCTCTTCTTTCTTTTACCTAGTAACTAAGATCATAAGTCCTAGAGGCAGACTGATTTGCTTTCAAATCCTGGATCGAGAATTAATAGTCTCTGTGTGATTTTTAGCAAGTTGCTTAATTGTCCCAAGCCTCCGTTCAGGATGGCTATACAGCTGGAATAATAGTAGTAACCAATCTCATTAGATGGAAATATTAAATAATAAGGTTAGTGCTATGAGAGACATGTGCTACATTTTAAAATATTTGTTACCCACTGTCTTTTTGGTATTATTGCTTTGTTGTATTGTAATTAACTGTTCATTTATGTTCCTCTGTTATCAGACTATGAGCAACTTTGGATAATAGGGGTTTCTCTTGTTTTCTGTTAATTTCTCGGAAATCTGCCATGATGTCTGGCACACAGGTGCTTAATAAACATTTGCTAAATTAATAGATTGATGAATTAGCAATGGTTTTGAAATGCCTCAGCTGGAAAATGTATTTGGCTGCTTTTTTTAAAAATAGGGCAGAGTATGCAATGGATTTGGGGTAAGCCAGAGGCTTTTCCTTCATGCAGTCTGAGACAACACATTTTCAACATTCCTGTGAGAGAGAGAGAGAGAGAGAGAGAGAGAGAGAGAGAGAGAGAGAGAGAGAGAGAGAGAGAGAGAGAGAGAGAGAATTGGATGACATGCCACATTATGGTCCAATCTTATCCCTACGGTATTTTTTTTTTATTGGCCAGCTGTGGCAGTTGCACCATCCAAAGTCTTGCCTTCTCTCTGCCCACAGTCTGTTTCCCTAATTTTATCTCCACCATCAAAGCAAGAAAACTACTCCCAAATGCATGATTGTGTGAGCATGCCAACATGGTGTTAGTTCATATTTTACATGAGGTGTTGGAGCCATGTGGATGCACTTGAACAACAGGAAAGCCAAAACAATTCCCAAGGATTGTAGAAATTGCTTTGGAAGCACATTTAAAAAATTTCCAAATGGACATGATTGAGGTAAGAAAATGCTTAAGGCATGTATGTTCACCTTCAAAGTTAAACATAGCTATACATTTAAGTACAATTTTTTATCTGAAAATATTCCACATTTTTCCATGGGAATACTATAATTTTCCTAAATTCACATGTATTCTTATTAAAGGAGCAACCTAAATAATTATCCTTGGAAAAGAAGTGTTTCTGTGTACATGTGTGTGCACACCTGTGTATGTGATAAAGAGGTAGTGCTTATGGTTTAAATTTTCAGAAAATTACAGATTTTTTCTTATGTCTAATAATAAGTCATATTTCATAAAATATGTTCATGTTGAAAAAATTTATTTCATTCCTAGGAATTCAATCATTTATGCTTATGGATGCATTGTTGAAATATTTACTGGGTACTGCTGTATATAAGACTGATAAGAATTCTGTAAAACATGAAGAGATACAACAAAGCTCTGGATGAATGAATCCATTTGTGTACAATTATTCAAAATACCAGCACAAGCAGAAACAATGCAGACTATGGCATTCAACAGAAATTTCTTGTTTCTGGTTTGAATGAGCTGGAAAAGCTTTGGAGAAAGTAAAATCTAAAGTCAAAAGTATGGTTAGGATTTTGATCAGTGGAATAGAAGAGATATAGTGGAAGGACATGCCCAGAAAGTAGATCAGGAACAGAAAAAGACACAGAGTTGGCAGATTACAAGAATTGGTCAGAGGCTTTTTTGTCTGGAGTAAAGCTTTTATATTGGGAAAGAATAAGTAGACACTGCACAGTGGGCAAGGTTGCTAAGAAAGGTCAAGGATGGTAGTTGTAGTCATAAGGATTCATCAGTTTATAAGTAACTAAATATACTGTAAGTTATTACTGATTGAACTCTTTGAAAAAAAACCAGCAAGCAAATAAAATCAATAAAACAAAAGTAAACACTCCAAGCTTCAAGAAAATAAGGAGGGTGGGAATCATTCAACTTGGAAACACCCTGTGGCACTTCAAAGAACAGGAGAGAAGTATAGAAATCAGAAAAGGGAGTATTACAAGGATTCAGAGGCTCTGGGATTCCAAATCCTCATCCACGCGTTTTCATTTTCCTTTCTTTGTTCACTAGTATTGTCTTCTAACATGAAAGTCTTTGCAGATTAGAATTGGGAACAATGGTCTCCTGTAGCTTCACATCACACAATTATTGTGATCGCTAACACCAAGTGCCTCTTCTCCATTTCTAAATAAAGAAAAAGACAGAGGAGGCTCTAAGTTACTGGGTTTCAGTCACATGACCACCCAGTCCAATCACATAATGATGAGATCAAGGATTATGATTGGTCAAACCTGTTGTCATAGCCACTTTGCCAACCTGTGAGAAATGAGAAAGCTTTTTGGCTATGCAAGTGGAATATCTGCCTTCATTCATTCAACTCAGACCTGCAGTTTAATTTTTTTCATTAATCAATTTACTAATTCATCTATTTTTTTCCTTGATTTTCATCCTATAGACTATGAAGAATCATTAAGGATTTTTTTGTTTTTTACATTTTTTTTAATCTAGTAACAATCGAAGCAAAGATTTTAGTGATCTTCAAGGTGAACTAGAATAGAAAAGAGACTATCTTGTAAAAAGTGAGAAAGCCTGGACCAGTGAGGGATCATGGGAGTGAAGACAAAGAAACATAATTTAGTTATTTAAGACATTTATTATCATAGAGAAGATGAGAATGAGATTGAAAATATGAGAAATAGTCATCTTTGTGTTAATTGGCTAGGGTAAAGGGGACATAAGGCAGTGTTAATTGAAATTGGAAATTCAGGAAGAAAGTTAAATTGGATTAGAAAATAATATTCCATAATAATAATGATAATAACAGTAATAATAATAATAATAATAATGTGACATGAAGTGACATTGAATCATCTAACTGATATTTCTTGCAGGCAGTTGTAAACTGCTCTGGAGGGAATTTACATTAAGGATTCACACTGTGATTATTTGAATAAAGACACAAGTTAAAGTTATGGATGGGACCAAAATTCCATGAGAGAAGATAGAGAAAGAGAAGACTCAAGAGAGAATATAGAATGGTGGATTAGGAGGAAGAAATTCCTAACCAGTGATAATTCTTGTTATGAGTTGAATTGTGCCCCCCTCCAAAAAAATTTGAAGCCTTAACTCTGGGTACTTGTGAAAACAAATTTTTTGGAAACAAAGTCTTTGCAAGTAAAATAAAATTAAGATGAGATCATTAGAATGACACCTTAATCCAAAATGACTGGTATCCTTATAAGAAGAGGGAAATTTGGATACAGTCAGAGGGATTGCACTACTGTGAAGACAGAGGTAGAGACTGAAGTCTTACTGTCACAAACCCAGGAATGCCTATGGTTACCAGAATTTGAAAGAGACAAGGAAGGATAGTCCCTGAGAGGCTTCTGAGGGAGCAAGAGTCTGCTGACACCTTGATTTTAGTCTT
Source organism: Solenodon paradoxus (assembly GCA_004363575.1). NCBI lineage: Eukaryota > Metazoa > Chordata > Mammalia > Eulipotyphla > Solenodontidae > Solenodon > Solenodon paradoxus. The sequence continues at coordinate 387,090 of RJWH01001048.1, forward strand.
CTGGTCTCACAACTGTGAGAGAACACACTTCAAGTATTTTAGGCCATCTGGTTTGTGGAATGTGTTATGGTAGCCTCCAGAAACTAGACAACCTGTTTCAGACAATGTTTTTGTCTTGTCTCTTCTTTTCAAATTTCTTCCCATTTTTCAGAGTAAGGAGGAAGAAGACAAAGAATTGTCTGCAGAGTGAATCCTGCTCCTTGAGTCAGCTTCTTGTCAGTACTGGAAGTGGGATCCATATATCTGTCTGGATGCTTCTATTTTCTACATAAAATTTAAAGGTAAAAGAAGACTTCGCTGCTGTCCTTTTCTTTTATCACTATGCAGTGGAGATAATGAGAACAACTTGCTTGTTCTGGAGCTATTCTGCATCTGCACACTATCATAAAATTTAAATTCTTCTTAGTGCATGGAGTTCTATGATATATAGACTTGGAAGTCGATTCAAATGATATGGGCATTTCACATGGCACCAAATGTAAGTAAATTGAGGAATAATATTATCCCTTCTCAGCCCCTCTATAAATTTGAAAAAGAGCACACAGACCTTGTTGTTGAGAGACTGAAAGCCCCAAGTTTGGGAATGAGTTTTCATCTACTCTATCTAAGAACAGTATCTGTGGTGCAGACTCCAGCAAAATTGAACCAGAAGAGAGAAATCTCAAGTTGGTAGGAAATATTAAAGGATTACTAGGTACTTAGAGACATTTACTTGAAAATAAATGCCCTAATTGAGAAGAAGATTCTGTTCTTCTTTAATTTTTTTTTACCTTTAAGTTTTCTTTAGGACCATCACTTCACCATGTTTACAAAACTAAGGAAAGATGTGGACAATCCAGTAGAGAGATTACTCCATATACTTGTTAGAAGCTTGAACTAAGAAAAATCTACAAGTAACACAGTGATCCAATTCTCTAACATTAGGTCCACACATGTTTTTACTACCATTTCTGTGTTCATTAATAATCCAATAGATTTTGGTCAGTGAAAACCCAGTCTTGCTTAAAATTATAGGAGTCTTCCCTAAAATTCCAAAATTTGATGTCTGAACTAAGTTGTTTTAGGGTCCAAAATATTAAGTAGTAAGGACAGGATAGTGTTTCATAACAAATCATCTATCAATCTATCTATCATCTAGCTAGCTAGCTCTGTAAATGTTTAATGAACTAATACAGATGAAACAAAAATATCATTCCTGATATTCAGGACACCTGTTCTCCCATGACAGGAATACATTCCATCATGGTTGGAGGATCAAGCTGAAATTCAGCCACAGGATGACCACAATTAAGGATTTTCCTTAAGTTGAAGACCATATAATGACCTCAAATTAGAATGTTTTCTCTTAGATATATGCTTTTCCTTTATGAATGAGGAAATCCTCCTATAGTTCAAGCTTTAGAAAACTGAATACTCTCTCTCTGAAGTGTTTTCCTTCAGTTCCTTCAAGAATTTCATGATAAGGAAATGAACACTTTCTTTTGAGCTTTTTTGGTGAAAGGAAAGGTTTGCAATGAAAAGCATTCTTTTCATTTAGGAAATTTCAGTGAAAATGTGACTGAATTTGTTAGCTACATGACTTTGGACAAGTAGTTTCACTACTTTAGTTTTCAAGTTCTTCATCTGTAAAGTGAGCACTAAATTATCTTTGAACTGTTTGATCATATAATTTACTTTCTAGCATGGAATAGGTGGTAATAACACCAGAACAAGACAACTGGAACTGTCCTGGTGGCAACTAGGATACACACGGTTATCCCTTTGTTATAATATTATTTTAAAGTTGTTTGAAATATTCTGAGGCAGTACTATGTTACTCTTATAAACTCAGAAAAAGCATGTTTACACTTGTTTGGAACCTTGCTTGTGTTTAGTAAGGATAGTAAACCTATGTTGAGTGATAGATAAGACGTCAGCAATGTCCTGACACACCAATGCATGTTAAAGTGTGATATGTAAAATGACTGTTAAGATGTGATAACAAACCCCAGAATGTATCCAACTGATAGCCTGTGGATTCAAGCTATAAAAGGGGCTCCCACTTCAAACATGTCAGTTGTCTAGACTCCAACATACACTCTATGACGTTCCGTACGGTGATCAGTTGGAAGCAACTGCTTCCCAGTGTCCCATCGGACACTCAGCTCTTCGCCAATCAAAACTCATCGCTGCAGCCGTTGTTTGAGAGAAGATTGCCACGGGGCCCCTTTTAAGCTGAACCCAGGCATCAGGAACTTGTGAGTAATAAAGCCTGTGTGTAACTTGCATCTAATAATTGTATGGTCATATCGTACTCCAGCAGCATAGAAATATTACTATCTATGTAAATTCTCTTAGAGCAAATAAGTAACCGAGTGTCCCTAGAGTAGTATCAAGAGTACGCTCAACCTGCAATTGTCGGATAATTAGCACACACAGACTTTCCATCACAATCATATCTCGGACGCCTTTCTAAGGGTTTTTGAAGTTCAATAACTATATGGTTCTCAGGTTCACTGCACCCAAATCTAGTGGTCGGGATTGGTTTTGTATTACGTCTTTTTCTCTCTGGGCAAATTATGTTCATTCTTCTTTGGCAAAAAGTTCAACTTAATGAAGATGTTGATCTCAGGTAGAGAAGTACGTGCTACGACTTAGGTTTTTTCTGGGGAGTAATTAGGTCTCATGTCTTATCTGAGCAAAACCCAATTCCAGGCATTCTTTTCTCCCACATGGGGTGATGTTCAGATTTCAAGAGTGACTGTTAATACAAAAATTAATGATTTCAATTATGTGTGGTTTACAGAGAATCTAAACAGTGAACCCAGTCAAGAAAAAATAGACTTTTAGTCTGTAGGGACAAATTAGTGGTTATCAGAAGGAAAGGGGGAGAGTGTAAATGGGTAAAGCAGATCCATTGCATGGGGAAGAATGAATTTGGACTGTTGGAGGCAGACTCAATGTATTATATACAGATGCTGAATTGTTGACTTTTGATCATGTATACCTTAAACTCATATGTTATAATGCAGTGTTCCTTCAATGAAATTTTCAAAAAGAGGGAATTTTTTTTTTAAAGGAAAGTTGCAGACAAGAATGAAGGTAAGTAGACAGGCAGGGAGGCAGAGAGAGGAAGAAGAAGCACTTTATTTGTTCATCTTGGTTCTTCCCCTGGCCCTGAGAAGTGAACCCAAGCCCTTGAAATGTATGTGGACTGCACCAGCCAGACATGGGGACCCAACTGCTACTCCACCAGGGCATAACTATGTTTTTTCCTTATAACCTAGGATCAGGCTAACTATGAGCCAATTCTATTTTTTGTTGTTTTGAGAGAGTGATTGTTAACCACTACAGTGAAGAGTTTGTATATAGAGTGTGTATCATTTTTCATTTGTGGTGATGATAACCACAATTCCTGCTGTCATGTGCTTATCTTGGGAAAAAGAATTGGAGTCTAAAGGAACCTATGAGCAGTCATATTTGTATCACTTACAGATTAGAGGTCAGAGTCATAATTTTTAGTCTAGAACTAACTAATCTATTTCACTTAATTTTTTCATCAAACATTTTGTAGGAGGTTCAGTATTGATTGGGAAATACATGAATAAAATAATTGGTAAATTGATCATTACAATACAACATGATAATTGATGGAATAGAGATTTCAACAAAACATTGTTAAAATTCACATACTTCTTATTTCTGTCCTTAATGTTCTATTCCTATCCATATATTTTAAATTACCTTAATTACAATGTAGGATTTAGTTAACCTTATTGTCATCCAGTTACATTACCCTTTATATCCCAGAGGGGTTTTGTTGGGTTAAAGTAAATTTTCAGTTAATAGCATTGAGTTGACATCCAATATAGTTACATTGAAACACACACACACACACACACACACACACACACACACACACACACACACACACCAATGCAATCTTGCTGGAAAGATCTCAAAATATCAATCTCATCCATATTTTTCCCATTGATTTTCCTTTCCTATGCTTTCACATAGACACGTAGTCACACATATGGTGACTAACTTTATGTGATACTTACCTTTTCTTGACATGTCCACTCCCACACGTTCACTGTCCTGCATATATACACACTCCTATCTTCTGTCAAAGTCTTTTACATACTGAGTTTCTCACTCTTAAATACACATGATCTCAAGTTTGTAATTTCCTGCAGATGATGTTTGTCCTTGGAGACACATACTCTGCTTTAAGCTCATAGCCTTTTCAACAGTCTTGCTCTCATCTGCACACACCCACATCTGCAGGCACTCATGCTTTTGTTGCCAGCCCCTCCTGCACCTCAGGCTTCTCTCTGTGGTCACAATAAGACAGGAAGGGTGGAGGAGATACCAGTAAGTAATCTACCCTCCACCCACATTTTATTTTTAATTTGTTAATTTGTTTTCTTTTTTTTTCTCTCTCTCCCTCTTTCTAGTAGGTAGAGTGAGAACTTGCTCAGGAGCCTGGTGTGGTTCTTTCTAAGTCCAGCTGTGGTATTAAGGATGAATGAAGGTGAGAAGGCATTTTAGATGGAGAAAGAGGGAGATATTTCATTGTCCCCAAAGAGAAAGAGTTGTCTCACTAAGCAATACTCTTCCAAGAATTTTTGCCACTGCAAGCATTTCATTGAACTAAGGTGATATGTCTCTACGAAAAAAAAAAAAAAAAAGGAATTCTAGGAAAGACAACACATCAAATGATTAGAAGTATTATTGAATAGTGCTCTATATCAGGGATTGGCAGATCTTTTAGTAGTAATATGCAAATAGTGGCTATTTTAGACTTATAGGCTACAACTCTTTAACTTTGCTGTCATATTTCTAAGGCAACCATAGACAATATATAGCGAGTGTGTGTGGCTATGTTTCACTACCACTTTATACAAACAGGCAGAGAGCTGGTCTGAACCACTGATTTTAGCTTGCAGACTCCTGATCTATATAAATCATATCATGCGTCATTATATTTTCACTTTATTTTTTTTTTTTGTTAACCGTTTAATTTGAAAATGGCTAGATGCAATTCAATAAATTTGCAAGATTTATATAAGAGGCAGGCATAAAAAAATCAGTTTGTATGTTATGACACATTCTCTTCTGGTGGCCCTGGAGTTAAACTAAAGAAATGAGATCACTTTCTAAAGTAATAATTGTGTCATTCAAAGGGAACAGACAAATTGAACGAATATTTCAACTATGAACCCCCAACTGAATTTTCATCAAAAGCAGGTTGCTACAGATCTCTATGGGATGATTCTTGTGTGTAAAGAAGCAGGGAAGTGGGGAAACAGGGACTGAGTCAGACTTCCTGATGGACACCTCTAGGAGGTGCTCCTGCTACTGGGGGAGTTGAGATCTGGGCAACTGAGGTGCAAGATCATGGACATAATGCAGCAACAGCTAGGTTGAAAAGACGCTCAAGGACTAGTTCTGACTCTAGAGATTGGTGGTCCATTAAAGCTTTAAATTTTTTTCTCCTGTAAAATTTCATCTGAAAGTGTCTGATTCTTGAGCCAACGAGTTAAAGTTTAGTTGCTGATAGGCAGGTCATCGCTTCTTTATTAGATTTCTTTGTTCTTGGAATGCTATTTAAATTTGGCAACTATTTTTGAAAATAGAATGTGGTGAAGCTGTTACAAAAAGTGTTGGTAGATACATACATAGTGACATGTTCATACAATATGTTATTATATGAAAGAGAAAAAATAGATTGCAGAGAAGTCCTCCTAAGAAAACGTAACTTTGTTTTGCTTTTCTTTGTGTGTGTGTTTGTGTGCGTGTATGCATAGATACACACACTTGCTTAGAAAAATGTTCATACAGATATGTACACATTTAAAAATAATGATCACTTCTGGGAAACATAGGACTATTAATGTACTAGACTTTCTCCTTATCCATTTCTCTCTGTTTTGCTCTTTCTCTAAGCGAGATCAGATCAGATTTATAATCAACAACGGCAATGGGGATATTTCTATTTACAATTTGTTTTTAAGTTTTAATTCTACAAAAAGATTTTCGTATGCTCAGACTAGGAAGAGAAAGTCCTGCTTATTCACTTGCCAGGCCTTTTTTTTTTTTTGTCTTTCTACATGAGTGGTTGGAGTACATCTCATTTCCAATCATGATGTAGGATGTGTTTCATCAGGCTTGTCCATGTAGTTAACTGTCCATGGGTCATTGACTTGCCATAAAAAGGGGAAAAAAACAAACTATGAAAGCAGTGTTCTGTGCTGTTTCAGGAAAATTACTGAATTTCTCTAATGTCTTATTTCCTCATTTCTGTAAGAGGATTAAGGACACACACCTTATGTGTATGAGGATAAAGTGACAATATACAGAAAACACCTCGCAAAGCCTGGCACAGGGTAAGTGCTAAAATAATGTAAACTTATTTCTCTTTCTTGTGTTTTCTTTCTCCTCCAGGAAATAACTTTCCCAAATGAGGAGAAAGAACTAGATTTACTGCTGTATTTAGAAAATCTCATTCCATGTTCTTTCCCAAATCCCAAGTCATTTGCTTTCTTTCTTTGAAAAGGCAAATACCCTGACAGCAAGAATATACTGGAGGAGGAAACAGATGCTATCTAGTCTGTGCTTTGAATGGCCAAGATAGTTTTATTTTTAAATGAGACTCTAGAAACAGCATTCAAAATAATCCAGTTATTCTTGATAATATAAGATTTGGAAAAGCAGCTGAATTCAGACAGATTTGATTTTAAACCAGATACTTGACTTATCTTATGTAATATCATTTCCCCCATGTTCTCCAATTCCCCACTGAATCAACACCCCCTTTGCCCTGCTCCCTTATGCCCAAAAGACTGTCAGGATTTACGAGAGAGAGGAAGGAGGAAGAGGAGGTTGAGGACTGGTCAAACTCATTAGCTTAATAAAGTATTATTGCAGGTTATAAAAGTTCGCACTCTTCATATGCATTTTTCTCTAATTTCTGCTCATCTGCTCATCCAAAATTACCCTGAATGTATTGACAGCTAAGGAGTTATATGCTGGATTGGGCTGACCATTATAGTTGAGAGCCAGGACAAGCAATGGAAATAGCAACCAAAAATTATACTAGAGGTGTTCCTAAATAAACGGTGCTTGGTTTAGTGTTAAAGAATGTTCAGTCAAGAACATAGTCAGTGGATGCAGTTTGTAACATACTCAATCAGCAATGATTCAGTTAGCCAAGTTCTCCTTGCACTTCTTGCTTTTTTTTAAATGTGAATTTCTTTAATTCATATGTACCCATAAGGCAGAAGGCAGAAATTATTTTTTCAAAGAAGAAGTACTCACTCTGGGACAACTTATTTTTAATCAACAAGATGGTGTCTCATCCTGAACTGAAAAATATGGTTTCCTAAATTTCCCTTCATAAACTAGTCTTCCTTCTCCCCTAGAGTTTCACTTACTCTCTCTAGTGTCATTTTTGTTTTCAGGCTGGTCTCTGTCTTTCCAATTCCTTCCTTAATAGCTCATAATCTCATCACTCAACCAAGCTACTCCATGCAATAGTCGAGAAAGATAATGCCTTCAATTAGACACGGGTGAACCTTCCCATTTCTGAAAGTTTACATGCTTCAAATTGTTTTATTTTTCCAAGTAGTCTAGATTGGGGAAATGACTCAACTCCTGCTGTTAATTAGCTTCCTCCAAATTAAAAAACCTCAGATGGTTCTGGAGAAATTTGAATTCATTTGTCTAATTTACACATTCAGTAACCTGAAATTTTTATCATTTTTATCTAATATAATCAAGAATAATTTTGAAGAAATTATTTATAATGATGATTCTTTTTGGTAGATATAAATAATTGTTTTATAGGTTCTTGTTATTTTCTATCATAACATTAATTTATAAACCCAGCACTTACCAAAACATTGTTTAGGTAAGACCTAGGAAAACAGAAATGAATAAGATATGATTTTTGGCTTTAAATATGGAATATATTTTCTTTTGTTTCTTTTTCCATGACATTTTTAAATATACATTCCACATCATTTATTCATAAGGCCTATGTGAAAAATGTGCGGGGACAAATATCATTTAAGATAATCAGTTTTTGAATCTAGTATGTTTCTGGTCCCATCAGATAATTTCTGTATATCTTCTAAGGGTCTGTCTAAAGGTAGCTTTCTCTCTGACTATATGCTTACTTCCCATGCCTCAAACTTTAACAAGGGATAGAATTCTCCCTTACCAGGAAGAAAGGCTGTTTTCCCTTCAACAGTTTTCCATAGTTTTTGCTAGCATCTCTCTGTGGGAGAAGTAATACACTTGCCTGGGGGAACTTTGGGGGAAGAGCCACAGAGTGTGCAGTTCTGTGGTTTTCTCTTGAGATTCTAACCACCCATAGACTGTACCCTTTCTTCTCAATGTCTTATTTCTTTTCTTCTCAATGTCTTATTTCTTTGGCAACAAGCTTAGCACAGAGGACAGTACTCATTCAGCATCTCTGTTGTGACTAGGTCAGTAAACACAGTTTGTGGTGAGAAGGTGTTGGAAGTCCTTTTTACCTTTGGATCCAAGTCACTTTCTGAACCAACTGCATTAGACACAAAGCTGATATGTTGAAATCAATATGATTCCTGTGTTTGTTCCTTCATTGCTTCCATCACTCTAGAGAAACCCAGGTTCAGTTAGAGTCCCCAATGACAGATAACCTAATTCTTTACACCCTAATTCTTCAAGGCACTCTTTACACTTACCTTTCATTTGCAATTTTCTTCTTTAGTCAGACAAGCAGTACATTAATGCAGTTATGTATATGAACATGGAAGCCAGATATTCTGCGTTTAATTTCCAGGTAGACCATTTGTTACCTAAATGAACTTTGGCATGTTACTTTAATATCTAAAATAGAGTTTGCAGAAACATCGAACAGAGAATTCATATAGACTCATCCCTCTCACACAATTTTCTTTTATTAACATCTTGCATTGGTGGGGTACATTAATTTTAAAACTGATGATGCAATATTGACACATTATTTTTAATTACAGTCCATGTTTTTAAGGTTTACACTTTGTGTTGTGCTGTTCTCTGGGTCCTATCAAGAGCATTGCACTTATTCAAAATTTAACAGTGTTTTAGAAAATAGCTTCAACACCCTAAAATTCCCCTTTATTCCTTGTCATCTTCCCTCATCTCCTCTTGCCATGTGAAAATAACTGAAAGCAAGAAAAATGAAAGATTTTATATCTTTATGTTTCCCACCTTTAATGTTCTTTCATTATAAAGATTCATGTTTCCAACATGTATCATTTTTCTTTCTCTCTAAAGCACTTCTTTAAATATTTCTTGTAAGTTAGGTCTATTGGTAGCATATTTCCTCAATTTTTATTTGTCTAAGTCTTTATGTTTCATTTTGAAGGACAATTTTGTTGGTTACTGAATTCTAAGTTGGTGAATTTTCCTCAGTTCTCTCACCATTTCATTTCACTCTCTTTTGATTCACATGGTTTCTGAAGAAAAATATGATGTGTATTTTATACTTTTCTTTCTGTAAGTGAGGTGTTTATTTGCCTCTGACCTATTTAAAGATTTTTCTTTTTCTTTTATTTTCTTCAGCTTGAATATGATATACCTATGTGTAGATTTTTAGGTGTTTCATTTGCTTGGTATTCTCTGAATTAGCTGGATTTGTGGACTGATATATCTTAATCATTTTGGAAAATTCTCAACCATTATTTCTGTAAATATTTCTTCTATTCCTTTTCCTTTTTATTCTCCTTCTAATATTTCCATTGTGTACATGTTGTAGTTTTGTAATTATTCCATATTCAGCTGTTTCCTGTCTACTATGAGCCCATGAAATAGTTCTCCATCTCTGTTACAGTTTTAAAAATGGACAGATAAGAGACTCTAAAGAAGACATACAAATAGCTAAAAGGCACATGGAAAGATGTTATACCTTTCTTGTCATTAGGGAAATGCAAATTAAAACAATAATGAGGTATCACTTCACCCTGGTGAGAATATAAACAACAAGTGCAGGAGAGGATGTGGAGAAAAGGAAACGCTCATATACTATTGGTTGAAGTGAAAAATGGTACAGTCATGGAGATCAGTATGGAGATTCCTCAAAACATTGAGAATGTAATCCCATATAATCCAATTATTTATCTACCGGGTATTTACCCTAAAAACACACAATAGCTATTCCCATATATATCCCCATAATCACTGCAATGTTATTTAAAATTTAAAATAGGCAAGAGGTGGAAACAACCTAAGTTCCCACTAACAGATGAGTAAATAAAGAAGATGTGGTATATATATATATATATATATATATATATATATATATATATATATATACACAATGGAATATTACTCAGTTATCAAAAGGTGAAATCCTGTCTTTTGCAACAACATGGATGGATCTGGAATGAAATATGTGTAGTGAGATAAACCAGAAGGAGAAACACAAACATCATTTGATGTCACTCATATTGTTGTAGAGATATCAAGCAAACAAATGAAATAAATTGAACAAAAATAAACTTTAAAAATGAGCTAAATAAAATATAATGGACATTCACCCAGAAAAAGCATGCTATTATACAGGAATATTGAAGTTTTGTTTCTATTAAGAACCAAAACTCCTTTGTGCCTAGTACAGAAAGGCTTTGGAATGAAGTAATTTTGCATTATTTGTAGTTTTAAATTGTGATTTTTACAATAGACAAGTTTGAACACAAAACCTATCATTTTGTCTCTTTTCAATCAGAGTTTCTTTCCCTCTCTTAGGCTTTTATATGAAAGGGCATTCTATAGATTGTATGGCTCGCAGTATATATTCATTAAGTATTATTTTCTTAATAATAAGTAAGTTGGAAGATGAGGTTTTTTTTCCTAACACTTGTACTGATAGTCAGAAACTAGACAATTTATGTGGCTTAAAAAATAACTCCATCTTATGTATGTTGATGTCTTGTCTGAAGATATAGTTATTATCTGGTTTGCAATTTTTTTCAAAGTTATTCTCTGTTAATACATATTTAACATATTTACTCTATGTGATAAGCAAATAGAGTGTTAGAGGTATATGTAAAGGACAGTCGACACTTCTGTTCTCATATCAAGTGGAATCCATTCTGAGTCTATCAATCGCACTTGGAAAGAAGTTTGATTTGCGAACTAAATAATCCACTTGAGTTTTAAAAAATAGCTCTTCTTGAAGTAACTGATTGTTCAAAATGACCTGAAAAAGTAAAACATGTGGTCCCAGCTCCAGTTAAATAAGGTGAGTAATTTTCGGTCGCATGTCCAGTGGTTGCACCAAGAAGACAGTAGATATTCGTAGGTTTATTCCAGGATGCTGGCTTATGAAGTGCCAGGACTGCTTCTTAGATAAACTAGAGCAATCCAAAGAAAATAAACAAGAATCCCTTAAAGTGTTTAGACTTTATGTCTCACTCAGCTTCTTTCTTTCCTTTTCACAGTAATTATGCACCACTCATTTCCAGTCACATGTAAATGTACTGCTGCTAAGTTATAACAAGTATTTTAGAGGGGATAAAAGTTGTTTTCCTTTTCTTTTGACCACATGTTTAGATTATATAAATCATTATGTTTGTCCAACTTTCGCTCTTCAGTTTGCTTATCTTATCTCAATAGGCAACCACATGTTTGCTTTTGCTCATTAAGTTCTTTGACTATCATGCAAAGATTACAACCAAAAAGTATTTAAGTAATAGGATATATATCTACAAAGAAATATCTTAACTTTTGAAGTATTTGAAGTTGAGAGACAATTGCTTTTATGAGAATTTACAAAAAGTTGAATTTCCTGTTTAAAGACTTTGTTAATAAAATTATACCTGTTGCAAAGACTGTCTAATCATGTGTTGTGGGTTTTGTCTTGCTTTTAAAATTTATATGTGAATCTTTGTGATGTACAGCTGAGAGTAATCTTAGTAATCCAAACTCTTAATTTTACAAACAAGTAAGCTAAGGTCTTGGGATGTTAGTAAGGGACATAACCCAGGACTCAGAGATAGTTAGTGATAATGTGATATGATATGTTTTTTCCAAGATGTGCTTCTAGTCTTCTTAATAACATTTTAATTGCTGTTGCATGAGTTTTGTATTCATCATTTAGCAACAGAGGAAAAAACCCACAACCTACCAAAATACTCTGCTATAAAAATATTTTTAAGAAGATCCTAAAGACAGTTTTTAATCTTCCCTTGGTGATGCATTTATTTGAGAATCTGGTGAAAATCCTGGGCTATAGATTCATATACACACAGAAATTCACATCCAATTTCATAGACTCCACAGACTCCTGAAATCTTAATTCTATATTAATTCATTTAATAACAACTGTCTGTCAAAATGTTGATGGCCTAATTATATCTCTATATTTTATTTAGATATTAAATGCCATTTGAAATAATGTGATGGTTGTTCATCAAATGATGGCTATTATTATGAATGAGCAAAATTAATATACTCAGCAAAAATTATTTTTTATTCATATAACAATACTGTCAGAAACAGTGCAGCAATTTCCTACCAATTTCAACTGGCTCTAGTAAACAGGTTTTGTTGTTTGACGTGATGCAATGCTTTATAGGTAACACAGAATAAAGGTTCTAGATATTTTCTAACAAATTTAAGAGCTATCAAGAACAAATATTGTTCCACATTTAAGAAGAGGAGAACTGTACCTCATAGCAGTATATATTATTTGATATTATTGGTGAAACTAAAAGTGATGTCAAATTGCCAGGAGACTTCTTTTGGTGTAGGACGTGCTGACCCAAATGTTTACTAGTGAGGCTGGTTGCATCATAATCAAGTCTGAATCACTCAAATCTTCAAGCTTCGGGTCTCAACCGTGGCACTGCTAGGGCCCTTGTGTGGAAAGACCATCTTGTCTCACTTAAAGATGTGAACAGAAGCCTTAGCTTAAAAGAACACCCTACGAGCAACTTCTAATCCAGGCTCCCCTAATGAATGCCCCATTAAAATACCAAAGAAGACAAGAAGAGTAGATTATAAGAATATAAAGTCTGAATGGAATTTCCACAAATGAAAAGTCACTTAAATTCATCTAATTTTCAAATGTCTAAATATAAAAATTCACATTCCAGTGTTAAAAATAAAGTGATAAAACACATCATTCTTACTCAACGGTTTACTTCTGATTCAGAAAATCTAGGCAAATCAGAAAAATAGCCAGTGCTTTTATCTTGCAAAGGGACTACTCTTGCAGGTAAGCTAGTACTCCCCAGAGGCTCTTCTTTCAACTCCCCTCTTCTTCCACACACTCACAGACTCCAGAAGAGCAGGAGTAGGAGAGAAAGGGAGAGTAGGCATCAGTGTTTTGCTGCCTTAGAAGAAAAGTCCTAAAAAATGAAGCACAAAATATGAGTGGAAGAGGTTGACTCATGGTTGTTTTTCTGAGAATCATGGTTTTCAAGTACTTAGTGCAGTCACATCAGGCAAGAGATAAAAGATCTAGCCTTATGCCCTTTGAGTGATACTAGATGAAAGATAGCCTTCCAGATCTTTGCAACTGGTTGAAGGGCTTTGCACATCAACCCACCTTCTCTTGATAAATACAAAGTATGTATTCAACCAGAGACCACATAAATAGAAGGAGTAGAGAGTAATCCGGGCATGTTGAGTTTGTACTGGTGAGACCTCCTATCATTTTAGGATGAATATTAAAAAAAAAAGCATCAATGTGATAAAATACCATAGAACAAAAGAACAGAACTATCAGCTTCTTAAAGCTGAATAAGAGCAGACTTTTGAATGTGACTTATTCCAGGTTCAGGAAATAATTTTGAAAACTGCGGAACAGTTTGGCAAGCTGTAAGAAACAGCTTGTTTGTAACAGAAGTAGAAAGCCATGCAAAAAGAGTGAATTGAAATGAAGTGATGCTAGAAAGACTTAAATAAAAAAAAAAAAAAAAAAAAAAAAAAAAAAAAAAAAAAAAAAAAAAAAAAAAAAAAAAAAAAAAAAAAAAAAAAAAAAAAAAAAAAAAAAAAAAAAAAAAAAAAAAAAAAAAAAAAAAAAAAAAACAGACTAAAAGAGAAAAGGGAGAAACTAAGAAACTAAGGATCTAATACTGGATTAAAATTTACATAGAGATATAAAAACAGAAATGAGACTTCAGAAAAACAAATCAGTGATGTGGAGAACAATCTTTTTCCTTTCCAAGAGGCAGAAAGAAATTAAATGTATGAAAATAATGAGAGAGAAGATGTTGAGAGGCAAAGAACAAGGAGACAATCTGGAAACCTTCTCATATCAGCAAAGAAAATATCAAAATAATTGTCAGCAATATTCAAAAATGTATTTGAGGAAAATATGTAATGAGGTAGAGGACCTCTACATATAGACTGAAATGCTGACAATATTTCTAGGCAAAAATAAATAATATAAGCACACTAGACAAATTTAAATTATTTGAAAAATAATGATAAAGAGAAAAATTACAAGTATTCAGGGAGAAAGGCTAAAATGTTTGCCTTGAAAAATGTCTGACCTCAAACATCTCCATGCAGTGGAAGAACTTATAAATGTTTGAATAAAAATGCTGTGTTTAAAATTTCAGTATGAACAAAATTGACTTTTATGTTAGAGGGAACCAGAAAAATATTCTAAAATATACTGACAATATATTTGAAGAATTGAAAACAATGAAGTGAAAATATAAAAATATCATAGCTTTAAAGATTTTTAATTATTTTAAACATTTCTAAATTATTATTGCATATTTAGTTGCAAATCAAAAAAATGTCATACATTTTTGGAAGAAAATATCTTGTTAAAAATAATTTTGAAAAGTGTCTTCAGGATTATTATGAATAGTATCTGCGGACAAGATTAAAATAAACAGAAAATAAATTGATCCTTGTTGCAAAAGATGCACCCAGAGAAAGGAAAAAGAAAGAAAATATAAAAACAGAAAATGTGAAATCACAAATTAATGAGTTTGTGATATGTTATTAAATGCAACTCACAGGGGACAAATCTATATACATATACTACAAACTGAATTTTATTTTAGAATTATATATATAATACATAACGAATATATATATTTCAGAAATTTATATGTATCCTAAAAATGCCCCAATAACTTAGATGGTACAACTCAAATCATTTTTAGTTCATTATAGTCATTTTTAGTGTATTTTTTCATGATAAGGACATATTATTTTTACATTCAGAAAACAGAAAAGTTTCTTTTAGATAATTTTTAAGGATGAATATTAAGGAATTGACTGAGGTAAAAAAATATGATCTCCAACCCTGTTTTAGCATTTTTGGTCTAAAGACAAGAATGAAGAGACTGCCTTAAATTTGACATTTTACCTTTTATTGTAATGTGTATGTCCCAAGAGGTGAATGTATTAATGATTTATTTTCTTGGTGTTCTTAGTAATACATGGTTAAACTTTACATTTAAAATGTTGTTTATCATTTCATAACAATATTTAAACCAAATTGATGCTTTCTTAAATATGTCTGGTTACTCCTAGTAAGCAAACAACACTCTGCAAGCCTGTGTTTTATTGTTCAATTTTTTTTTTTTCATTAAGTGCACTGCTCTAAGATTCCTGTGGGCTTCTGGTTATCATTTGAAATCTTGTGCTTTGGCAAAAGCATTAAATTCTTGCGAGGATTATTGAGGCTATTGTCAGCAATAAGATTTCTCTGGGATTCCATGATAAGCATACTTAGCTTTCCAATGGAGATTGTTATGGTATTTGTGGTACTGTTCAGATTTTCCAATTCAAAGAACCTACAAGCAATAATGTGACTTCTTTTTTAAACATAAACACATCCATGCCAATGTGGTTTTATTGACTTGTAGGGAGTTCAATATTTACACTTATTAGAAACAATTGGATGTTTCAAGATAAGTCAGGCAATTCTCAGACACAATAAAAGCATGAGACTATGTCCAAATTTTTGGTTTGCATTTTTTCCAGACCCATGGGCTAAAAATTGGACTGTGCTAACATAACTGATTTCTATAAATGTGGAATAAGAATTTTTATACCATCAAAACAAATAACCTCTCATTAGATAAAAAAGTTAGCGACCATATTTGTTGTCTTACTGACCTACCTAATTTTTTCTTACTGTTGTTTATACCTAACACATCTTGAACATTAAATCCAAGTTTCTCCAATTATTGAGGAAAAACTGATTAAAAACTTTTGTGTTAGTATTTCTATCTTTGGAATACTTGCTGCCAATGCCCAATGCTTTCTGAGAGAGAGAGAGAGAGAGAGAGAGAGAGAGAGAGAGAGAGAGAGAGAGAGAGAGAGAGAGAGAGTAAGAGAAGTATGATAGGCAAGAGAGAGGAGAGGAGTAAAGAGAGAGTAGAGAGAGAATAAATTAAACCACGCATGGAATTGTCAAACTTGCATTTATTCTTGGTTCTTCAAAGGTGATATCATGTTCACAGAAAGCTGGCTCTACAGAAATGATAAACTCATTAAAGGAAATCACTATGTATTAGTTAGCATTTTGATATTGTCAAAATAATATCACATAACACGGATCCTCAAAACCAGTACTTTAAAACCTTAATAATTTATTCTCAAAGATGTGCTAGTTGGCTAGGGTGGTTCTGCTGTTTTTGGATGAGATTTTTAATGAGTCTGTAGAAGTGACTTGGGCTTCTATAGCGGGGACACAACTGGGCATCTCTGCTTTTAGCTGCAGGTTTGTGGGTTGACCAGAAATCTCAGAACCACGTTTCTCATCTTCCTTGGAGCAGCAGACCAACTGGGCAAGTCCTTCTGGTGGTGTGACAAAGGCCCAAGAGGGCTTGCTGAGCTGTGTATATGCATCTAAAATCCCTGCTTGTATCATGCCTGCAAATAGCTCAACAGCCAAGAGTGATACAAAGCCAAATCCAATGCTAAGCAGACTGGGAACATTTTTCTCCCATTGTGGTAAAGAGGGGGCATTGAATTTTCTGAAGAATAATCAAATCTATCACACTTTAAGGTTAAAATACTGACTGAAGAAAAATAACTTCTTACCATAATAAAGTAACCCTATGAAACTAGGCTCCTCACTGGGAACTATTCTAAAAGTTGGACAAAATACAAAATCAATGATGTGAAAATATCAGAATACAACAAAAGCAACTAGGAATGAGAAGTCAAGATCCCAGAGACAAGAGAAACACATAGAGCTTCACATTTGTCTTTGCTTTTTTCTTTTTGGAGCATAGACCCATTTGTAACAGATGAGCTAGAGGTCAAATGTAAAGTAGTGTAAGAGGCTTGTAACAGTCTCTGTGGCCTGGAGAGACAGAAATCAGAAATCAGTACATTCAAGGCATCTACTTTTTATAAAATCAGACCTGGGAGGGAGGGAAATGGAGCCTGAAACCTGAGCTTAAAATTCTGTACGAAATTATTCCTCAAGTTATTTATTTATTTTTAATAATTGACATATACATGGATGAGGCATAAGCCTCCTGAAAGGTAAAGAGCTAGATTGATATTCTGCTAGTCCTGTGGTGCTAAAAAACAGAGCTGGGAATCTAGGGAGGAAGAGAATTGGTAAAGCTGAGTCCCCTATTATAAACTAGAAAATTCATAAATATTTGGAAATTAGGCAATATATATTTGCAAATGACCTATGAGTTGAAGATGGCATCATGATAGGAGTTAAAATATTAGTAAATAAGAAACTATTTTTGCATTGATGTTAACAGAAATAACATACACATGATATTGCTAATGAAAAGTGCTGAGGGAAATGAAAATGCATATATTAGAACAAATAACACATTAACAAAATTAATCTCAGCATTCATTAAATAAGCAAGGAAAAAGATAGCAAACTAAACCCAAAGAAACAATAAGAAATCAAATAAGCTAATGACAGCTATAAGTGAAAGAGAAGCATCATATAGAGAAAATCAATAAAGCCAATTGTTTCTTTAAAAAACCTAATAAGATAGATAAACTGCTAGGCATATAATATAAAAAGAGGAAAACAGAAGTTGCCAGTATAGCTATAGATTTCACATATATTTAAAGAGGTTATTAAAAAGATATAATAATCAATTTATGCTAACATTTGAAGAGCTATGGTCAAACGGACAAAATTCTTCAGATTAAAAAAGGATAACTTTTAAAAAAAATGGCAGGAAATAACAGAACTTCTAAATAATTCATTAACTCCAGAGTGTAGAAAATGCGCAAACTCAACATAATCTTAACCACCAAAATCTGTAAAGGTATAACAACATAGTAAAGAGAAAGCCAGCTTCTCCCATGAATATAGATGAAAATATTCTCAACAAAGTTGTCAGAAGTTGATTCCAGCAAAAGATCAATTAGATAATAGATCATGATAAGTTGGGATGAATCCAGGAGTACAAAGATGTTAAGTATTAAGAACATCATAACTTGATTCATTAAATGAATAAATGAGAAAGAAAATCATCTTAATAGTCAATAACACATCATATTAATTTACCATCTCTCAGTAAATTAGAAATTTTCTACATGTAAAATTATAAAACATTAATGAGAGAGATTTTAGAAGACCTAAATAAATGGGGGACTAAATCATGTCCATATTGTAAAACTGAACATTGAGCCCTAACTGGTTTATTGACTGAATATAATCTATGCAGGATTCCTGCACATTATAAACTATTTTAAAGTTATGATCATTAAAACAGTATGGCATAGATAAGAATATAGTAAGAAGATCAGTGTAATATTACTGAGAGTTCAGGAACAGTACTACTCATAAATAATTATCTAACATAAAAAGTGCTACTGTTGTGTAGTGGGGAAAGAGTAGTGTTTTTAAATATGTGATGCTGGAGAAATCAGATATCTATTTTACCTCTAACATAATGCAAAAGTAAAATCCAAGTTTGTGAAAAACTGAAATGTGTTTATAAATTTGGCAATAGACAAAACTTTCTTAAATCTCAATAACTAAACAAGATTTAAATATTGTATTGTTTATGCAATGGAATATTATTTACTAATGAAAATGTATGATTTTTGCAAACACCAATATTAAATTTACAAACAATACTAAATGAAAGAATGACTATTTATAAGTTTTAACTCATGAAGAGAGAAGTCTCATAGGTGTACTCTTTTTCTGCAAGGAATAATAGTGAATTGACATGAAGAATTTTCATGGTTGCTGTTAATCTTCTACATCTTGATTTGGGTGGTAGTTTCATAAGTGTATGAACTTTGTAAAATTCATTGAACTATAGACTTAAAATTTGTGCAGCTTGTGTTATTTTAAAAAATTATCAAATTATGAGAGTGAAGTGATAAAATTATATATGTGGTAAAATTATGCATGATGCAAATGTAATATATATGCACACGCATGTGTATATCTATGGCTCATGCATTTCACCTAAATCTCTATATCACCTAGTTATGAATAATCAATGCCTTTTCTTTCTTAAACTACTTCAAATTGTGAGTCTTATTACCTGACAGTTCCAATAATTAAGCACCAGTGCCTAAATTAAAAAGCATATTTCTTCCTTTAACCAATATATAATATGATTGAAACTGTACCTTTATAGTGACGAAGTATTTTCCTATATATATTTCTTAATTATAGCTGAACATGAAATTTTGCTCCTATATGCTTACAGATAACTGAAATCCCTGATGACTGTGGATGCCAATTCACTCACTCACATACTCCATCTACAGATCAACTCAGTTGTTAGTAGTGACTATTGTGTGGAAATGAACTCTAAAATAAGTGCCAGCAACAGTTAAGGTATTACTTTATACCATGAAAGCAAGCTGCTCATGGTTATAACTTTGCTAGAAGACAAAAAAATTAAAGGAATTTTTTTTTTTTTAATCGTTGAACACATCACTACCCTCTGAAATCAAGGGCATCATTGGTTGATGTTGGGATAGTTCATTTACCTTAAGAAAAAAGGCAGATCATATTTTCATCACAGTTTTGACATGAAACTGAAGGTCACTATGTTTTAAAAATTGTAGATCACTTCTGTGCTCTCTAAATAAGGGAGGGGTAGGAAAGTCTCTCCTTAACACACAAAATACATTCAGAGTTAAAATAATTCTCATATTATACTTTGGAATGAAACAAGATGAAGGCAGTATGTATTCTGTGGTACAGACACTTGAAATTCAGATCAAGTGCCTTGCATTTGGGCCATATATACCTCTGACAATAGGAGGAATTTTCCACAACTTGAAATCTATTATCATTTTTACCTCTACCAGAGAAAAGACGAGACTAGGAAATACCTTTGTTGGCAGTCAGAACAGGTATCTGACTTGATCTGAAGACCATGCTTTTAAAAATTTCCAGCCAAACAAGAGTTGATTTTTGTTTTGTTTTGTTTTGTTTTTTTTGCAAACCATATTAAATATCAGCTATTCAGACCTACCATGTTATCCTGTAATTAGCCTTTTTCCGTGGTTTTAACTCAACAAAGTGTCAAGGAAATAGACACAACTCGTTTGGTTTTAGTTTTAACATGAAATCTATGCCCTCAAAATGCCATTCTCACTTAAATTTCTGTTATGTCAACAGTTCTGAATCTATTCGACAATCTTCAAATGGCAAATGTTCAGACCTAGTTTCTTTTCTTTTGTCAAACGGCCTCAGAGTGAGGGAAGGAGAAGGTAGAATCATTCAGCTTCTACTTGATGCTGTTATTTAGCTTGTTAAAGAAACTTGGCAGAATCTAGCTGCTGATGTTAAATTGGTTAAGCAGATATTTTAGATGTCTTCTTTCTGTTCTTCACTGAGGAATCAAAAGTGTCAAAAAGAGCACAATTAATAAGAGAGATGAGCTTCAACTATTTTATATTTTCAGGATTTTAGAGGTTGATGCTAGAAGAGGGTCTACTATTCCCCGGTGCTAGGCGGTCGGGGTCCATGATCTTTTTTGTTCTGTGTGTTTTGATCTATGTGTTCTGCCTTTCAATGAGAGCAGGTCATAGCAGAAAAGCCAGAAAAATGAAGCTGAGTATTAAGTCAGTTATAAACTAAGTGGTTCTTGAGGCTTTTGCTGCCTTGCCCTGAAATTTGCATCTAAGAAAAACTGGTTCTGTGCTCTACGCACTACATGTGTTTCATATTTGCCAAATAAAGTTTCAGTACCTTTGCCTCTTGATCACCGACTTCCCGTCTGTGATGTGCATCTCTTCCTTTTTCTCTGAATGAGAGTAGTAAGTCATTGTGCTCTTCCTCTTCAGATTCTAATCTGAAAGTGACTGGAACTCATTGACTTCAGAGGGGTTCTTTTTTTATCTTCCTGCCTTTGGAATGTGACCAGACAACTAGACCACACCCACTACAAGCTATGATTGTGAAAAATAATATTTTAGAGTCTAGGAGACCCAGTTGCATGCCATAGCAGGTGAACTGTCTTAGGTAAAATATCCAAGAGGGGTACAACTGTAATGACTTGAAGATCTTAACGAATCCAATCAACGTCACCAGTAAGTACAGATGCAGAAAACTGCTCTTAGTTTAAGTGTCTGTTTATATTGAAGAGTATTTGGAATTTACCACTTCTTGTGGGCCATTGTCGTTTTTTTTTTTCAATTTTTCTTGAAGCAAGTTAGGACGGAATGATCCACCATTAATATTTCTATAAGACACAGTTAATCACCACTCATCTATACCCTTGACTTACCCTATGTTCTCAAGGATTTGCTAAATTCCTGGTTAAAAAAATAGATCCTTCTCTGCAAGAGTTATTAATCTATATATGCAAAAGAATTATCCAGCTAGCTAAATATCATGAACAGGTTGTCAAAATCATGTCTAGATGCACATGCTTCTGTTTCTGGTAAGAGGATGTACAGCTTTATTCAGATTCTCAAAGCAATCCCTTGCTTCCAAAAGGCTGAGAGCCACTGCAATTAGAATCACTTCTCTCTTCAACATACAGATGTAGGGTTTATATAAAGTAAAAGTACTGAAATTCTAGATCTCCTCTATTTGCCTAAAATACTTTCTTTTCATTTTCTGATTTATTCAAAGTAAAAGATTCATATTGTGTTACACATGTTTTGGTTTCTTTATTTTATTCTGTCTGGGCAACTTACAGGAAAGCAGAAATTGTTGTTTGGCTTCTCACCTAACTCTTTTAGGACAGGCAGAACAGCGATTGCCCACCCTGGATGTTAAAGTATTTTGCTGTTGTCATTGCTTTTGTTAACTCTTATCTGTGCCTGGAAATGTTAAAAAATATTCACACTCCCCTCGCCCCCTGCCGCTGTTTCTTTCTCAAATGCCCTCAGCTTCCCTAGCTCAAAAGAACTTATATAGCTATGTGTTTTCTAGGGACCTTATGCGATAAATTCTAGAAAGCTCTTCTCTGTTTTTAACCTCCTGTTCTCTTACACAATAGTTTCACTTACTGAAGGGATATAGCTTCCAAGTGCATAGTGAATTTTCTCCCTACCTCTACAGAGATTTAGGATGTCAGTAAGTGGAATTACTATATTCCATTTTCCAAATAAAGACGTAGTTCCCTTCAAATATCCCCAACTTTGCTTAGATCACAGACCACAAAGCCACCCGGGCAGCTTACAGCTTGGCAATATTCACTGAGTTCATAGTAGGTTCAGACAAAGATACCCACCTCGGGCCACCCATATTTTTCCCATCAGATCTCCTGGGGAGATGATTTGTCAATAAAGGGGCTAGAGGACAATGAACTGGACTAAAATTCAAAACTGATAAGTTCTATTTTTCCAAGTTCTTTTAAAATATTCTGAAAGATTATTAGAGAACAGCCTTTGTTGACTTGGATTTTTAAAAAAATTCTATTTGATTATTTATTCACATTTTTTAAACTTTAAAACTGATATAGTATGATTTCATAATTTGTCTATTAGGGCAAGTGAAAATTGATCATTGAGCTAAAGCTACCCATCCTCCTAATCAGTTCATGTTTACTGAGGGAACCCAGAAATTAAACCAAATGGCTCATCCTGCTAATGAGGTAGGATGGAAAAGGTGTTTAACAGAATGTTCTCTCAACTTTTGCTATAACGTCAAGTAACTGAAACGTCAACTTTGTGTTACTAGAAAATGTATTTAAAGGAGTCTTTCTCAAAACATTTTTCTCTAGTATTCATGCGATAAATCCCATTTGGAAATTCAGAGGCTACGTTTATGATAAAATTGATTACCCTATTTCTAAGGAGCATTGGCCAAGGACAGTCAAGGCTAATTACACATAAAAATCTGAACTCCAAGGCAATTACACAGCTGAGAGCATATACAGGTTATTAATGTTGCTCAGTAATGATGTTATTTTAATAATCTTGAATTCGGGCAGTTGAAGTATTGGACTCATAATCCTAATTTCTTACAGGATTAACCTTGTGAATGATCAGGTAAGTACATACCTCCTGGTTATAATCCAGCTATTGGTCTGCTAAATTATGGAAAGCACAAAAGAAGAAATTTACCTTCTAAATTTTAGCACAAAGGCGAAAGGATACACGTTATCCAACCATCTAGAAAGATAAGAGCAGCTGTCTCATCTTGCATTCTGTGTGCCTGTTGGCCACTTGAGATCCAAATTTAAACAGGTCTCCAAACCCCAACATCACTGAGAGTGCTTATAGCTTACTGACTTCAACATAGATAAATGACCCCATTAATGTCAGGGCAGTTTTGTTTGTCTGTCTGAAGAATATACATCTGTATTTTAAATCTCATTACCCAGTTTATCCATGGGATAAGAGTTGTTTACCTTCACAAATTCCAGGCTCTGAGCTGAACTAAAAAGGGCAAGTTTAAAGGCAGGAGTGCAGAGCAGTTTGTAGCCATTTGACAGCTCTGATGTGGTCTGCCAAGGTCGAATAGTAAAACCCAGGCTTATCTCTTGGCTTCTGGGTTGAGTGCACTGGGCTCTCAGCTCTTTTCTGCTACCTGCAGCTTCAGTGAACTTGCAGCTGGTGGTTGTAAATTCATGGAATAATGCTGCAAAGTTTGGCATGAGGTTAGTGTTCACAGATGTGAGTCCAAGGAATTTCTCAATAGCTCATGGAGGCCAAGGAAGACCTGACATGACATGGGTACCACGCCTTGCTAGGTCCCTGCAGGCTCAAGTCCAGTTCAGTTTATACAGCCAAACCCAGGTTTTTCTCTCATCCTCTTGCTTCTAGTTTGCTGTGCTTCTTTGAAATGAGGTGTTTCTGCATCACTGAGAAGGGCAGAAAGGTGGAGGCAGAATATGAGTAAGTGAGAGCAGGACTCTCAAAGATCCACACCTCCATTCAACCAGGCTTGTTTTGGTTTGGAAATGAGCTACTGACCAAAGTTTGTAAAGTGCAGCAGCTACCTGCTGCCATCTGGTGTACTCACTGCTGCTAGCAAGCACCCAACAGCGGCCTAAAATGAAAGAGAAGAATTGGAAAAGGGAGAAAGCAAGGATTAGGGAGCAATCCCACCCATCACAATCTTGTAGCTATGGATCATGTCACAAATGCAGCCACCTTTTCCATCACAAACGAACTATAGTGATTTTTCAAGACTTCAAATATGTTTTCCTTTATGCTGATATGCAGTTATTGCTTCTAAATTCCAACTATAGAGAGAAATAAATTATGTGTGCAAATAAATATAGATTAAGTCCAAAGGAATTTAAGGTATATAAATGTTGTTGACAATAAAATCTCTTGATCATTAGTTCATACCTGTCCATGTCCATTTCTCAATAAATGCTAGAGAGTAAAATAATTACTGGTGAACAAGACTCTAGAAGTAAATATCAAAGATACACGTCTACAGTGTTCAAGACTTTTGCTCCTGAAGAAATCATCACATTGTTTACTCTTCCTTCTTTCCAACTTCCCAATCTCTTTTTACTTTCCCTCTAAACCAGGCTGTTTAAATGATGGACTAATTTCCAGATGTCCACTACATATCTTCTGGTATCAACTCCCAAGTGAAAAAAATAACTTGAAATGTATCTGAATTCACTGATAGTCTATTTAGCTCTTGATGTGGAAATTGCCTCCCCCTTGGCTAACTTCAAATCCATTTCCCTAAACATAGTCTGCTACTGGTCTTTATAAAACTCTGAGCTCTCTCTTATTTTCTGTGATAGCCTTTACACTTCTTTTTTCCCTTGTTGATTAATTTTGGAAATTAATAGGTAGGACTAAATTTTGTGTGCTCTGTAAGCCACACAACAGAATTCTAGGGTACACTCTTTCTCAAACTAGATATGGTCCTTAGCATCAAAGTAGGGAAGGTAATATGTAAACATATGAATACAGTATAAGGCAAAAGTCTTAAATTTTATATGTTTAGGACTCCAGAGTAAGGAATAAATAGTGGTGTTCTTTAAGTTTCTAAAAATATCAATAAGCCAGCATGGAGTTACTTAGGCATCACCATCCATAAATCTCTTTGGGGATGAAACCTATTACTGTGCACCTCAGTGGAACGCACATTAGCCTCCTCAATCTCTTCTGTTTCAAGATGCTCAGTTTTGAACTAACGTGCTGCTGAATCCTTAGGAAAATGCTACCCATCTGTGAAGTGTATCTTTTACTGTCATATAGAAAGTGTTCATTGGTGAAGAGCTCTGGCACTTGGGAATAGGAAGAATAAATTTGCCTAGTTCCATTTTTTTTTCTGAATGACTTTAGGAAACTTGGTCCTTTATTCTGTTTCAAAACTACCAACATATTACATTTATTAAGATGCCTTCTTATCAGAAGATCAATTAATATTTATAGGATTGTGATTTAGTGTTTAGTGAGTTTTTCTTCAATGCTAACGTATTTAAACACAACTCAGAGCTGCTCTGTAATATAGTTGAGGACTACATAACATATTTATTATGAGCTTGCTTTGAAATATGTCTCTGAATTCTCCATCAAGTAACGTTATTAATTTCTCCTTCATTTACATTTTCCCACTGGAAATTGTAACTCCCATGAAAACTTGAAATGCATTGTTAAAACTGCTTTGTATGACATCACTTTATCTGTACTTAAATAGCAAAACAGTGCTATTATCTGTTTGTTCTTCTACTGTCGTATATCCAACACGAAAAGGAATTGTGACTGCCACAAGGTGAGGTAAAGGGGCTGGGCTTCAGAAGTTGGACTAGATGCATCCTAGGTTAATGAGTCAAACCAACAACTACAATGCATATAAGAAATAAAAACATCCCACAGCATACAGTTTGCTCAATGTGGCACTGAACCAATCAATCAGTGAATTTAATTGGCACCACTAATTTTGCATTTCATATTAAAATAGCATTACGATACAATGGAATTACCATTCAAATCTTAGCTAGCTCTGCCACTAAAAGACAGTATGACTGAATATATCATTTAACCTTATTGTACATTATTTTCTTGTCTGTAAATAAAGAGGATTTTAACTAGATGATTTCTGATTTTGCTAGCTCTGGATTCTGTATCAAATAGCATGGAGTATTTAATAAGGATCTCAAGGTGCAAAAGTATCTCAAGAGTACAACTTTTAGTTCAGAATACCTGAACTTAAGCCTAAACTTTGACACTTCCTATGAAAGGATCACATCCTCAACTGTGGGATATTGGGCTACTTACTTAAAATTCCCAAGCCATAGGTTCCTCATTTATGAAGAAGAATGAGCCTTTGCTCACTCTATTGCTGTGTATATTAATTAAGATAATATACACAAAGCCATTAACATAGGATTTGACATATAATAAATTTCAAATGTATGATTATTTCTCATTTTACATAAACCCTTTAAAAAATATAGTCCTTATAAAGAGCCATGTCAACAAAGAGTTAACATCATTAAGGGTGTTTTGTTTTGTTTTTTGCCACTCACTAGAAAATATATTCTTTCAAAGTTTAGTCAGCTATAACCTTTGGCTAAGCAGTTCCATCATATCTGAACCAGAGAACAGATAACTACAACCAATAATCAAGCATATTCAATTTCTTAACTTGACTGACATTTTCTATTTGATATTTTATTACAAAAATGTAAATAGAGATGGTCAAATAATTGTACAAAAGACATTCATTTCACACTATGCTCTGAATTTTGGTATTTTCCTTATCACATTTCTCTCTACCTATCTACTTGGGATATGTTGCTAATTAAAATTAGTTGCCTTCACAAAATTCTGAGAATAAAAGTAAAAAAAATAGAATATGGCTCTCCTAGAATCAGATCAAAACAAATGGCAAGGTTTCAAAAGTCCTAATACTGAGTTGCCCCTTGTTTCATAAAATTGGTAAATAGATTTTTTTTACCTCTTCGAGAGCTACAATTTGTATTATTATTTTTAAAAGTGAGAATATTTAGAATTGTGGAACTAATTTATATAATGAAATTGGAAAATTTAGTCATCATAGCAAAAGACACATATGTACCTTATTTTTCTAATTTGGGAATAATGCTAATTAATGACACATCCTGTATTCTCTAACAATTACCTCCAAAAAGGATGCTTGTGTGAACTGAAAATATCACCTTCCAAATGACATATTTTGACACTTATGTAACTCAAATATTGAGAGAACAGATCTGGCAAAGCTTTTCTCTGCCAAGTTAAAATCCAAACAAATCTTTGTTTTAAATTGTCCTATTACAGCTCTTTGAAATGGGTATTCTTAATGAAAATTCCATGGGCACACAGTAAGACAGATCGTTGACCTGGCACTTTCCGCACATTTCTGTTGTTTTAAAAAAAAAATGAAACAAAAACAAAAAAACAAACACACAAAGAAGCAGCCCGAAGCATCATGATATTCTTTTTAGAAGTCAATTATCCAAGCGCATTTATCATGTTAGATAAAATTGTCTGTTTCTGTATATCATTTTTATATAAGCTCTGCCTATCTACAGGTCATATCCTCAGGGTTTTGATCTCTTTCTCCAGGTAGCCTCAATTTCATGGAATTCATTCTTCTCTCCCTCATCACAGGACCCCTGCAAGCATTCCCTGCTTCCTGCTCCCTTGCTCCTTCAGACCATGTTCTCTTACAGTAATGATCAGTCTCCATTTCGCCATAAAATGTTCATCTTTCCTCTGATGACCCACAATCTGTCTTGTATATTGAAGAGTTTGTTTTGAATAAAATTCAATCTAGTAATTTTTTTTCTTTAGACTCTACACATAAGAAAGATAGTATAATATTTTTCTTCTCTGTCTGACTTATTTCACTTAGCATAATTCCCTTAAGGTTCATTCATGCTGTTTTTCCTTAATATTGTCTGCAGTTGGGAGGCACATCGGAAAAAAGCACACCTCGAGCAATTGAAGAGGGGATAGCTGGAGGCATATAGGTCCTAGGAGAGTAACAAGAGTAGACAGGAGCAGGATGCTTACTCAGGAAACAGTAGGAAGAGGAATGCTGACTCTGGGTGGTACAGCAGCAAAAGAAGTCTGGAAGAAGCATGAGGTGCAGTCACCACAGAAGGTCAATGTGCTGATGTGTTGAAAATTTGAGAAAAGGTTGTGAAGTGGCTAGAGTCATCCAAAAGGATTATACAACTTTGTTGAATACCTGCTTCTCATCTGTGGTTTTCAATTTGAGATGTGTGCAGTTAAGCCGACTGTGTGACTTCTCTCAGCCTACTGTAGCTGATCAAGGGACAATATGGACTAAGATATTTGGAAATCTAGGTAAAATGTGACTGTGGGGAGAAGGACGAACTAAAAGAAATGGTGCTCGTGAGGGAGTGGTTATGGCACCGCATTATGGAAACTAAACTGGATAGAGGGGAGGAAGAACATGTGTGGGGAGATCTATAGTGAAAAACAGTTGAGGGAGTAAACTGGAGGACTCTATATAGGTGGGAATGTTATAAGATGACAACTAGAGTGAGTTAGATGAAATGGCTGGAATATATTTAAAGGAGAAACATTATAGATGATAATAACCATAATAGTAACTATGATTGCTTATTTGCAGTTTACCAGGAAAATACCTGGAAAGGTTTATAGTCATGAACTCATTCAAACTATGTTAAGTTCTTTGAGTTAAAATCACAGATATAGCTATTTTTACAAAAAAATACAGAATAAAATAGTAAGTAATTAGGTCAAGTCACATAGGTAGACAGTGGCTGGTACACATTAAAAATGATAACCATATCTAGGGTATGATTATGTGACTGGGTGGCAAGAATGAATTGAGAGAAAAGAATGTTGGAGCAAAAAAGGACACAAAAAAACCAAGGTAGAAAATAAATTGCCTTTATGAACTTTAAAGACAAAAGAATTATGAGAGGAATAATACAGTGGAAAGGAAAATAATCATGTACTGAATGTCAAAACTAAGGGTAAGTAACCAAGAAGTTGACCAATGCTAAGAGTAATGGGTGGAACTTCTGATGTCCTCTGTTGTAAGGCATCTGAAGTCTTTAAAGAATGAAATAGAAATGGTTTAAAAGCAGCAATAAGGAGCAAGGAAATCCTAGTACACTTCAAATGACTGAAGTATTTGATTGTGCATAATAATTAGATTTTCTTATTGACTGTATTATTTTTTTCCTTTTATCCCTTTTGACATATTTTACCCATTTTTCCACCTCCATCCCCTTCCTCTGATGACCACCAATCTGTTTTGTATGTCGAAGAGCTTGGTTTTTAATAAAATTTGATCTATTAAATTTTTTCTTTAGAATCTACATATATGAAAGATATTATTGTATTTGTCATCTCTGTCTGATTTACTTCATTTAGCATAATTCCCTTAAGGTCCATTCCATGTTGTCACAAATGCATACTTTTCTTTTTATGGCTGATAACTTTCTGTGGTACATATTTATATATACATATACTTGTATATGTATATATAAATATACATTTATATGTAATTTCTTTATACTGTCAAATCACTCATCAATATAGGTTAGATTGTTTCTATATACTGGCTATGCTGTAATGAATATGAGGATGTATCTATTTTTCAAGTCAGTATTTTCATTTTCTTCCTCTCCCAGAAGAAAAGCTGTTGATCACATGTTGGTTTCTTTTTTTAATTTTTTGAGCGAATGCCTTACTGTTTTCCATAGTAAAGACACCAATATAGGTCCATACAATAGTGCAACAAAAGTTCTTTTTTCTCTACATCTTCAACACTACTTGTTATTTGTGGTTCTTTTGATGATATATATTATAACAGGTATAAAGTAGATATCTCATTGTGACTTTAGTTTGCATTTCTCTGATGATTAATGATGCTGAGCATCTTACATATACATGTTGGCTACATGAATGTCTCCTCTGGAAGAATATTTATTCACGTATTCTGCTCATTTTTTTAATTGGATTGTTTCTTTTGCTATTACAGTGTTGTATTCTCGATGGTCTGACATCTACAGCCTCAGTGCTAAAGAGGGTTAGCCAATTCTTAGCGACAGTAAGCCACATATATAAACTAATGAATCCTGAGAGACTCCTTACATCCTGGTCTGGCTGTTATACTCCAGGCCAATATTCTCCTCCTCTAATCACCCTGAGCCAAGAAGCAAATATCATAGGACAGTCACTATACTCCAGAGTTTGCCATAATTTTTCACATTAGTCAGTCTTAAACCTGTTTATCCTATCTACTTGGTCCTTCACACGAAAACCCCAAATAAGATTCTTGTCATATTTTCCCTCAGCTTCCCTAAGCCTCCTCATATGCCTCCTCACTCTTCACATGTGCCCCAACCCCCATCCACCAATGGTGTGGAATTCCCCTTCCTCTTGGGAACTATGAGTAACAAACTATCTTTCAATATCAATTTCTAATCCAATTTCTAATTAGTATTACCATAATGGAATAATAATAAAACCTACAACATCAAAGACATGGAAACAAAAACAGCTTCCTCTTGAAAAAGATCCTGGAAAAGTAAGGTTTTTGCTAGTGCAAGAAAGTGAAGGGAAAATTTGAAGAAGAGATAGAGGATATCAGGGAGTCCCACAGGGCACCAAGGAAAGCTTTGGGAGCTAAGAGAAGTTAGAAGAACTGATGTATGTGTATTAGTGTAATGTCTATGTGATGATTTATGACTTGAGACTTGGATTTATGATGGAAAAGAGTAGATAGTGCGTATTATAGCAAGGGACAGGACCACATGGATGGAGACGGGGAGGGATTTTGCTTATGGGTTACATTTGAATATCTTAGTTCTATCAAGGAAGCTGATGTTGTCTTATTTATAAGCTGCTTAATAATTTCCAGATGTGTATATATATATGTGTGTGTGTGTGTGTGTGTGTGTGTGTATGTATGTATTTGATATATGTTATGACCAGCATAGGTAAGGCATCCTTAAAGAATTAATCCTGATTGTGATGATGACATAATGGCAATGAGGGTGTGATTTATGACATGTCTTTAAAAAACCTTCAACATATATTTATTTTCTATTACATTTCTTGTTTTAAATTCAGCTTTTGAACCATGCTGAATTAAACATTGGAGTGTGTCAGTCTTAGAATATATTTGGGGGACAAAAACACTTCAGTTAGTTAGGAGAGCAGGATTAGCAAACCAATTTCCCGTAAGAATACCATGTGGCTATTCTAAGGGACAGGAAACTAAATAATTAGATCCAGAAAAGACTTCAGTTCAGAATAACAGGGATCAGTATCAGAAAGATAGAAAAAGTGTATGTGAACCAAACACCTGACTTCTAGTATATAATGTCTGAAGTCATCATCCACAGTGATGCTGAGAAAGAACAATCAATGATGTGCAGTACTCTGGTTAATTTACACTCAGAGTTGACATGGTTGGTTTTCTTTCCATGCTCCCTTTGTTGAGCACTGAGGAGATACAGACAGAGGTTGGTTGAAAAGGGACCCTCAATCTCCTGAAACGTGCTCTTCTCCCACATATACATGCTTTTATGTTCATACCATCACCTATAGGTCAGAGAATAAATAATTTTTCCTTCAGAAATTGATCTGTAATATAGCTCATATTTATTTTGCATTTTTTACTTATGCAAAGCATTTCCTCATATATTACCTGAATGACTGTTAAGCACGATGCTGATAACAGCATAAGTAACAGTAACAGAGGTAGAAAGGTACTTGGACTTAAGCAGAATTAATGGTTTGAATTCTAGTTTTGTCACTTGAAGGTGGTTGTTCTTAGAAATGTTTCTTAACACCTCTGTACTTGAATTCCTATAAGGGAAAGATCAATACCTATTGTGAGTATTAATAGAGATAATCGCTAAGAGAAAAAGTTATAAAGTTTTGAAACCATGGTTTAAAATGTTTTTTATTTGTGTATACCTGTAGAGATGTATACACATATATAATATCTAAGCGTAAGTTATTAAAGATGAAAGTGAAACAGCAATCACTGGTCACAGAGATTCAGTGATTTCTAAGTAGACTTGAATGATGTCTGGGTTAGTATTTTCTTTTCCAGTTGTACTGCTTATTTAAATATATAAAGGCACATATACGGCTGCGATAAAAAAAGAAGAAATAAGAAAATATTTATATGTGCCAAAAGAGTAAAAGCAAACAAGTTAGTATGAAAAGATGAATATGGAGATATAAAAACCTAAAAAATACGATGTAAATAAAAAAATTAGAGTACGGGAAAAATTCTTGAAAAAAAAAAAAACCCACCAAAATATTTATGGCTAAATGAAAGGAAAAGGGCATGCATAAGAACATGACTGCAAAATAGCCTGGCATTATGAGGGAAGAAATCATGTTTGAAAGAAATGGGACAGAGCCAGTGACAACAGGAGTGGTGAAAGAAAAACTACTGGAGTAGAATAATTGATAGAAATACAAAAAACAGTGCAATTCAGAACAAGGATTAGAGATAAGGGCAATTTTTTACCATTGCTAAACTGCCTTACAAACTACCTTAAATATGGAAATTAAACTATTAAAAAATTTAGACGACAAATGCTTTCCTTTTTTTTTTTTTTTAGAAGTTACCTAGAATTTCTGGGTGTACCTGGATGAAAAATTGTGTATAGTGTTGACATGAACAAAAATAGTTACTATTTGATTTTTGACTCACTTGAGGTCAGAATTTCATCACTTCTAAAATGTGCTTCAATAATGAGGGTATTGTGAGTTTCTTTAGACGGCATGTTCTTTAACATGGTTGCCAATGACTTCAAAAGTCTTTGACTGCCAAAATGAGATGCCAGCACATTTTCCTTGAATTTATTTTTTCCTGAGTTGATTTTTCTTTGTATACATAAAGCTGAGATGGAGTCAACCATGTCAGATATTTGCACCCCTTTGCTCTCCCCATGCAATATTCATTCACTGGTCTTAGTTCAATCACTAGATGAACTTATCACAGCCAAGATTCAATGGATGGCAGCTCCAAAAGGCAATTCTTTGAAACTATTTCTTGCATGGTGCCAGAAGGTACTTTGATTAATGGTAGATTCTTATGAGGATGCTCATTTCAGACATTATAGCTTTTTACTTAATTCCCACTCGTCTGTCAAGTTTAAGTTTAAATATCATTTAATCCAGAAAAACTTTTTTGAATCCCTTAAGCTAAGTTAGAAACACCTGTTTTATGCTTTCTTGTCACTCTGTTTTCTTAGTAATGTATGCAGCATTATAACTAGTCTGTGTGGAACCTCCCACTCCAGTGATAAGACTCAGTTATTGCTTAATACAGAAAACTTAGCATCTTACAACTTAGAAGATGATCATCCCTTAATAAGTACATTGTATGAATTAGCAAATGTATGAGTAAATAAATAAATGGAATCAAAAGGGAACATTGATAGAGGTATGAATCATAAGATTAATCTGTCATAGTGACTGTGAGACTGTGAGCTACACAATATTATGTCTTTTTCTCATAGGAATGTTTCTCGCTCTCATTTTTAAGTAATCACAGACTTCCTTTGTGACAAGGAAAATATTCTTCTCATAGAATTCATGTTCATTTAGACATATTACAGTTGCAAAGTTATACTATGCATTCTTATTTAATTTCCAACTTAAGAAAATTTCCTATCAGCTCCTCATAATTGCTTCATTATTTTCTAAACTTAGCTTGATTTCAAGGCTTGCATGTTGCTTTCCAATCAACATGCTAAACAGAGAAGGCCAAAGTTTCGGAAATCCTGAACAATACTAAGTCACTTTTATTTCGATACAAACAATCAAGTTGTAAGTGACTTAATAAAACCAGAGTTTATTAAAGAAAAGTTTTTGAACATAAAAAGTGAAGAGGTTGTAAAGGATTGGCAAGAATGATTGTTACTATGTAAACTTGGCCATCAATACTATTGTTTACAAATCTTGGCGATGCTAGAATTTTTGGACATGAAAATAACTAAATACCTGGTGGAAATCATCTAAGGACTCCCTAGCTGCCCAGAACAAAGTTCTTAACACAATATACAAGATCTTTGCATTTTTCCGGAACTTAATTTTCTATTTTCATAATTAATTCCAAGTATTTGGAACTCTGATCACATCAGGTCAACATAACATGTTCTCCATTCTGTATCTTTTCAAGAACGCTGTACTCTTCCTAGAAATTCTGCATTATGATTTTAATCAGTCTTCACGGGTTTCTATACAGGTGTCATAGACAGTGAGTTAAAGAATTTCTATTTTCTCACAGCTCTGGAGAGTACAGTACCATCAAATTTGGTCTCTGGTAAGATCTATCTTTTCAACTTGAAGAAGGCATCTTTTTCTGTGAAGTCACATGATCTTTTCTCTGTGTAGAGAGGTGAGGGGAGGGAAAATATATATATATATATACACACACATAGGAACACATACATATTTATAGAAAATATATCTGATGTCCTTTCAGCTTCCTGCAAGAAAGGCAGTCCTAATACATCAGGTCACCTTTTGATCTCATTAACCTTAACTGCCTCCCTAAAGACTATCTCCAAAGACAGTTTCATTGAGGTTTAGAAATTCAACATATGAATTTGAGGGAGGACTCAATTCAGTTCATAATTCTGTTCTCCAGAGAAACTTTACTTATCCTTTAAGATACACTCTGAATACATAGGTGGTGAGGAAATGATCATTCTAGGATTATGAGAGGGAAAATTTCATATTGGTCTAAAAAGACACATTTTCAGAGTGACAAGAAGATTCTTTGAGGAATAATCAATAAACCAATGAGACAAGAATCAATAAGCATCTTGAAGAAAAGGGGAGAGATTGTAGCAGAAGGGTAGCAGTTTGAGTGCTTCACTAAAAAGCTGTTTTGATTCAGTAGTAAGACATCTTAACAAACAGACAAGATGAAAAAGATCAAAGCTACCATGGAATTACCTGCCTTCAATAGAGATCTTTCTTGGCATTCTTAACATTAGTTAATAACGTCTTGAGGAACTTGACAACACCAGTGCCAATCGACTTACATTGAAAAAATATCTTATCCTATTTTGTGGAAAGTCAATTGCAACTTTCTAGGATGGAGGTAATTACCAATAATACTGAATCACCAAACACATGCATGTTTCTGAATTCAAATTTAAAGATACTAGATCACCCCTCTGCAACACATAACAAAAAAGTTCCGAAAGTAAATGTATGGCACCTACACGCCTTACTCTCCTCTTCCTGGCCAATGGCACAGCAATCATATTTCAACACTCTTGTGGAGCAGGAGGACCATTCAAGGTCAGCCTTGTGGGTTGAAAGTCTAAGGTTGATCTCTACATGCAGTGCTATTTGTCATACAGTATTAATAGTAGATTCTCTGTTTCAAGGCTAAAACAAATTCATGTTCACAGAATTAGAAAACTCCCTGAAGGAACTAGCAGAGCAACTTCCACAAGGAAGAAGTTTTCTGGGAAAAGGTGTTTCTTAGTTTTGTTGAAGCTTTTCTATCTTCAGAGCAGGCATGCAGAGTTTCACTTGATCGTGTTTTGAATAAAATGAACAAAGAGCAGAGATGACTTTTAAAAGAAAAAATTTCCATTCCATTTCTTTCCAGACAGGCTTTTATTAAAACACTGGCCATGAAGACATCAGACTTAGCTTTCTAAACTTCAGAATTTAAAATAAACTGCTATCAGTCTCCTCCCTGTCTCTCCTTTTACCCTCCCCACTGAGGAAAGTTAAATAGTACATTCCTTCCCACTAAACCAGAAACAACATAGCACAGAAGTTTTCTGACAGTTTTAAAATGAATTATTGGATACAAAAATAAAAATAACAATTCCACAGAATAGCCAACTAATCAAATGTTTTACATGATACAGGCATAGCCAAATCACAGATTTAAAAGAAATAATATTTAGATGCTATTAAAATTTCCACTGTGTAACGTAAACCCAATGTACTAGTGGTT
This sequence comes from Solenodon paradoxus, assembly GCA_004363575.1. Classification (NCBI taxonomy): domain Eukaryota; kingdom Metazoa; phylum Chordata; class Mammalia; order Eulipotyphla; family Solenodontidae; genus Solenodon; species Solenodon paradoxus. The sequence goes on from RJWH01001048.1 coordinate 423,394, forward strand.
ATCTTCACAACTGAAGCTTTTCTCTAGAGCTATTACTGCGTATCTGCATAGGGTCAGGCTCTCATCATTTCATGCATACATTACTGTCTTTTTATTCCATTTTGGAGTCTCACTTCTAACCTTTCTTCAATTCTTAACCAGATGAGTGTGTTGATCTTAACCAGATTAATCAACAGTGAGGAATGGCTACATATATACATATGTTTTTCTAGGTTTATTAAGATATAGTTGAAACCTAACTTTGTGTTAGCTTAAGATATACAATGTGTTGATATTTTGAATTGCTTCAGTTCTGGGTGTAAAGATTCTTCATACTCTAATATCGGGCACAACCCATCCAGTTCTCATGTGATGTGCTTTCACATATCCAGGACACAGCTACCACCCACTCTTGAAAAGTTCAGTCCTTCTCTGCCTCTGCCAAGAAGACTTCCCGAACAGGCAAAGCTGGTTTTAATGTCTTAGTTTTCTTATGTTTCTGTAAATTCGCTTTTACTCATATTTTATTCAATGTCTATACTTTTTCTCACACTCAGTCATTTCACACTTCCATTTGTCCTTCTAGTTAGGTTTTAGGATCCTTGTATATTTCAAAGTAATTTTCTCCACAGTAGTAAATACATAGTATATATTCTGATGATTGGTGGATTAACTCTGGTTTAGATGAGATCTTCAAAGCTCTTATTTTCCATTATTCTCAAACTTCAATAAGCAATAACAAATAACTACAGAATAATCTGATTTTTCTCACCTCCCTTTTCCTATTCTCTAAAACAAGTTTTAAGATAAATCAGTTTAAAATTGCACAATAGGAATACTGAGAGATAAAGTCTTTATTTGATGTCCTAGGGTAAATTAACTCAACAACATTTGAGATATAGCAACCGATCTTAGTCTTTAGAACATTTTCCATGTTGTAATCTTTTGGAATTCCATTTCAATTGCTTTGAGATGGTTTCTGTAACCACACACCCACACTTCACTCTCTCCCCATCATGCTCTTTGTACTTTGCTTTTCATCTTGCACCCCTTCATCATGACCCCTGATCTGTAAACAGCTGAGCATGCCCCATTTGCTGCTTTTTTAGGGGCCCCACCTCTAGAATTCTCTGATCTTGTAGAGCTTTTGAGGAATTGCATTATGTGACATCTCATACTAAATTCAGCCAAAGAGACTTTGCAGAAACTATTTTTTACTGTAGGATTTAAAAAAAAAAATCAAGCATTGTATGAACTGGCAACATACTATTATGCATCTCTATACAGTCTAGTTTGATAATTTCATAAAAGAGAATCTATGGGATCTAAAGTTTCCAACCAGTCTCTGGATAACTTGGATGGCATCCGAAAATTGTGTCAACATCACTTCATTTTGGCCAAGAGGCACAGCATTATCTTGTATAAAAAGATATTTTAATCTAGTAGCAAATCTCTCTGCCTTTCTCCCAATCACATCAATTCATCTACCTATTCGCAATCTACACTGTTTCATCTATATGCTGGTAACATGATTTCCTTGCCTTCCACTAAGCTCTTAACTCCTCTGGAAAACTAAAGAAAGGGACAACATCTTCTCTGAGAAATATCTTCTCTCATATGCTTTCTCTGACCATGTTCTAGAGAATCCTGTCGTAATGGACATCTCTGTTCAAGCTGCTATTTAACCTTACTTCTCCTGTTCTAATCTTGCTTCATGCAATCCTTTTATTTCCAAACAACTCCAGGAAATTTTCAGGTTAAATAAAAGTGATCTTTTACTTTCATGTAATCTGTTATAGACTGAATGTTTAGATCCGCTAAAATTCTTATGTTGAAATCCAATCCTCAGTATGATGATAAGTGGAAGCAGGGGAGGTAATTAGGCATGAGGGTTGAGCCTTCATGAGTTGAGCTGGTGCCCAATAAAAGAGAATTTAGAAGTTCCCTTGATCCTTCCACTGTGTGAGGACACAGGGAGAAGACAGCCTTCTAGGAAGTGGGAAGTAGGTCCTTATCAGACACTGAATCTGCTGATGCCTTGATCTTGAATGTCCTAGTTTCCAGAAACTGTGAAAAATAAATTTCTGTTGTTGTTAAGCCACCTAGTCAACTATATTCTGTTATAGCAACACAAATGGGCTAAGACACAATCTCTCTCGTCTTAATATGGGTTGGCCTTTTTTTTTTTTCTTCCATAAAATATTTTTGCTTAGATAGAATTTAGGCATAGCCTGTATTTTGCTCAGTAATCTTTTCATAGAGTTTACAGCAATCTCATCTGTTTCACTATCAGTGCTTTAAGTTAACCATTTCTCCATAGCAGGAAGGACTGCCATAACAAATACATTTTGAAAAACGACTAATTGCCCAACACTGTGCTAGCTACTTTTACATGCACTATTAACTTAGCTTCCACTGATTGGGACTGTGTTCAACTTTCTTTATATTATACAATGTTCAGTAAATCTTTGCGGGCAGATGTTATATTAAGTCATTCTGTGGAACAGAAAAAGGATGACATGGTTAGGATGCTGACACTCTCTTAAACAAAACTACCAACGATGGCCAAACAGTTACAGATGATATCACATACCTAGAAATGTCCTGCCACTGAGAATGGAGAAAGTATTTTCCAGAAAATGGGTTAAATCCTTTAAAGTCAGTTAGGGCTGTGAATATTCTCAGGGTACATTGTTTTCTTATGACAAAATAGGGTTGGAGCCTTCGCATTGTTCTTTATGCATTGCCTTGAGCAAAAGTATGAAGAGGGAAATGAAGAGGCAGCAGGCCTCAGTTACACAGAGCCAGTATCCTGAGAGCCCTCTGCCTTTGTGTTTCACCATTAACAGAAACAGCTTTGCCCCAAAGTCTTTCTAAACAGTTTTTTACATCTTTTTCATCTTTCGATTGCTCTTTATTCTGTCTTTCCTCTATCTCTCCCCCGACTTTCCTATTCACTTCTCTCTCTGAGGTTCCTTATAAAAGACTTTGCATCTTGGTTTAGGGTCGGAGTCACATCAATTCCAAGCACAGCAGACAGTCTCCAAGCCTGTCTGTTTGCAAGGGGAGGCTGTCAGAAGCAGGGGTGCCTCTGTGTAGGAGACCAGATCACCCAGGGAAGGCACATATTTCAAAGTAAAGAAGAGCACTGGCTCCGTCGTGATGGATGATGAGATTCCACAGCCTGCAAAACAAAACGGAGCTGGAGCCAGACAGAGCTTGCACCCTGCTGCTAGGAGACTGAACATTTTGGCTGGACTTTGGTTCTCCCCTTCTGTAGTCATAGACGCTAGTAATTAATGGCAGGATCCAGGGAGTTGAAAGCTATGTGTGTGTTCTGTGGTCTCCAGGGAAATGGGTGCCAATTTAATTAAACCCATCATGTGATATTGTCTCTTCATTAAGGAACTTGTAACTGGGCTAGATATTTTGGTGGTGAGGGGAGAGAAGACAAAACAAGTTAATCAAGTCATCTCTACTATTCGATGTTGCTATACAAATTAAAGGTAGTATATTTAAATTTCATGGTATGTAACAGGCACTTAGTAAAGAGTTTGAGAATCAGTATAGGTATATCAATTAGTCTTATACACTCCTTAGGGCTGGGTGAAATATTGCCTCAAATCTTATAAAGATATAGGAAATAAGTTTTTCTTCCAAAGTATGGGATATGTAATTGTATTACTTTAAAAAGGCTTATTCTGTGTAACTTAGTTGGTAGGCAACTGGCAAATGGTGAAGGGGTCATGATGAAATTGCTTGCAACCAGGGGGAATAGCTGGGATCCTCTGTTCAGGAAATAAATAGCACTGGTTTCTGGATTGTGTTTGTTATGTCACTTCTTGGAATCTCAAATCCTTACCTATGAAAGAAGAAATAATTACCTCATAGTGCTGTGGTGAGAATTCAGCAGAGAGAAGAGCTGCCAGGTAGCACACTCTCTATTACCCTGAAATTATTCTGGCAGTAACACAAGCTAGGGGTGAACCAGAAGGGAGAGGAAAAGGCCAGCTGAAATGCAGCAGATTGAGAAGTATAGAGATTTTATGCTATCAGTGGTGTTGGACAAGTGACAGCACATCTCTGGGTGTCAGTTTCCTCTTTAGAAAAAATTAGACTGCATATTTGTTTCTTTGTCAGTTGCAACATTCTGGGATTCTTCCAGTTGATATCACCTTCCCCGGAATTCTGACTTCCAACTAGGTATAGATAGAGGTACTGGGAAAATAAGTGGAAAGGTTGACTTTATTCATTTTTACTCATTCCCTGACTCTAATAAGAATTTAGTTCTTTGTTCCAAGAAGAAGGCTAGAATCATTTCTAATCTTAAATTCTCACGTGTGACCAGTCAAGTATTATTATTCTTTGCTGTCTCTGCATGTGATTAAATAGATGCTAAATTCAAGTTGACATTTAAGAAAAAAGTTTCAGATATGTAGTCTGCTTGGAATGTAAGATTTTTATGCAAATATAAAACATTAATACATTTCAAAACTTTGAGCATTTCACTCTCCAAGAGAGAAATATTCTTATTTTTAGGTGCTCAACTCAGTGTACTTAATAAGTATTTAATAGCTGTGAAGTGGATTCTTTAACCTCTCTCTTTCTGTGTACCAGTAAGAAACTGGGTGACAAATCTCAGTCTTCTTGAGATCTTGGGGTGAATGAAAATAGAATTAGCTTTTCCACCACTTAGTTGTGTAGAGTACACTTCTTTTAACAGCTCCAAGGCAAATTAATTGTGGCTTGTGGCTGATTAGGCCGCTGAGAGATGTGGGCCTACTTGTTACCATGGCAACTAGAGATAGTATTTTTTTTTTTCTTTTCCCCTATCATCTCCACATTAACAGCTTTTTAAATTCATGATAGTAAGCTAATTTCCAGAAACATAGTGTCTGCCTTTCCAAAGAAAAGTGAACACAGCCCACAAACCTGAAGAAAACTATTTTTCCCCTTTGAGGTAAGGTGGAGAAATGGAGCAAAAATTAAATTGAGAAAAAACAGGAAAATTTGTGCTCTTTGAGAATCCCTCCTCCCCCGCCCAATTTTGTCATCACTAACGCATGCATGCAGCTGTACCCAGGGTGTGTGTGTGTGTATCTGTCTGTGTGTGTGTGTGTCTAGGGGAAGTAAATCTTGAAAATAAGTTTGGGTTTAAATTAAATCCAACTAAAAATGTACCTTGGAGGAATTGATAATCAGGGACTAATGCTTTCTCATGTGACAAGATGGACATTTTATTTTGAAGTAATGTTTATTAACATACTAACTGCCTTAAAAATCAAATACACCTATTATAGAGAGTTTGGATAAAAGAGAAAAGAAAAAGACACGGGAAAATCCCAACAACTTGAAATAAACATTTTTCACTGATGTAATTTTGACATAATTTCTACATATATTTCATATTATAGTTAAATATAATGTTTAGGTAATACATATTTATATTGACATATGCTTTTTTCTATTTTGTATTCTTCTTTCACACATTTAATAAATTATGAACATTTACCTGGTCAGTAAATATTATACTGTCATATAGTCTTTTTTATTTTAAAGACATGCACAATAATTTTTTTAAATTTTGGGCCATAAGACTTCTGCCACAACTACTCAATCTGACTTTGTTGAAAGAAAACAGCCATCAATAACATATAAAGGAGCAAGATTGGTTGTGTTCTAACAAAATCTTATCTACAAAAACAAGAAGAGTGTTACTTCTGAATACTTCTAGTAGAATGTCAGTGTATTTATCCATTGATATACTCAAATAAAAATAAAATACACAATATCCTAGGGTTGAACACTTTTTTTCAGTATAGCGGTACTGGGTATTTTTGTGAGTCTATACTATTCTTTACTTAGAAGAGAAATTTTGGGGGACAAGAGCTCTGCACAACACTTGTGATGCATACTGAAAGAGAATCCTTTGGGAATATAATGATGGTTTCTATCAGAAAAGAGAGCATTTGTGTAGAAATCTAGAAGTGACAGAATGTGGAACATTTTCTAGAGGAAGTAGATTTACCATGGCTAGATCCTTGAGTTCAAGAAGGGAAATAACAATAAAATTCACCAGCTGTAATTCTTGTTACAAATATTTATTTGTGAAATTTCTAAATTTTGGGGGGGAGTTTGCATTGCTATAGTCGTATTAGAATATCAAAATTACATTTGCGTCTCTGTGTATTTCATATCACACCCACCACCAGAGTTCTAGGACCCATTACCACACCTTGGTCCGGTCCCTCCTTCCTCTTGTCTTCCATCCCACCCTCCTGGTAGCCACAGTGTTGTATCATGTGACTTTTGTAGAGATTTATCTGCTTGTTTTATTTCTTTATTTTCCACATATTAGTCAAACCATCCTGTACTTTTATTAATTTTCTTTCTGGTTCATTTCACTTAGCTTGATCCCCTCCATTTCCAACCATGGTGTTGCATAGATGCAACTTTATCTTTTTAAACAGTTGTAGAGAATTTTTTTGATTATATACACCATAGCTTCTTCATCCATCAAATATATATATACCACAGCTTCTTTATTGAGTCATCTATTGGTGATCATTTAGACTGTATCCATGTCTTGGTTATTGTGTATTATGCTGCTATAAACATAATGGGTGAAGATATTTTTTCTGATTAGTGTTTATGAATTCTCTGGGTATATACCCAGAAGTGGGATGGCTGGATTAATTGGTAGAGTCATTTTATTTTTTTGAGGAATCTTTATACTGTTTTCAGAGAGGTTGCACAAATTTACATTTCCACTAACAGTGAGTGAGAATTCCTTTATTACCACACATTCCAATATTTGTTTCTAGACTTTTTAATATAGACCATTTTCACTGGTGTAAGTTGATATCACATTGTACTTTTTATATATTTTCTTTTATTTGCATTTCTCTGATCATAACTGATACAGAGTATTTTTTCATGTGTCTGTAGGCTACCTGCGTGTCTTCTATAGGAAAATGTTTATTTAGTTTTTCTGCCCATTTTTGAGTGGTCATTTGCTTGCTGTTGATGTGTATAAACTTTATATATTTTAGAGAATAATTTCTTGTCTGATATATATTGAGTGAATATCTTCTCCTATTCCTTGGGGTGACTTTGCTTTTGGTGGTTTCTCTGTACAGAAGCTTTTTAGTTTGATACAGTCTGAATTATCTAGTTTCACTTTATATTTTTTAAATGTATGTATCACTTCTTCAAAGAAATATTTGAATATGTATTATAGAGAATTTTGCCTAAATTTTCCTCTATGTATCTCAAGGTTTTGGGTCTTATGTCCAAGTCTTTGATGCATTTTGAATTAATTTTTGTGTGTGGTGTGGATAAGTTATCTAGTCTCCCATCTCCTCTCCTAACCTCTCCTCCTATCCCCTGTTCTTCCCTCCCCTCCCCTCCCATCCTCTCTCCTTCCCTTTGAGGATGCCAAATTGTCCCAGTATCATCTGTTGAGTAGACTTTCCATCATTCATTGCATGTTCTTGATTCCTTTGTCTATATAGCTGCAGCTTTATTTCTGGGCTCTCGATTTATCCACTGAAGTGTGTGCCTGGTTTTATGCTAATACCAAACTCTTTGGGTGATGATACTCTATGATATACTTTGAAATAACGGAGTGTGATTCCTTCACTGTTTTTTTCTCTGAGAATATCTTTGATTTATTTATAGCCTTTTGCATAAAGTTCCACACAAACCTCAGAATCATTTGTTCAATTTATTTGAAAATTATCCCCGAAATTTTGGTGAAAATCGCATTAGATCTGTGTATAGTTTTGGGTAAGTTGGCCATTTTGACTATGCTAATTCTTCCAATTCATGAGCACAGAATATTCTTCCTTTCCTTTGTGTCTTCTTTGATTTCTTTTGTTCAAGACTTGTAGCTTTCATGTAGAGGATTTCAACTCCTTTGCTAAACTTATTCTCAGTTATGTTTATTTATTTCTAGTGTTACACATGAATAGGACTTCTTAATTTCTTTCTATTCTAGTTGATTGTTTACATAGAAGAATGCTACTGATTCTTGTATACTGGTTTTCTATCTAGTACTTTGTTTTATACATATATTGTTTCTAGGTGTTTCTTTGTGGAATCTTTAGAATTTTTTGATATGTCATCTACAAATAATTATAGTTTTATTTCTTTGTTTAGTCTTTAGATATTTATAATGTCCTTTTCTTGCTTTGTTTCTCTGGCTAGGACATGCAGAACTATGTTGATTAGTAGTAGTGAGAGTAGGCCAAAGGCTTTCAAATTTTCACCATTGATTATGATGTTACCTGTGGATTTGTGATACGTTGCTTTTATTTTATATGTACTCTTGATTCCTAATTTGACAAGAGTTACTATCCTGAAAGGTTGTTGGTTTTTGTCCAGTGTTTTTCTACAACTATTGAAGTGATCATAGGATTTTTTATATTCTCTTTGTTGATATGGTGTTTTACATTGATTAGTTTGCATATGTTGAACAGTCTTTACTTACATGGAATAAATCCCACTTGATCATGACGTGCAACTGTTTTGGATGTGCTGTTGAGTTTGTTTTGCTATGCTATTGTGGAGGATTATTGGGTCTATATTAATCAGCAATATTGACCTGTAATTTTCTTTTTGGTGCTATCGCTGTCTAATTTTGAAATGAAAGTAATAGGAGTTTCATAAAATGTATTTGGGAGTGTTCTCTTTGATTTTATGTAAGATTTTAAGGAGGATGGGGATTAACTCTTTGAATGTTTTGCAGTATTTGCTAGTGAAATCATCTGGCTACGGACTTTCAATTTTTAGGAGACTTTGATTATCACTTCAGTTTCTGTGCTTATGATGGAAGTGTTCAAGTTCTTTATGTCTTCCTGGTTTAGTTTGGGGAGCTTGTAGGATTCTAGAAATCTGTCCATTTCTTCGTGGTTGATAGAAACTCCTTATTTTTGTGATCTCTGTTGTAACCTCACTTTTTCATTTCTTCTTATTATTAAGGCTATCTATCCTTTTATCGTCATAAGACTAAAGGTCTATCAATTTTATTAATTTTCTGCCTGAATGATCTACCTTTTGATGTAAGTGAGGCATGTTGAAGACTCTGTCACTAGTGTGTTAGTGTCCTCTTAGTTTAGTAAATATTGAGTGTATATACATTAGTGACAATTACTTCTTGATAAATTAAATCCTTGACTATGATGTAGTGTCTATTTTTGCCTTGTGTTACCCCTTGCAGGTAGAAATCTATTTGTCTGATATTAATATTACAGTTTGTTATTTCCCTTCATCCCCATTGCTTTGATGTGTTTTCCATGGTCCTTCACTTTAAACCTATGTTTGTCTTTGGATCTGATAAGTTTCCTGCAGGCATAATATTGATCTTCTTTTTTAATCCGTCCAGACACTTTGTGACTTTAGTTGTTGAGTTCTGTTCATTCACATTTCGGATGATCATTACTATGTAGAGTTTGATTGGTGTCATTTGAGCCTTTTTTTGTCTTTGCTGCAATTTTTCCCATTAGTTTTTATTTGCTTTTTCTTTTGAATGTTTTTTCGTGTCAGTTCTCTAAGTCTCATTTTCTACTTAGCTTTGTATTGCTTTTGGATTGGGTTTTGTGGCAACTGTGTAACTGTTCTCTACTCTTATTACTCTGTGATAGTATTTTATGAGTTGATGCCATGACATACTTTTATATCTATACAGATCACATGTTTTCCTTACACCCATTACTGATTTTTTTTGCTCTCTCTTGTTGATTCTGTCTTTGCTTCTGATTTTATTTTACTGTTTATCACTATTCTTGGGGTTTGATGAATTTTTCTTTTTCTTTTTTTCGTTGTAGAACACCTTTTGACGTATCTTAAAAAACAGGCTTGGTGATGGAAAACTATTGACTTTTGTTTATCAATGAAGATATTCATTTCTTCATATTCGAATGATAGTTTTGAGGGTAGGGTAGAGTGTTCTTGGTAGGTAGTTTTGTCTTTTAGTATTTTGAATACATTGTTCCACTCTCTCCTGGCCTGTAGGGTTTCTGTTGAAAAGTCTGATAATAATCTGATGGATCTAATTTTGTAAGTTATGTTTTTCTTTTCTCTAAAAGCCTCGAGTAATTTTTCTTTATCACTGGCTTTTGCTAGTTTCACTATGTGTGTCTTAGAGTAGGTCTTTTTCTATTTAGTAATTTTCCTGTCCTATTGACTTCTTTGAACTCTATGACTACTTTTTGAGCAGATGTGGTAGATTCTTTGCTTTTAATCCTTTAAATAAGTTTTCTGTTCTTTTCACTCTCTCTCCTTCTGGCATACCTAATATCCTCATTTGTTCTTCTCATGGTAGCTGATATTTTTCACAGGGTTTCCTTATTTCTCCTTAATTTTTTTTCTCTTTCATCTTTCATGTGGGTGGCCTCTGTGTTCTTGTCTTCAATTTCAGGCACTCATACCTCTGAGATATTTAACTTTTTTTAAATGAGTTTTCCATATTTGTCTTCCATTCATTGACCATGTTTTCATATCTAGCTGTTCTTCTTGAGTTTTCTTTACAACCTCATACTCATCGGTGAAGTAGTCTTTTATATCTGTCACTTCTTTTTTAAAGTCTTGGATTTGCCTTTAGTTAGTTAATTCTGCTTCCTGCAGATCATTCAGTTTTTGTTTTTCTTTTACAGCTGTTACTCTGAGATATTTATATGTTACTGACCCACTATCATCAAATTTCTCCTCTGGTGAATTCCTAGTGTCTTCTTTGAATCATTCCTATTTTGTTTGGGGGGAAGGGTGGATTTGGTTTTGGGCATTGCTTGCTTCTCTGGGCTGTATTTGGTACTATGGGTTTCTTGTTCTCTTTTTCTTTTATTTATTTCCTAAGTAGTGGTGGATAGTGTGGGCCCTACCTTGGCATAGGAGCCAAAGTACCTAGTCGCTTCTGATAGTTGACGGTGGTGGGTGGCACTTCTCACTCCCTGATATACTCTCTGGGGAGAGGCATATAGGCCCCAGGCAGCTTCTTGTTATTGTTGTTAAAGGTAGGATGTTTCACTCACTGGTGGATACATGTGCACAGTTTTTTTGTTTCTATTTATGATATTTCTTTCACAGGAAACATATAAATTTATTTACATAAGCTCATCCTTTTTTGTTGATTCATGTTAAGAAATTTCTCAACCTGATATGAAAATTTTTCTTTAGTATTTCCCTCAAATTATCTTTAATTTTTATATTAAAGTATTAATGAATCTACAAAAACTTCATTGCCAAACTTTCTGTCTCTTTCATTTCTTCTACCTCCTTTCTTCCCTTGCAATCTCTCCTTTCCTTCAGTTCTTTTTCTCTTCCTTTCTTCTTCCTTCTCCCACTCCTCTCCTTTTTTTTCTTCTTTCTTACTCTCTTTTTATTTCTTTGTTCTTTCTGATCGTTAGCTGGTAATTACACATCAATGATTAAGTAATCCATACTTTCAAAATTGATTATAAATGTTATTTTTGTCATTTAACACAATGTCAAATATGCATGGATTTGTTTCTGAGCTATCCATGTTTCTCCATAAATATCTGCTTAGATCTGCATCAGTGTAGTATTGAATACTATTTTAGTAGTCATGGTTTTTATTATGTTTTTGATACATGCCTGTCTTCCTTTCTTAAAATTATTATCATTATTTTCAGTAATTTTTCTTCTAGGCATCTAGGAAAATTAAGTTTAAAAGTCCAATCAGAATTTTTCGTAATTTATTAATTTATTGAATGATTAAGGAAGAGCCAACATACTCTCACTATTAATAACTATAATACATACATAGTATGTATAACATAGTATGCCTCTCAATTTATTAAAGTCATATTTTAGTCCCTTGGTGATGTTTTATATTTTATTTCTAAAAATTACATTAAAAAAATTTATTCATAATAATTTTCTGTGTGTTGGTACATTAGCAATTGAATCAACTTCTTTTTATATTCTTTAAAAAGTTATAACAGATATAAAAATTGAGATTTTTTTTGGTCATTGGTCAGCTTACTAAACTCAATTATTTTTCTTGTTTTTTTAACTTCCAATCCTGTGTCACAAACCTAGGTCCTTAGACTTTACCTGGCTTGCACCTCAATAGCCTTAGCAGCCTGAGCACAGGGGTTCACCCGAATTGTATTGTTTTCGATAATAAGTTTTCAACTAATTTTCTTGGATGTTCTGTTTCATTTCATCTCCCTTTGTTCTCATTTTGTTGTATAATAGAGCGCTGTCAGAAAAATGTTGAGTTAATAGCAAAATTATTAGATTCATTCCTGTATATTTAGATTTGTTCTATTGTCTTTAACATTTGAGATGAGAGTTCATTTTATTTGATATAGAGTTGTTTTACCATATTAAAATATCCTTCTGTTGGGATAGCATCAGCAGAAGAGGGACTACATATAGGCAGATAATTCAGCAATACAATTGTAATAACAGAGTTGTTGATAAGGTATTACGGGACTATAGCTCAGGAGTAAAAAACACCTGGAAATGTGGTAAGAAGGCAACTGAAGGGAATGACTGGTCAAGGCATTAAAAATATAAACTAGTGATCTGACAAAATGGACTTCTGAGAAATACTGAGAAAATCAACAGGACACTATATAAAAAGTGAAATCTACAGTATCCAGTTTAGGAAGACAGGGTACTCCAGGCATAACAGAAATAAAGCAAACATTTTTCTACCTTCAGAATTTAATATTGGTAACTTTCTAGTATAAATTGTGCATCTATGTATTAAAGTGTTAAAGTCTGGGGGTACAATGGTCAATATAATGATTCTTAATAACAAAGAACTTAATACTAGCAATGGAAAAGGCTATTAATAAATTGCACAAAAATTTAATTTCTCTTGCGTTGAGGGCAATACAGTGCAATAGAGCAGTTTAAAGCCTTTTAAAATGGGGTTATTTAAATATGGTGAAGGCAGAACAAGACTGGTGGTGGCATCTTAATTTATTATATATAGCTGATTTACAGTGTCACACACCTTGAATCTATAAATGTTATGATACAATTTTTTCCAATAAGATTAATTTTAAAATAAAAAATTAAAATAAAAGAGTGGCATTTCAGCTTCATGTATTAATTTAGGGAATAATTTAGGGAATAATTCTCTTAGGAAGAATGTCTAATCTGAGACGGAGTGAAAAAGAATGAATTAGGTAAGGGTGAGGGTAGAAGCCTTCAGGCTGAGAGAACAGCTTTTGGAGGGTGGGGCATATAGTTTTAGGGGAACTATATTAAGGACCCTGCCACTGCTTCCTTTAGGCAGCTGGGAAAATGAGCAAGAATAGATGAAGCAGTCTCCTTTGGAAATCATAATGAAAATTTGAGGACAAAATATCATTTATTTTTATATTAAATTATAATTATATTTATATCATTCTTTTATTATAATATTTTATTCAGATATTTACATCTATATTCATAAATAATATTTTTTAAAACTTAATAAAGTTGAAATATCTTTTGCTCCTACTTTATTAAGTGAGAGAAAAACAAGCTGCAGCTTTTTCATTTTCAAAAAACCCTTTGCATGAATATATTTGAATAATTTATAGAAATGATGTGGAAGAATGCATATCATACCACTAGTTTTGCTTACCTGAAGATTAAGGGGAAGAATTGGAAAGTAGGAGGGGGAATCTCTGAGGTACACTTTGCATGATTCCTGTTTGCTTAAAACGAAATGAATATGTCACATTGTGTACTTCTTGTATAATAAAAGAACATAATATATTTAAGAAGGATAAAATATTAATGAAAACTTTATTTATCCTCAGTAAATCTCCTAACTCAGTTATATTCTGGCAATTCTTGCTGAATAAACATTTGAAATAGAATTTATTTTCCTTTAAACATCTATGATATGTGGTATTATTGTCATTTTACAAGTGAAAAAAATGAATTCTGCCCTCCATCTCCACAAATAGATGTTATTGTCGGCATTCTACCATTATAAATCCATTTTTAACCATCCTTCATCACCTAGATGTTCCTGCCCCATTTATCCCAAATGTAAGCCAGATTTTGCCCCACATTTTCTATGTCTATTTTGGGTCTTTCTATCACAAAGTATTATCACATTATTCCTCATTTACCTATCTTTGTTTTTGGAGAAAAGTCACTCTTAAATGTTAAGAATTCACATCTTTACTGGCCCCACCACACCCTGCCTTCCCTCCCCCACTGTTCCCAAGCCTTTCTGTGTGACCCTCATTAATTGTTCTGACCTCACAACAGCTCTCATTTGTTCCCCAGAGTATCGCCTTAGATCTGTAGATCACTTTGATTACTTCCACATCTGGGACTCATCACACACTCGTGCTAACCATTAACATGTGCAGAATTACCCAGAGGATTAAGGAGACACTCAGTCAGAAAAATTATCCCTACTAAGAACAACATATGGAGAAAATTAAGAGAAGATATTTCCCATTGAGAATTTTTCTGAGATATATTTATGATGTAGAGAGAGACAGGCAGAAGTGGATGTTGCCTTTCACTCCTGAAGGCTAAGGAAGAGCACTGTTTCTTTAGAGAATTCCCAAATTGATTACACATCATAAATGTAAATACAAGGCAAGTTTATCAATAAACAAGGTGTTTTCTCATAGTCTTATTTAGAATCAGGTGTTGTCTGCAAAAGAAATGTCTCTGTGAGCTTTTCTGATAACATGTGTGTGAATAAATAAAAGATTTTCTAAAAGGGAGTGGGGAAATGGGTCACATTTTCCTGAGTTGGATCATTGAACATTTCTAACTATTTTCCCAAAGCTTTGGGGTTGGCAATAGTCGAAATTGACTTTGCCAAGCATTTTTTCCATAATTTTTAAATCCATGTGCATTAACGGAAATTTAATCCTTATGTTTCTGATTCATTTACACTTAATTCATCAAAATATTGTTTTGTAAGAGTCATTTGGCCCTCAAAAAGACTTAGGAGCCTTCTTAGCAGCACACAATTGTGAAGTGATGAAAACATAGACATGTGGGCCCACAAGAGTACATACCTACCTTTAGATCATTGGAATAAAGATTCATTGTCACTCCCTCAATCAACATGCAAAATGCTTTGTCTTGGTAAATCAAGGGCATTTCATTGTATTTTAGGATACATAGAGATTTATCTTTTACTCCCTGAATGTACTTGGAATGAAAGATTTCAAGAGTTCCTGCTTAGGGTGCTTATCATGGTTCCTTGAAAGAGCTGATGTTAGATAGTTTAGAATTTCTGCGATCCTTTCACGCCATACAATAAAAATTTCATTAATTTTTTCAAAAGTACATTGTACTAATTTGGAGATCAATGATGTTGATAAAGATTTAGAAAAAGGAGAACATGAGTACCTGTAGAGAGACTGAACCTGAGGAAAGCCAAGTAATGTCAAAGAAAGTATAGAATTTCAGGAGGCTGTGTTCAGTTTTGGTTTTTAGCTTCCTAACATCTAAACATGAATAATGATTTATGGGCAGCTCGAGGTCATGGCAAGTATTTCAGAAGAGTACTTGATATTAAGAATTGGAAACTATTAGTATGCATTCTTAAGAGAGATAGTGAAATATGTGAGGTCCTCTACTAAGATGTCTGAAGGCAGTAGGATAAATTCTAGGACATGGGTAGGTCTATGAAATCTACTTCTGAAACATACTTTAAAAAAAAGTCCCATTCTCCTGTTTGGCAGATAGGAATTTGGGCTGGAAGTAAAATGATAGAAAAGGGTAGGATGGTTTAAGTGATGGAATGATCTTTCTTTTTTCAAGGCAAGCACTAGCTATTTGGTGAACTCAAGTGTCATGCTTTACAAATCTACACAAGAAGAAACAGGCTGAGACTGGTGACCATATCTTTTGCAAAGGTATCTGTCTTTGTTGCTGTGAACATGACACCATTTGTTTTCCCTCACTTCTATACAGCTAGCACTTTTCTCTGGAAAATGCCTATCATTTAATTGAATTTTTCTAGGTAGTTTCTTCCTGAAGTTGCTATTTTACTAGAGGATTTTGTTAGACACTAGAAGATTTTACTGTTTTTAAATGTAAGTTTTCCAAAGTACTTATTTCCGAAATAAATTATGCTTGTTTAATTTTGTTTATGATTGAAGATTATTTATATTTCTCTTCCAAAGCTTTGAAACAGAGTACCACATAATGGATTTTATAAAAGGAATACATTTAATAGTAAATTAGATTAACTATCAAGTCTCTTAAAAAAAATAAGAATCTGGTAATGGTTTGATTTCACCAAACTACTTTGTATATTTTTATTTTCTAAAAAAAAAATCTTATTTCCTGAAGCTTAAGTTCTTCAAGTTTTCCCCCTCTCTTAATGGAAACCACTATTTTTCAAGGGAAATGAAATTTTAAAAAGATGATATTTTCTCACTCAGTAGAAAGTCGTGTCATTTAAACAACAAGCGTTCTCCACTGACATCATTTTACTCTTATTTTTTGCATGATTAAAAAAAAACACACACACAATGATTCAGGAATTCTAGCAAAGAATAAAACATTCAAAAGTTTCAAGATATTTTTTCCTCTTTTTTTCTGATTGCCCACTTGCATTCATTCCCTGGGAGATGTTCTTCCAATTCTTATAAACTTGATGTCTTCAGGCAGTGTGGCTGGGTGTCCTGACTTACCATGCTTTCTTCTCCTATTCTACCAGCAAGTTTCTGCTTAACCCATTGAGACTGGTTCTAATGGTAACACAAGGTGTTATTTTCTCATCTGGCACTTCTAAAACAATTAAAACATCAGTTACCATTTACTGAGAACTCAGCTGTGTCAGCACTTTATGCAATTGGTAAGGTTAATGTTCATTCTCTAATATTATATAATTATTGAATAAGTTAACAGTAGAATTGTTTGTGCTGAGTCTGTTTATCTTAAAGGATGAGAAATTCCTGAGATCAAGATTTGACATGCTATAATACATACTTATCAAATGTTAGTTAAGCTAAATATCAATAAAGCAGTTATATCAGGGAAGTTTGGCTATACCTTTTCAAAATGAGAAAATTCAGTCCAAGACCACTATAGATAGTCAGATTCAGATATCTATAGCATTGAGTTTATTGTTATTTCATTGAGGAATTTATTCAGTAACTTTTAATTAGTACTTACTAAGTGCCAGGTACGATTTTAGGTCCTGAAGATGTAGTAGAGAACAGAGAACAAAAATTCTGTGGCCTCATGGGTTGCTCATTTTATTGTAAGAATCAGACAATAAGTATTAAACAATGCATAATTCCTATATTAGATGGTACAAATCCTGTAGTGAAACATAAGACAGTGCAAGAAGGAAAAGACATGCAAGAGTTAGAGGTCAGAAACTTGTTATGTAAATAAAGAAGACTTCAACGGTAAGAGGACATTTGAGCAGAAGCATGTAGACTAGAGGGTGGGCCAGGCTATTATCTGAGAGCAAATGTTCCAGGCAGAGAGAATTGCAGTAAAACAGTTCTGGGGGAAGGGGGCACATGCTCTGAGGCATAAGAAGGACACACAGCAGGTAAAGAACAAATGAGTCAGGGGTTATGGTAAGAAATTAAATCAGAGAGGAATGAATCAAATTACAAAGACATTTCTAGCTGATGGGATAGGAAGTAGAAGGCTCCATAAAGGGCAAAGATGGGTCTGACATATATTTCAAAAGGAACATTCTGGATATTTTGTGGAGAAGAGACTGAATGGGAACACAGGTAGGAAGGTCATGTAGGAGGTTTAATACAATAATCCATCATACAAGATTTGATGATTTGTTTGGTTATATTGAAGATGGTGAGAAATGATCAGATTCTGAGATATATTGTAATTTGAGTCAGTAGGATTTAGAATACTTAGAAATGTGGACTGCAAGAGAAAGGGACAAATCAAAGATGATTCTGAAATTTTGGACTTGTGAAACTTGAGCGCTGAGGTGGAGAGGATTGCAGAAGAAAGAAGCAGTTTGCGGTGGAGTGGGACTTGTCAAGTTCCCACGCACAAGACCTAAGTCAAGGCCAAGACCCGAATTCAACTTAATCCTATAGGTAAAGATTCACTTTTAGGTATCAATCATTGATTAGTTACATAGACTGTGAAAATTAGATTGAATCAAAAGTGCCAGTTCCCAAAAAGTCTTGTCCAACAAACCAAATGATAACTGAATACAAAGTTTCTAGAAGATAGTAAAATGAGTGTGGAACAGCTCACTGCTGAGGAGCCAATACTGATAGAAGCAAGTGGTTTTTCACTCTTCAACTTTACTTTCCAGGTGACTTGGGAGAGACTCTATCTCATCAGAACCCAGGAGGCAATAAGAAACTGTCTCATAACAGTCTCACAGAGGTGATGGGGAGGTGAATAAGCTTTGATTTCATAGGTGCAACTTGTGAGTTTTCCAGATTCTTGTGTTCTTGGGGAAATGACAAGGTTTTCTGTCAAGATTCAGGTTAGTTTGGGCTCAAGGGCTTATTTATGTAGCTTATTTGGATATATGAACTGTTCTCAGGGCATCATGGTGCAGCCTTTGCCCTGTGGAAACCAAGGGTTTGGGTCTGGGATATACTGATGTTCACATAATATTTGAAATTAGCAATGGACTGGAAGGCAAGAATATTATAGATGGAATTTGCCCATATTATGCATCTAATGCCCTTGACATATACATTTAGATTACATTTGGAAACTTGGTGAGATTATCTATAAATAAAAGAGACAAAGTAAAGTCTAAGTTCAATATAAGTTTTCTAACTAATGTGCATATATTAGATTATGCATTTGCTTTCTTTACCAAAGCACATAAAACACTTATAATTAAAATTCAAATAAGTATTTGGGAAAAAAACTTGGAATTTATGAAAGGAACTATGAAGACTGAAATACAAGAAACAAATGCTAAAGTCATTTGTAGAAAAAAAGGAAAACTATGTAAGAGAGAAGAATAGCAGGTAATCATCTTTAGAGATCCAGTTGATTTAATTTATAGTGAACTGTGATTGCCAATAAAAATGTATTCTAACACAGAGACATTTTTCACTTATCTTACTTTCTTCAAACTATCTTTTCTCAATATTTAGTACTAGAACAGGCTAGGGGCAGAGTTCAGACTTAAGAAGAAAGTTATATCCCTAGTACTTTGAAAGCATGGAAACAATTTTTAATAAATGCCAAAGACAAATGCATCAAAAGAAATGTTCACATTTCTACTCTTCTTCCTTAAAAATGTTATTAGAGTGAAATCATTCAGATCATAGGGTTTAATTCCTGTTACCTCCAATAGTTGGAAGTTAAATGGGAATCAAAATTGAGAGCACTTCTCAATTGTATCTCCTGAGTGAGCACATGAACACTAAGCTCAGGGAGGCAGAGGATATATCAAAGCCATGGATGGCTTTTAACAGGTTTATCATGGAATTTTAATTACACTCCTTCTCCACCTACCTTAGGCATAAATGATGCTGACTTTATATATTTAAATTAAATTTATCTAAGGTGCTAGTGTGAAAATGCCTTCTTCTTCCAAGAATCTCATTTTGTCATGACCATTAGTACAAAGTCTCATGGATATTTCTTAGTGCAAAGGTTCCGTCTGATTTATTACCCATGTCATCAAGGCAACGTTGATGTATTTGGTTGTTGTAGCTCTTACTGTCACGTGGTCTTGCCATTAAAACCATTTCTGGAAGTCTAGTACAGTCATTGTCCCCTAGGTTGACCTGCAGGTGACAATGCCACCTAAATATGGCATTCTGGAGGTCCGACTAAAGATGGAGCAGTGGTCCAGGAGCACCAATGCTGGGTCCACAATCATCTCTAAGCCTGTAGGGAGATCAAAAAGTCCCTCAATGCTAGCCTTACACTTAGCCAACGTGGTTTACGGATCACAGGCCTGGGTTTCCACACTCAGAGCTTCTAGTTACATAGCGGTTTGAACAAAGAGGTTTCACAGTCTTTGTTCACAAGACACCACCCCAAGAGTCAGGCGCCTGGCCAGAGCTTAGAGTCTTCCATTTGTGTGAAGCAACATCTTGGCCTGAGACAAGAGAGAAAGTTTCTTCTTGTCCAGATCTTAGGCTTGCCAGTTTCCTGCTCTGACATTTATTTCCATGGCAAGCATCCCACTGTTAAACAACCAAAGACTATTGCATCAGTGATAGTGCCATAGCTTAATGAGTTTATGAGAGCCCATCCCCAGGTCATCTTGCACACCACCATCTACCCGTTTTGAGTTACAACACTTTTGAACATGTTCTAAGTCACTTTGCTCAGACTGTGTCTTTATGGATAATGTTGCCCCTAGAAGACTCACTCCAGCTCATTTAGAGTGAGGGTTCTAGAAGTACCCTCTAGTTAGGCTTTTAGATATCTTGGGGATTCAAAGGAGTTCTTTCAGGAATTATGAGCTACAAGTAAGTAATATCATAGGTCTTTCAGAGTGGCTCAAAATTCAGCCTGCAAAGCAATTTTGAACCCAGAAATGCTTATTTCCTGAACCTTGTAATCTCTCAATTTACGATCTTAGAGTAGGTCACTGAGCTTCCTGAGGACTGAGCAATAGAAGATATCTAGAAGATACCTAGAGCACTGTCCATACAGCATGGCAAGCACTTTCACTAGCATGAAGGATCAGTGACACTTCAAATGAAGTAGTCCATGTCTTGTTGGAAATTGATTTCTGATCAGAAAAATATGGAGGGAGTTAGAATTTATTTGATTGTCCTTTCTAGTCAAATATAATCTTCCAATATATCTTCAGCTGAATAATATGGTATCCTAATGGAAAAAAACAAAACAAGACAGAACCAGATTGAACCAAGGAGAGGGTCTAATATGATTTGCACAATATGTCAATTGAAAAGTACATAAAATTAAGGACTCTACATAAAAAAACGATTTTTTTTTTTTGCTCTTAGCTATCTTCAATTCATGGACAGATAATCCCATAGTTTATCAATTCAGAGAAGATAAATTCCTTTAATATTTTCTTCTGCCTGTTGTGATGTGATGGGCTACTATAGCCTTGCTGGAGAGAAAGATTAAGAAAATGATTTGACTCCACTAACTGATATAACAATTTAGGCAACACAGCATCCACTTAGTCTTTTAGTTCCATTAGCTATAAGCGTATTTATTTTTCAGAGCTGCTAGGAAGACAGTGATGTTTGAAGCACTTAAGTGTAAGACTTGTTACGTATTTGCATGAAAAAGTATTATAAGATTATTATTAAAAAATGCCAAGTACCCATGAGCATTCTGTCTCTGTGATCATGCCCCTTGTGAAGTGATTGGAAATTATGTCTCTGAGTCCACTATAATTTAAGTTATATGACCATAATATGTATAACAAATAGCTATATAACTCATAATTTTCTAATCTTCGCCTGTTAACCCTGTTACACTGACCTTGCTCCTCAGAGGTACACTTACAACGTCTAGACAATATTTCCATCACAGTGAACTTGAACAGATCTCCTTGAGCTGCCTTTGAAATACCCATTGGCCACTAGATGTCAGGCTTGTTAAATAGTTGAAAAAGATACTATTTTTTTTTTTTTTTTTACCCCTAGGACACAACAGCCACACTTTTTCTTCTTTTTAAGAGTTTTTCAGTGACTTTGACATTGCTTCCTGTGGGTCATATTTCTGCTGGTTTACAGTGTTCCAATATGTGGATCTATTTTATTTGCGTTTACAAGTCTGTGATTCATGCCAGTGTAATTTGATTTGTTCAAAGACATAAAACTTTTAAGAATAGAGTCTGCTGTCTTTGCACCCATGTGTTGGAGTGACTCATTCACACTCATCGATGGACCCAAGTATATTGAGATACAAAAGGACTGCAAAAAACTACAGTCCTGAGAAAGACAAAAGGTGATAAAGACCATGTTCAGAGAGCGCTCTGTTGACAGTGACAGAAGCTACATCTGAAAGATCTCTAGTATGATTTAAAAAAAAAAAAAAAAAAAAAAGCCACCAAAATATTTCTTAGATATCAAGTCCCTATGACCAAAGCTCCCTTCTTTTCCTTCAGTGGCCCCGAGACCCGAAGCTGGTCGGTGGGCATGTAAGCTGGGAACCATGGCTGGGCAACGTTCCGGCTCAGAGGAGATCCTGTGGAAGCTTCTTTACTTAGCAACTTCAATATCTAGTTCAAAATGTCATTCACACGCTGTTTGAATATAATGATGATAATAAGCCATAGCAAGATCAACAAAAGAGCAACAGAAGAATACATGATAGAAGAGAGCCCTTTAGGGAAAGAATAAACCTGCCAAGGCAAACAAGAGGAGGAAAATTACGTTTTAACAATGATGTAGGTTCTCAGGGTCTAAAAACTCTTCTGTCAAGAAAACATAGATTTGATAAGAAATTTATTCATATTAATTTGTTTTTCTTCCCTACATATATTTATAAATTAAAAATATAACTTTACTCTTATTTTTGGAAATTCATATGCAAAATAATAGTGTGCTTCAGAGTCTTTGTTTGAAAATAAGAGGTAAGTACAGGGTGATTAAAATGATAATGATAATGTTACAGAGCCATCTGAATGTTTCCAGTTTCTAATCCTTTTAATTAAGTGTAGATTTGTTATTAAGTTGCATAACTTCAGGAATATTTTTACTCCAGGTATCATGGTGAAAGAAACTTAGAGGCTACCTATTCTGACTTCCTGCTTAAGATCCTACATCTATTCAGTTCAAGATAACTTGTGGAATTCCTTTATATCTTACAAACAATTTTATTATCTTTCAAGACAAACATTATTTAATATTTACAAAGCAAATAGGAGAGGTAGTCTTCCTGGGTAAGATATGACACAAGGTAGCTTAATAGTGGTGGCTAAGAGAATACTCACTATGAATCCTCTGAAGTAGGGAACCATTGGTAGATTCAACTCCCTTGGACCAAGTTCTCACCCAAACATCAAATCCCTTACTGTTAACATTGTGGTGTCTTAATTTCATGGAAGGAGAACCTTCCAAACGTTACTCAATGGAAACTTTGTAGGTTAGTGGAATGAACACTGGCTACTAGAGAGATGGCTGGGTTAAGATAATAACTAAGTTATTAATCAGCCTTGAGTCATTTTCCTGAGTGTCAGGAATATCTCTTGTTCTGTACAAATTGCTTGTTTAGCCTATTATTATGATCAGAATTAAAGATAGTTTGTTGAGAATTTGGAAGGAAAAAATGGACATGACTACAACTCATGTAATATAAAACATGGTAACAGGTAATTTGGGGAATCATTCTCTGGATTTTCGGGAAAAATCTCAAAATTTCATGAAACAATATATCAAATGTTTAAGTACATGTGCTTTTATTGATATTAT
This sequence comes from Solenodon paradoxus, assembly GCA_004363575.1. Taxonomy (NCBI): domain Eukaryota; kingdom Metazoa; phylum Chordata; class Mammalia; order Eulipotyphla; family Solenodontidae; genus Solenodon; species Solenodon paradoxus. Next base: position 446,697 of record RJWH01001048.1, read on the forward strand.
TAGACAGCTCTAAGTTTTCTTTCATATGTGCACTGTTATTTTTCATTTATACCAGCCATATTTCCTAAGGGATTGAACATGACTACAGAAACACATAACTACAAGCAAAACAAAATGATGTCAGCCTGTACTTGAAGATAAGTACATTCAGATACTGAAAAGACTTCTTGGTGATATTTTATTTCTAGCAATATCCTCATTATATGTCTAAGAGTAGGGAAGTAGAAATGTACTTGAAAGCTCTAAGAAGGAAGAGATCATTTCAGTGAAGGAAATCAAGATGAGCTTCATAGAGTGAATAAGGCTGGCCATAAAGTACACGAAGGGGTGAGGCTCTCAGGGAACTGCAGGGGCTCTCAACAAGCACAAGTACATGTGGGTCATGTGCCAGCGCCCAGACAGCTCTCTGTGAAGGTCTGGAGTTACCCTGCTGTGGATGCCTAGGTAATTCTTATTTGTGCTGCTCAGATTCTTCCTTGGAGAAGCAGCAATACTCAAATTCTTACATGATATCTTCCTGATGTTGGTGATACCAATGCAGTCATTTCCCTTTGTCTCCCTCACTCCCCATTTCCCTTCCCTTCCCTCCCATTTTCCTCTTGTCTCCTTTCCTCCCCTGATCTTACCTTCTCTTTTCTCATTTCTCTTTCAGTTTTAATTTTTAAAAACTTTATTCCTACTTACCTCTTTTTCTTTCTTTCTTTCTTTCTTTCTTTCTTTCTTTCTTTCTTTCTTTCTTTTTTTTCTTTCTTCCTTTCTTTTTCTTTCTTTCTTCTCTCTCTCTCAGGTTGACAGTGACCAATGAAAACAGTAAATACTGTGGGAAGTATAAACGAATCAAAAGTCCTCAAACTGGATGTCCATTACTTCTTGAACTCGTCCTAGTGATGCATTGAAATAGAAAGTGGGCTTGACTCAGCTATTCATATTCCCTCCTCCAAATCTCTTTGTAAAAGACTTGTGAGTGATCTGTTTTGTCCATTGGTGGGTAAAAAGATGATCTCCAGTGAGTTTCAAGCTGAAGTAAAAATGCAAGTTTTCTCCCTGATTCTTGTTGGAAATGACATGAAGTTACATTTAATTTTGTGCACTTAGCATTATTTACTAAACACCCACTAGATCTAGAAGATCTTATTGTTGAATGTGAGTTTTGTCGACATTTGTTTCTCCTGGCAATGTTGCAAACCTCCAGTTCGCTCTGCACCATTTCCTATGTGATCCTGATCCCTGCAATGTTCAGTACAGATATACAGTTAAATGTGTCCCAGTTTTGACTTTCTATTAATTTTTCTTAACTCTATAATTATCAATTTAATTAATTCTATCATGATTTAGCTTGGAATAAGGATGCACACTTAGATCTGCAATATTTATGGCTCCTAACTATCTAGTAAATAACCTTTAAACTGATAGACATTGCAATTAACAGAGAAACTATCCATCATACATCCAAATACTAGGGAAGTTACTGTTTTCACCAGAAAAACAATTTTCATCTGTGGTGTTCAAGGGAAATGTGTCCCACTTCTCTGATATTCTTCAGAGGCTGGATGTACAGAAAATTCACATTAGGAACAATTAGTAAGAGAAAAGCCCATTTTTATTAATATGCCTACAGAGAATTTGCCTGGTGGTAAATTCTGAGGAAGTTGGGGTATTCCACAAATTTCTGTCCTGCTCTGAGGACTGGGAAAAGTGTAAAAGGCAGGGGTGAGGCAGGCAAGGGAACTGGTGAATTTTTTGGAATTCAGTAACAGAAATTAGTCAAAGGCCCCAAAATGCCTCGAGACAGTTTTATTGAAGGAGGTGAAGAAAAGGAGGATCCAATCATGGAGAAACAACAAGAAGATAGTCTTGTGCTTCTCATACGGGTGATCACAGGTTGCAGCGCTTAAGCAATTTCTAGAAAATCAAAGGCACGGATTGCCTCCCTGCCTTGGTCACCCTTGGGACTGATTGCTGACTGGTGTACCCAAGAACTGCAACACAAGCTACTCAATATTCTTTCCTCCTACCTGTATTTGGGTATTAGGCACTTGTGACCACAATGAGACAGGGCAGGAAGTTTCTAGGCTTCCTCTCCCAAAGGGATTCTTAAGCCATGGGATTGTGATAGATCAATTAGATATTGGTGATGCCAGAAGTAGATAAGATTTTCCAGTTGGAGTTGTAGATCCCAAAGATCAGCAGAGTCCGTTTTTTTGTTTTTTTTTTTAAGATTACACAGGTATACGGTCTGGGGGAGTTATTTGAAGGCATTAGTTAGTAAGATAGAGTCTCTTGCTAGGTGCCCTTCCTTCCTTCCTCCCTTCCTTCCTGCCTTCCTTCCTGTGAAGGCAGGAATGAAGGCAAGTAGACAGGCAGGCTGGAAGAGAGAGGAGGAAGAAACATTATTTATGTTGTTTATTTGTTCATTTTTCTTGTTACTCCCCCACCCCCACCTCCAGGTTACAAACCTGAGTCCTTGGGATGCATGTGGACTGTGCTTGGTCAGAGGCAGTGGACCTAATCTACTAAGCCACCAGGGCACTCCACTTTATTCTCTTAGTTAGATTAGGAAATAGGAACTGGTGGTTATGTAGGGAGAAATGTAGGGCCCCAAAGCAGCATTCTATAGGTTTCCTCTTTAAACCAAGAACTTTCAGACCAATAAAGGTCATGGGGGGCTTTGGACCGCTACACCTAACAGGTCAGCTTCTGAGTACTAGAAGTCAAAGTTTACCTCATTAGCCCTCTGAAAAATTCATGTAATACCTTCATCTACATAACGTTTTCCCCACTACAACAAGGAGAGGGTACCACCAGAATATCAGAGGCTACTACACAAACTTAAAGAACTTTCTGGAAAATTCCCTCATTACTTCTGCTTTCAAATTTCCTTGTGACTTGTCTTATCTTGTTAATTGCGGGCACTAGAAAGGTGGCTCACTTAGACCTCCCCCTCCCAAGAGTATGAATCCAACCACCGGCAGCCAGCAGTGCAGCCCTCTCTGCCCACGAGAACTTGTGCATTTGCTGCTTTTCTCCTCCATTTTCTCTAATAAACTCATAAAATTGCACTTTAACATTCAAGAATTCTTTCTTGAATAGTTTGCCACAGAATCCCTGCAGTCCCATCATCAGTTACAAAGTTTTGAGGGAGACAGGAAATTAATTTCAGTGAGAGCAAGAGGTGAATGTGACAAATAGGCCTTCTCACAATAAGAAAGTTAGCAGTTTTTAAAGTCTGGTTTTAGCAAAAGACATTCTAGTTAAGGTTAAAATATCAGGGGCAAAGAGAGGTGGTGAACTCATCTATTCCTGGCTCCCATTCTATCTGTCTCCGGGGGACTTGGAGCATCAGGGGAGAGAGCAGGAGGTCCCCACATGGCAAAGAGAGAGGTTTCTTAGATATAGAGGACCATATACAAATAAACTAACATTTGGACTAAGATCTTCTCAAACTACATTCTTTTAGGGAATAAGAGAACAAAAGACCAATTTTGGATTAGGGGAGAGGTGGAAGCCCAAGGATGACAAATGGCTTCTCTGATTAAAGGAAGGGCAAACAGTTTACAGGAACTCCTTTGCCTAAGGGCTGTCCTCCATTATCTCTGGCTTCTCTGTGTCAAAGTGGCACATCCGTAAGAGACCAATTCTGCGATTCTTGGTTGTTCTTTTTTTTAGCCCCTAAACAGCTTAATAAGCTTTCCTGCATTCTTTAGTTGCTAAAGTTGAATTTTAAGTTGTCTAAGTCAAACTTTATATTTTGGTGAGAGAAATGGCTATGCGGAAGTGTGTATTTATTAAAAGAGTTGAATAACCTCTATGCAAAATTTAAGATCCCTGGCCCCAATCTATTTTATTTAACAGTAGATATGAATTTTCTATAATCATGATAGCACACAAATATATTGACTCCTTAAATAAAAGCTGAGGCAAATTTATTTAGTTATTCTCCAAATATCAGTCAAAAACTCAATTGATTAAACATGAAACTATCACTGATTTTTGTGATGTCGTATGCCTAGATAATGCTTTCTTCTCTCCTCGAAGAAATTCTTGACATTCTAGATCTTCTCTGAAATTTACACAAATGAAAAAAAAATGTCATGGTTCTCCAAACCTCATCTATCCTCTTACATCTGACGAGCTTAGAACATGCCACCCAAAAATACATTCACCATTTTGAGTTAAAAGCATTTGAAATACAAGAAAAAATATTAATTCTTTTTCTTAAAAGCAAGAGATGAAAATATAATAGGTAAGATGTCCATCCTCTACCTCATCAAGGTTTAGAAGTTGAAACTGAGAGCGTTCTAGAGAAAGACCTTGTTAGAATAACTTTTATTTTCCTTTAACCTCCCAGTGTAACTTAGTTACTTTTCTATAATTGTCTCTCTTCGTTCAACCTAATATGAAAGAAAGGTTTTTCCATTTCTTTTAATCTTCATTCCTTACAAAGGCTGCTCTGTCTCATAAACGTGGATTAAATAACTTATGCTTTTGTCTATTAACCTGTCTTACTTCTCAGGCCCAGTTGAAAAGAACCGTAACAGAATAAAGATAAAAGTTCACATCCCTTGTACATCTTGAATGCCTCTTAATTATGTATCTTATATACTGTTCTTTCTGGATTGTCAAGTAAAAATTATATTTTTGTCTTTATTTTCTCTCAATATTTATTATTGAATTATCTGTATCATGTCTACTGATATTGTTTTAGGTCCCATACATAAAGTTGCGTTTCCTCTTAATTTAGTATTAGTCATGCAAAAATTACCCATTAAGCATATACCATCGGCAGAATATATTGTTAAGTGCTGTTTTACTTGTTTGAATATGGAAAAGATCACAAGTTTGGGAGTCATACACCCTTGAGTTTAAATCACAGCTTCTACCAATTGCTAGCTGTGAGAGTAAATTTGCCATGTAATTAATAGAGCAAATGTTTTCTCCTACTCTGTGACTTATCTTTACATTTTCTTAACAGTCTCTTAAAGGGAAGAAGTTTTACATTTTGATGAAATCCAATTTAGTGATTTATTCTTTTGTGAATCGAGTTTTTGGTGTCATAGCTAAGAAATCTTTGACTAAGTTCATAAAAAATTTCTCTTGCTTAATTCTAAAAGGTTTGCTGTGTTTTTATGCTTAGGTCCATGGCCCATCTTGAGCTAATTGAGTAAATGAATTGAAGTTCAATTTTTTTTTGTAGAGGAATATTTAATTGTTCCAGCATTGTTTGTTGAATCAACTATCCTGTCTCCACTGAATTGCCTCTGTCTTTATCAAAAAATCAGCTGTCAATTTGTATAGTCTATTTTTTCTCACTCATGAACAGAGTGACTCCCACCAGTAAATTGAAGTCTCCCTTCATTTCCTTTAGTGATGTTTGACATTTTAAATGTATATTTTTTAATATTTTGTTAAGTTTATCCTTATTTCATAACTTATAATTCATTAAATTTACCCCTATTTCATGTTTTTATATTGTTAAATTTATCTCTAGTTCATATTTCATGCCACTGTAAATAAGATTTTTTAAGTTACAATTTCTGGGTGATTAATACTGCAATATAGAAATATTGTTCACTCATCATAACATTTATTCTTTTAAATTATTTAATTCAGTGAGTTTTCATATATACATAGTTGCACAACCATCACCACTATTTAATTCTAAAGCATTTCATCACCCATGAAGAAACACATTAGCAATCACTCAATATTCTGTTTTCTCCATTCCCTGTTAACCAGTAATATAATTTCTGTCTCATGCCTTGCCTCTTTTGAATATTTCATTCACCTTTTATTTTAATTCTCTAGGCATAGTTTCCTTTTCTTCAGTTGTCCATGTTTATAATAGCTAAAGTCTTGTTCAGTAAGTTCAACATAAAGATTTCTTTAGAGACAAGTTTTACTACTTGCTTTTTTTTTTTCCACCTTAAGTGTCTTGGTCATAACTATAACCATAACTATAACAGGTTACAAGGTCTTGTAACCTTTGGTGAACAAATGACATTGCTGATAATCTAATGTGGCAATTCTAGAAATCTGAATACCCTCTACCTCTCACTCTGGTTGGTAGTCGGTGTTTCACATCATTATTAGTGTGATTTGTTTAGTTCAGGACTTTCCTGGACTAATCATATGAAGTCTGTGCTCTTTGTCTTACACAGTCACTATCTGCTCTGTAGGTTTAGAGATCAGATAAAATTGGACAAGTTTCTCCTTTAAATGCCTTGAATCAATAAACTCCTAAGCGTTTGTTGAGAAGTTTTGTTGTATGTTGGGCATACTATCAATGCTCCATCTAGCAGTTTCTGATTCTGCCTTAATCGTTTCTTCCTGCTTTCACAGAAAGCAGTGGTAGGATTTGTCAGTGGTAGGATTAAGACTTTCTCAGATTTTTCCCTGATCGTATGTCCACCCTTGCACTTGTGTGTGATCTTCCAGATTTCTAGGAATATGTCAGAACTGGGATTTTTTTTTTTTTTTATGTTTTCCTGTTTATATTTTTTGTTCAGTCTCTTATAAGCTCCAAGGAGAATTGTCACCTCAGGCAGCAGTGATGTTAAGCAATTACTACTGATGGTTTTCTCTCAGCATCCTTACATAAAAAGCCTTCTCACAGAGTCACAAAAAATGAAGAGAAGTCCTCCAAGGAGCTGCCAAACAAGTCCAAGAGAGAAAAATCTTTTGCGCTAAGACTGCTGGAAAGGTCCAAATCCATTCTTCCCATTAATGGCTGCTAGGCTTACTATGCTTGTAACATTTCTGGTTTTCCAGGTTACCAGGGAGGTAGGGAAAGAGGATGGAAACAGGACAAACTAAAATATCAAAGGCTCACAATTCTTACCAGAATTCAGATAATTTTAAAAAATAAATGCTCTTATAATTGTTGCAAATCTTTGGCTAATTTTCAATTTTATGTAAAATGAAATTGATAGTTTTTGCTCATGTTCTCATTGCTTTTATGGAGAGTCAGACATCTGGAGATACTTAGCATTTTGAAAATGCCTCGAATACAATTGTTTTATATATGCATAGATATCAATCATTGTATAATCTTGCTAAATTCACTTATTGGTACCAGTTGATTTTTTTTTTTTTGTAAATATAATTTGCCCAAATTTGGCAATCAATTGTAGCTTCTAACCAATCTTGTTAATCTATCCTCATCTTCTTGAAATAAAGGTGTCAGAGTAAATAGAGAGACTAGAAATCTTGGAAGACATCACCCTGGCTCAAAAAGCAAAGACCAGGGCTCTTCCTCTGCTTTGTATCTAACCCCGAAGTGCTCATACAGCCATACCTCCTCTTAGGGAATGAGGTAAGACAAGTTTTTGTTTTATCTACAAGTGGCTGTGAGAAGCAAACTGAGCGAGGTCTTAGAGTCTAGCTAGAAAAGTTATCTTGAGAGTCTACCTATCACATATAATTCTCCCTAGAGATATACAGAGTATGTGCTTTGGGTTTGAACTTAGAATTTCACGGTCTAGTCTCAGAGGCAATTCTTTTTCTCCATTCTGCTATTCCTCTGCAAGCCTAAATTCTAGATTCCTGATTAATTTATTCATGACTAATTTTTAATAGAAAGCATTTGCTTTCTATTTGCACATACATGCCCTCGTATATATGTATATGTCAACTCAGAAGAGGGGAATGAGTGAACTGTGTGGTGATTGCTGTGGGAATGTTCTTAAGGTGAAAAAAAAATCTAATGACTAATATTTCTTTTAATCAGTTGTGTAATTTTAAATCTGAAAATGACCTGAAGGTAAGAGAGGAACATGGTCAGGTTTCGCACTTGGGATAGCCTCATGCATGATCATAGAAGAAAATTTTGGACTAGGGGTGAAAGAACTTTCACTTCATCTTTAAATCATAGATCTTTCCAGGTGAATTTGCTTCACTTCAAAACCTCTAAAGAACCTGTGATAAGAACGGCCAGTGAACTTGAGTTGGGAATAAGCCTCTGAGGACAGAATAGAAAAAGTAAGTCACAGACTCATGAGTGGTCCTTATGATGGACAGCTTGTCACTTTCTTTGAGGCATCTTTGACAGAGGAGCCCGTGAGTCAAGGTTTTGAATTTTGCAGTCATTTCAAAAGCAGCAAGCAGATGACATTCAATCTGTTTATGCTTAGAACATGCAGCAATTCATATGCATTAGGCCGTTTCAGGGAACTGTTTTACTGACAAGATTTGAAACGTTTCAAATAGGTGGTGGGTGTTGGCAGGTAAAAGGGGAAAGTGAGGTTTGTCTGCATATAATAGCAACAAGTGCTTGCTTTTTCCCTTGTCGATTTTGTGTTAGTAAGACTTGTCTTTAACATCCATACTTGCCAGCATATATTCTCCCACCAAGCACGCCAACTCTTTCAGTCTCTTCAGTTTTGATTACCTGGATGTCATACAGCTGTAGTGGAAGGTAAAATTGTCAGATGTTTCCCTTACTTGCTGATCAGGACCTTCCCTTATGGTTGGTTGGTGTATTGTCATGTCATGCCATAAATACTACTCACACATACTGGCCACATGCAGTGTTTTCAGTTTTTGGAGTGCAACTCTCCTGCACGTCCCGCCCTACTCCCCCAAACTCCCAAACACACATCTGTGGTTTTAAATTTCTGAGATTCATTTCCTTACTCAGTAATCAGGAAGCTTAGGCATCAGGGCTTTAGGCTGCAAATTTCAGACAAAAACTGCCAAGAGGGTGAAAGGTAACTCAACTGACATGGCATCCCTGAGACAGGGAATCTGAGGGTGTGCCAAACCCACTGAAGCCAGTAGGATGCTCTGTTGGCTCCTAAATTAGCTTGTCGTTCTCCTTTCAGAGACAGAAGCCGAGAACGAAATAGGCATTAGACAGCACAAAGATTCACTGTATTAAGTATTCAAGTGTCTGGCATATCTATAAATGGAAAAAAAAACTTCAGGCCAAAGTCTCCTCTTATCTTTACTAGTTTAATTTGCTTCTCTATTGAGAACATATTTAGTAGATAATTGCTTCTATTCTTCCCCCAAACCCTCTTGGAAATATCATACATTCTTCTTGCAACAGCCGAAGAACATTATTTTTCAGTAATAAAGAATTAAGAATTTTCATTCTGAAACTTATATGAAATGTAATGTATCTGAACACTTCAACATTTATGCTCAATTTGATCTTCTTTACTGGAAACACCAGAGAAGACAGGTTCAAGGTAAATGGAAACTGACAATTCAAATGTTTTATTGAAGGCAAGACTCAGAGACATTTAAATTTCTCAGGGTTTTAAGAATTTATAAAATTATTTGAAAACAATCAATAGTATAATTATGTACTTTTTGTAAGAATAACTTCACTTTTACTAGAATAGGGAAAAGAGAACATATATTGAAGTAAGACAAGAAAATTCACCCATACTAGTACCAGCTGAAATTCACAAGTATTAGCATTTTGGCATATTGTTTCTGGTCTTTCTTTTACTCAGATTATAAAACATACATAAGATATATATGAGTATATGATAACTTTAAAAAATTTAAAATGTTACATTTACCAGTAAACTTATATCTTGACCTCAACCTCTATTATGATCTATATGTGAGTCAATATCTTACCAGAAGAAAGTCTTTATTATCAGAGTTCTTTTATACATACACACTCACACCCACATTATTCTTCTGAATTTTTTGAACATCAAATAGTGTACGTATTATTTAACAGCTTACTTTTATAATCAACACTATTTTGAGAAATATTACATTTATAAATACAAATTTCATTCATTTTTATAACTCAATTGTTCCTTCCATCATTCACTATCACATTGTGCGGTTTACGTTCTTCTATTTTATTCATGTGTATTTCTTTAGCCTAGAGACTTAAAAGTAGAGCTGTTGGGAAGTTGGGTATGTACATTTTCACATTTACTAGGTACAATCAAATTGCCTTCAGTGATGTCTATAATGAATTTTACTCCCATTGGTGATGTGTCTGAGAACTTTTCATACACTCACCAATGTTTAATACTGTTAGATTTAAGAATATTTGTTCACATGATGAATTAAAAACAGCATATCATTTTTTAAATTTCCACTTTCCTGATTATAGGTGACATCATCTTTTCATATCTATGTTGGATTCTGAAAATTGCTTGTTTACACATTTTGCACAAGATATTTGTTCTTTGTCTTCATGAATTTTTGGATTTTTATTGATATTTTTAGGGCTATAGCTAGACATGAGCCCTGGGTGAGACAGAGAAAGACTGCTTTATTAGGAAACACCTGATAAATATGAGCACTAGGTGGGAGTTCCTAAGGAATTGAGACTGTCTTATTAATAAAAAAACCTTCTCAAAGACACAGACATCTTTCAAGCTCTGGGACTTTCCTGAGCACTGAGTATGTGCAGATCTGCGGTGTAAACTATGGGAATGTTAGGTAGCAGTTTGACATGAAATGGGGACTCACGGGCAGGAAACTACCTCTTGATTAACTACAGGGATGTAAGGGACCCAACCAATCAAAAATCTAGGAGTCAGCGACAGTACTCAGGTAGTACAGTCTGAAGTCGGTCAGTTAGGAACCGAATGGAGACACCTTCACAGAGGTTACATACTGTCCTTCGATAACCTCCCTCATTAGACCATCATTATAATAAAATTTACATTGTAGTTTTGCCCTCCCCTCTTCTCTTAGGGTCATGGGAAAGAACATGCGCAGTATGAATTTGGTTATGTAACTCTACCAGTCAATCAAGAGGGCTGGACCAGAATCGACCCCAGGGGAAGACCTAAAGGAGGACAAGAGGAGAATATAAACCCCAGGAAGGAATACACAGGCTGCTGGACCCACTCGGTGCAGCCCTGTCCTCCTCTTAGAAGATGTGCTATGTTTTTAATAAATCTGCACTGCTTTTGCTTGCAGTAAATCTTCGTTTGCAATGAAAAATCTTTATCATATCTGTCTGGCTTGAATTCTTTCCTGTGGGGACACAAGGACCAGATGTCTGGAAATCTAGTGCAGAGTACTAAAGAACTGGGAAAATAAATTAAACCAAAGCAAACCCGGTGACAGTATCATATCTTAAAAAGTAATTTTTATGTGCTCTTCTACATTTATATTGTTTTATTCTTGTGTATGCTATTTCTGATTAAGCAGTTTTAAATTCTGATGTAACCACATTTCCTGCTTCAGTTTTTCTTAAGTTGGGCTAATTCAGTTAATATATTTCTAACCTAAGTTTATAAAAGGTAATTTTTTAACTTAAATCGTTCTTTTCATATATATTTTTTTGGTCCATCTGGACTTTGTTTTGTATTTCATGATTTAATTTGTTCCATAACGATAGCTAATTGTTTCAGCAACACATGTTAGATAATCAGAATGTTCCCCATTGATTCATGATGCTTCCTTAGATGAGCTCTCTTATTTAAGTGGACGCTTTACTATTGCATTTCCCTAGTCATCTAATCCTGGGTCAATTTTGCTGTTCCAAAATTACTATAGATTTATGATTTCTTGCTAAATAGCAGGTTAAGTGAACTGATCTCATTCATTTTATTTTTGTTCACTTATTCTTATACATTTATGATTCTATTTTAATTTAGAATAAATTTGAAAGTTGCATTAATAATTCTTAGACTTTGAGATACCTTTAAACTTACAGTTTGTAAACACCCAAAAGGAATATAATATTAAAAATTTCTGTTGATTATTTATATATATTTATTTATATATATATATTTATCTAGTTGTTTCTCTCTTGAACAAAATGAATTATTTTATGGGTTTCATTTGCTTTGGGTAACATTATTCTTATCTACCTTGTAACTTTTAAAACTATTTTGAATGGAATAGATTATCATATTTTCATTCCAATAATTGCTGTTATTTAGAATCTGTTGAGCTTAATATGTGGATTCTTTAATTAATAATTTACACGATATACTTGCTGAGATGTCTTCTGTGTTCTAATATAATTTATTCATTGACATTTAAAATTTTTCCTCATATTTACAGCCCCTCTGTACTTTGTATTGTATTTTCACTTTCTTTTTCCTCTGAGGATGCTCTGCCTTGATCTGAATCAGTTAAGTGTTTATAATATTTTTATAAAAACTTATGCAGAATTCCTTGGTCACATTATTATAAGAGAGCTATATGATCTACCTGAATGTTCTAAATTATATTACAAAAATGTTTTCATTTATCCAAGTTTTGGAGTAAAGTTATTCTCTTATTTTTCTAAAAAACAAAACAAAATTCATTTATCACTATTTGAAACAATTTAAAAAATTTTTGAAACAATTTCAAACTGTTGCAAGTATACAAATTTTTTTTCCTCCAACATATGAGAAATGTTGAAATGATGATTTCCTACAAATAACGACCATTCTTCTGCATAACATGAACCATCACTGGAACTTATCACTGGTTTATTACTGTAATCTATCCTATTATACCAGTTCAAGCTTTGCCAATATGCTTTATAGCAAAAGGATTCAGTCTGGAAACATATATTGCATTTGGTTGCTGTGCTGTTTTAATTTAGAAGATTTTCTCAGTCTTCCTTTGACTTTTTGACTTGGACCATTACTAACATTTCAAGTTACTAATTTGTATAATGTTCTTCAATTTGAGTTTCATGTGACCACAAGATTAGATTTGGGTTGTTCATCATTGGCAGGAGTATCATGGAATAGATACATCCAAGAAGCTGGGAGGGTGGTTTTGATTTGTCCCAATTGTCTCATTACTAGGACCTGATTAAAGTGGTGTTTGCCAGGCTTTTTCCTGAATAAATGAAAAGTCATTTTTTATAATTAGTGTGATTTCATGAGAGGCTGTTGAAACTATGGAAATAACCCATCTTCATCAAAGATTTGTTTGTTTCAATTTAGTCTAAAGGATTACAATTTAATTCACCAGATTAATATTTATTTATTAGGCAATCTGTTATTACTTATTTTTAATGCTCAAACTGGCCAGAGGAAGCTCCTTTAAGTTGACTTCCATGTCTTTTTGATATCTCCCCATAATTTTCTGTGCTTTTCAATATTTCCTGATACAGTTAGAGATCTTCTAGCCCACTGTTTCACTGTCTCTGCCCAAGACATGGAGTTTTCTGTTTTTGTTGTTGCTTGTTTGTTTTTGTATTCCAGGAAGCTTCCTTTTTGTGAGGGTCAGCTCTTAGACGTCATGATGTAGGTGTTAGCAGTGCTCATTGCCATTGGAATGAGGCTGTTCTCAGGCTGTCTCAGTGCACTTAACTAGGGTTATGTGTATGTATGCACACATAATGTCTGCACTTGTAAGTTCATCTGTCTATATTTAAGCAAAGAGTTAATAGTTACTAGTGATGCCTCTAATACTGATCAAATATCCAAGAGTTCTTTCTAGCTTTATCCTGTCTCATATTTCTAAACCCTTTGTCTAACAGTGAGAAGACTGCAAGGATGATTTTCTTACCTCTATAGGTTTTAACACCCCACCTATTGTTCTTTTACTGGCAAGAGTGATGCCTCTTTTCTCTCCTCTTGGGCTCCAACATGTGATAACAGTTTGCCCATTTGTGTTTACTGTCTTTAATATGTTCAAGCTTTAAAATTCCATTATGCACCTTCCTCTTAGACACACTTCTCAAATTTCTCTAGCTCTGACATCCTTTGCTGGCTTCCTGAGATTAAACTGCTCATCCTGCTCTGGCTCCAATATTTCACTTCGGCTGCTGCTGACAGCCCTCTCCCTGCAAGCATTATCTTCTCAGAATGTTGGAGATCTGACATCCTAAGCCAATGGTCAATTTTCTTCCATCTTCTTGGTGGATGTTCTCTGATATCTTATTATCCTCAACAAGATGCTCTCCCACCCCACAATCTCCAAAAACTGTATTCCCAAACTCTGGGGATGATCTCACTCTGCTTGATTTCTGACACTCACCTTCCCTGAGCTATTGCTGCTAGTGACCTCTTTGTGAATACTCTCCTCATTCTGTTTGGCCTTTCATAGGTCACATCAGGCTGCCCTCCCTGAGGGATGTTCTCACCTTGCTGGGTCTCTGAAATCTCTGAAATCTCCTTGGCTATCCTGCAACACTCATTCTGCTTGAATACCTACCTTGCTCAACCACAACTAGTGGAAGGTGCTTTGAAATATTGGATAAAAAAGGAAAAGAGCATCAAAAAGTTTCATTAATTTTATTTCTTTTTGCTACATCTTTAATTTGCATTTTATAAAATAATCTTATTGAAGTAACATTTATTACATTATATGTTTCAAGTGTGCATCATTATAGATCAATATTCGTATATACCACAAAAAGTTCAGCACTAAAAGTCCCATGATCTATTTCACCATATAACCCCTTTAACCAAATTTCTCCACCTTTCTTTCTTCACACTAATATGAACTTAGAGACTAAAAGTGTATTTTTTGGTGTGTGTTTTTTTTTAGGTCATTCTGTTTGATTGCTCCATATACCAGATATTGGTGAAATCCTACATGTGCTTCACCTTTGGTGCCGCATTGATCCAAATGTTTTTCAGTAGCATGTTGCTTTTTCTTGATTAATTTTAAATTTTCCCTTCTTCTTTCTTTGGTTGATTTCTAATTTCATTGCATTGTGATCTGAAGGAGGTTTGATATGATATCAATCATCATAAATTTATTGAGCTCCTTTTTGTGTCCCACCTTATAATCCATATTTGGGAAAAGTATATTTTTTGTTGTTGTTTTGGGCTGAAATGCTCTATAGATATATATTGTCTATATACTCTAATTTTTCAAAAGGTCATCACTTCCTTTTTAAATTTTCTGTCTAGATAATCTATTTATTACTGTGAGTAGAGTGTGAAAATCCAGTACTGTTATTGTGTTACTCTTAATGTCCCTTTAAGTCTATAAATAATTGTTTTATATATTTGGGAGCTTCTATATTGGGTGCATGCATATTAATAAGTGCTATGTGTCCCCTTTGTACTGATTTTTTTTTATCACTAAATAATGTTTATCTGTGTCTCTTGTTACCTTTTTTTTTTTGGCTGGAAGTCTATTTTATCTGACATGTCAATTCTTGCCTTTTAAAATTTTTAATTGTCTTGGAGGAGTAATCTTTTCCAAACTTTCATGTTAGCCTATGTATGTCTATAGTTTTAGTTATTCTCTTGTAAGGAGTATATAGTTAGGTTTTATTTTTAATCCATTCAGGTACTCTGTCTTTTGACTGGTAAGTTCAGTTTATTTATATTCAGGATAGTTATTGATATATAAAGGCTTGCTGCTGTCATTTTTGTCATTCATTTTCTGATTTTTGTCAATTTATTCCTTGTTTAATATTTTGTGGAATTTCTTTTTTGATTTATATAGAAGAGCTTCTTTCAGTATTTTGTGTAAAGGAGGTCTTGTGGCTGTAAGCACTTTGGCTTTTGTTAAGGAAAGCCCTTATTTCTCCCTCACATCTGAAAGGAATTTTTGTAGGCTAACAAATTTTTGACTGGCAGTTTTTATCATAGAGTATTTTGAATGTCACTCCACTCTCTCTTGGCCCGTAGAGTTTTTATTGAGAAGTCTGGTAACAGCCTGATGGGAATTCCTTTATATTTCCTGCTTTTTATCCCTTCACTGCTATTAGTAAACTTTCTTTGCTATAGATTCTTGAAAATTTCACTAATATGTGTCTTTGTGTACTTCTCTTTGAATTTCAGTAATCAGGTATTCTGTCTGCTTCATGGACTTAATTGCTTCCTTCTCAGGACTGGAATCTTTTCATCTCTTACTTTTTTAATATGCTTTATTTTCTTCTCTATCTCTTTACCCGCTGGGATATGCATTATCCTTATGTTACCTCCTCTAATGAAGTTACATAATACTCACAATATGCCTTCTCCTTCTCTTTCTCCTCCTCCTCTTTTCCTTCTCCTTCTTCTTATGGTTTCTTTCTTTTCTTCTACCTGAATAATTTTTAGGTTTCTATCTTCAAGATCATTAATTTGGACCTCATTAGGTCTATTCTTCCTTAATCTTAACTTTCTCTAGTATTCTTGATCTCATTTTATGAATTCTGTACTTCTTGAATGTCTATTTGTTTCTTAAAACTTCACTTATGCCTCTCCTCATTAATCTTATTTTTCAGCTCATTGATTTGCTTTGCTGAGTTCCCTAAATTTATTTGCTTTTCTCAGTTATCTCATACTTCTATGAATTTCTTATTGTTAACATTTTGAATTACTTTTTAGTTAAATATAGAATTTTTCATTTGAATTTGGTTTTTGGAGGGGTGTTTTTATCTCCCGGAGATATTATGGTGTCTTATCTTCCAAATGATTCTGTATTGTTTGGTTTGTCTTCCCATTTTTGAATTATCAGCAACTTAGAACTAAGCCGCTTTTCTTTTACCTTTCCAGTAAGTGGCCCTATTGTATTTGCTTGGCCCTTGCTGACTTTTGTGGGTACTTAGGTCTGAAAGTAGCAGCTACTGAGACACTGGGATGCCAAGGGTCCTAGTCTCTGTGAAGACTGTTTGGCGTAATTTGGTTCATGTGGTGGAACCAGAGTTTATCTTTCTCTCTGGGATTCCATATCTGAGACTTGGCAGTCTATCTACAGTGAGATAATGGATGCAAAAAGGTAGAGGATGGCAGTATAGTCTAGAACAATTTCTCTGTTGTCTTCTTTGCTGTGGTCCCAGTCCATGTGGAATACCGTGTGTTTTCTATTTTAGACTTCCAGTAAGGGTAAGTGCCAAAATACCATCTCTGTTCTCCCCTCCCGAGGGTACTTGCCTGAGTCAGCCCTGTCCTATCCAACCCATTCAGGCCTCTGCCTGCTCTGCATTTGTTCCCAACCACTTTCCATCACACTTACGTGTGGCTCTCCTCAGTATTCCTCGTAATGTAGTTTGTGTAGGTTTCTGAGGTGCAGTGGGTGCTTTACCCTCACCACCGCATGTACAGCCCCTCAGTGTTGCCCCTTTCCTGGCTATGAATTGTTCTGCTTGGGAGCAAAGCAGTGAATGTCTTCTGTCACAATGTTGATCTGAGTATCTTCATCTTTTATTTTCACGATTAATCTTGGGATCTTCTCTGTCTTTAGAGTAACAGTTGTTGGGACGTTTATCAGTTACATCTATTGTTCCGATATTATCATTTTTAAAAATCTATGAATCTATATTTTCTTTTTTAATAAAATAATTTTATTATTATGTTTTTTGTTTACAAAGCCATATTCACTTTAAGATGGTGAACTCATTTCTCAATGTGTATTAACATGCCACATCTACCACCAGAGTTTCAGTGTCCTTTACCACCACATTGTTCCCTCTCTGCTTCCCACTAACTCACTTTAACAGCCATCATCTTGTGTCTTTTGGGTTTTGCTGGATTTAGCTGTTTGTTTCATTTCACTATATTTCACGAGTGAAATTTATCCTATATTTCTTTTTATTTCTTTTTTATTAATTTTGCTTAACATGATTTCCTCCACGTCTATTCAGATTGTTACAAAAGGCTCAATGTTATTGTTGTTGTTTTTAGTAGCTGCACATAATTCCATTGACACAGCTTCTTCATCCAGTCATCTGTTGATGGGTATTTGTTTCCAAGTCTTGGTTATTGTGAACTATGCTGCTATGAACAAAGGAGTGCAAATATTTTTCCTGATTAGGGATTTTATACTCTCTACCTAGCAGTGGGATTTCTGAATCAAATGGTAGTTTCATCTTTATTTTTGTGAGCAATCTCCTCTTCCAGAGAGGTCGTACTAATTTACATTCCCACCAACAGTGAAGGAAGGTTCCTTTTTCTCTGCACCCCCTCCAACAGTTATTTTTCAACTTTTGGATAAAGTTCATTCTCCATGGTGTGAGGTGGTATCTCATTGTGTTTTTACTTGCATTTATCTGATGATGAGTGAGGTAGAACATATTTTTATGTATCTGTAGGCTAGCTGTGTAGCTCCTTTGGATAGGTATCTGTTCAGTTCTTCTGCCTATATTTTTAGTGGGTAGTTTACTTTTACTGTGTTGAGATGTGTGAATTCTTTTTATATTTTAGAGATTAAACTCTAGCTGAGATATGTTGTATTCATATTTTATCAAATACAGTGGTTTGCCTTTTTGTTTTAATGGAAGTTTCTTTTGTTGTGCAGAAGTTTTTTAGTTTCATGTAGTCTCAATTATTCAATTTTGCTTTGGTTACTTTTGTGTAGTTTTTATGTAGCTGTTCTTTCCCAATGATCTCTTTGAGGCTGAGGTACTGGAGCATTTTCCCGACATTTTCTTGAAACCAAAATTTTCTTGGTTTTCTTGCAAAACCATATTTTATGGTTTTGGGTCATATGTCCAGATTCATTTTGAGTTAACTTTTGTGAAAGGTGCCAGTGAATAATATAGTTTTGGTGTTTTTTGTTTTTTGGGGTTTTTTTTGCAGATTTCTGTCGTTTTCCCACCATCATTTATTGAATAGATTGTCGTTCTTTCATTGTATACTTTTGACTTCTTTGTCAAAGATTAGCTTTCCATAGAGGTGTTGTGCTTTTTGGGCTCTCAATTTTATTCCAATGATTTGTCTGTTTTTGTTCCAATACCATACTGTTTTAATTATGATCACTTTGTAGTATAACTTGAAGGTAGGAAGTATGATTCTTCTGCTATTCTTTTTCTTCTTAGGATAGCTTTGGCTATTTGAGGTCTTTAGTGACTCCAAATAAACCTCAATACTGTTTGCTCAATTTCCTTTAAAAATATCTCTGGAATTTTAATGGGAATCACATAAAATCTACATATTGCTTTGGGTAGGATTGCCATTTTAATCAAGTTAATTCTTCCAATCCATTAGTTGGAATACTCCTCCATCTCTTTGTTTCTTCTATTACTTTTGTTAAGATTTGGTAGTTTTCATTGTAGAGGTCTCTCGCCTCCTTTGATCTTTTTTGGTGCTATTATGAATGGGGTTTATTTCTTAATTGCTCTTCCCTCTACTTCATTACTTGTGTATAAGAATGCTATGGATTTTTGAATGCTGATTTTATATCCTGCTACTTTGCTACATTTGTTTGTTGTTTCCAACAGTGTTTTGATGGATTTTTTTTAAGGAATTTCCAGGTATAAAATCATGTCATCTGCAAGTAATGATAATTTTCTTTTTTTCCAATTTGAATTCTTTAATGTTCTTTTCTATCCTTATTGCTCTGGCCAAGACTTCCAGGAGTATGTTAAATAGTTATGGTGTGAATGGGCAGCCTTGTCTTACTCCAGACCTTAGAGGAAATGCTTTCAGTTACTCACTATTGAGTATATGTTGGTTGTGGGTTTGCTGTATAATGCTTACACAATGCTGAAGTATGTTCCGTCTATCCTTATTTTGATGAGGGATTTTATCATGAATGGGTGTTGAATGTTGTCAAGTGCTTTTTCTGCATCTAGTGATAAGATCATATGAAATTTGTTTTTCCCTTGGTTGATGTGATGTATTACATTGATTGATTTGTGTATGCTGCACCATCCTTGCATCCCTGGAAGGAATCCCACTTGATCACGGTATATTATTTTCTTTCAATGTGTTGTTGAAATTAGTTTGCCAGGATTTTGGTAAGGATTTTTGCTTCTACGTTCATTAGTGATGATGGTTTATGTTTTTCTTTTGGTGCTATCTTTGTCTGGTTTGGGAATCACAGTAATATTGGGCTCATAAAATGTATTTAGGGATTTTCCCTCCTCTTTAATTTTGTGGAAGAGTTTAAGGAGAATGGTGATTATGTCTTTGAATATTCAGTAGAATTCACTGGTGAAGCCATCTGGACCTGGGTTCTTGTTTTATGGGATAAATTTTATTACTATTTCAATTTCTGTGCTTATAATTGGTTTGTTCAAGATACCTACGTCTTCCTCATTCAGTTTGGGAGGTTATAGGTTTCTAGGAATCTGTCCATTTCTTCATGATTGATGGATTTGTTGGCATATAATTGCTTATAATAGTCTCAGGATCCTTTGTACTTCACTACTGTCATTTGTAATCTCATCTCCTTCATTTCTGGTCTTTGTTAACAGTATTTTCTCTCTTTATTCTTTCTTTTTGTGAGTCTAGCTAGAGGGTCTATCAATTTTATTTTTTTTAAAGAACCAAGTCTTTGTTTCATTGATCTTTTGGTTGTTTTGTTTGTTTGTTTGTTTTCTGTTTCTTTTATTCTGCTCTAATTTTCTATTATTTCCTTTCTTCTGATTTTTAGCTTGGATTGTTCTTTCCTTTCTATTTCTGTCAGGTGTGAGGTTAGAAATTTAATTTGGACTCTCTTTTGTTTTTTGATGTATGTTCATGTGGTATAAACTTTCCTCAGAAATGCTTTTGCCACATCCCACATGTTCTGGTAACTCATCTCTTCATTTTTATTTCTTTAAAGGTAAATCTTAATTTTATCTTTAATTTCATTGATGATCCATGAGTTGTTCAGAAGCATGCTGTTCAATCTCCACATCATTGTGCTCTTTTTGTTCTATG
Organism: Solenodon paradoxus; assembly: GCA_004363575.1. Classification (NCBI taxonomy): domain Eukaryota; kingdom Metazoa; phylum Chordata; class Mammalia; order Eulipotyphla; family Solenodontidae; genus Solenodon; species Solenodon paradoxus. The sequence continues at coordinate 467,162 of RJWH01001048.1, forward strand.
GATTCATTTCCAGTTTCATGCCTTGTGGTCAGAGAAGATACTTTCTATAATTTCAATCTCGCTAAATTTGCTGAGACTTCTTTTGTGTCCCAAGATGTGATCTTTCCTTGAGAATATTCTGTGCATACTTCAGAAGGATGCATATTCTATTTTGTTGGAAGTAGAACAATTTGTGTATGTCTGTTAGCTCCATGTGCTAAATTGTTTCATTTAGGGTCCTTATTTCTTGTTGATTTTCTGTCCAGATGATTTAAGTGGAGTATTGAAGTCCGCTACTATTATAGCGTTACTGTCAATGTCTGCCTTTAACTCGGCCAGTATTTGTTTTATATATTTAGTCGGTTGGGTGCATATATGTTAATGATAGTTACTTCTTCTTGATAAATTACCTGAATGACCATAAGGTAGTGTGCTTCCTTGTCTTGAGATATCCTTTTCAGATGGAAATTTATTTTGTCTGAAATTAGTATTTCAGTTCCTGATTTTGTTTCATCACTGTTGCTCTGATAAATTTTTCCATGAACTTTGACTTTCAATCTGTATTTGTCTTTGATTATGAGTTTCTCGTAAGCATACTATATATGGATACTCTTTTTTGATCCATCTATCCACTCTATGACTTTTGGTTGGTGTATTTGGTCCATTCACATTTAGGGTGATGATTGATATGTAGAACTTTATTGCTATCTTTAGAGTCTTTGTTTTCTGTGCCTGTTGCTTTGTTTCCCATTTATCTTTATTTGCTTATTCCTTCATATGTTTTTATATTGATTCTTTCATATACTTGCTAGTTATGTATCTCTTTAGAGTTACTTTTTGTGGCTGTCATATGGATTATCACTGACTTTGCATCTGTGATGGACTGTTGCCATATAATATTTATATGTTCATACAGAGTCTATAACTTTCATTCTCACATTTGATATTTCTGTTCTCTCCTATTGGTCCTGCCTTTTTTAATTCATTTATTTTCCTGCTTATTACCATTCCTGGGGGTGGTGGATCTTTGTTTTCTTTTTCCCTGCTGTAGAAGCCCTCTCAGAATTTCTTGAATGGCAGCTTGGTGGTAGAATCACCCATTAACTTTTGTTTATCATTGAAGACCTTTATTTCTTTATCATATTTGATGATAGCTTTGCAGGTTAGAGTATTCTTGGTTGGTAGTTTTTGTCTTCTAGTATTTTGAATATGTCATTCCAGTCTCTCTTGGCCTCTCATGTTTCTAAAGAGAAATATGATAATGATCTACTGGGTATAACTTTATAGGTTATGTTTCTCTTTTCTCTAGCAGTCTTGAGTAGTTTTCCTTGTTGACTTTTGCTAGTTTTACTATGACATGTCTAGGACTAGCTCTCTTTATATTTACCATTTTGGTGTACTTTCTGCCTCTTCAACTTCCATGGAAGCTTTTTTGTGGCAAGTTCTCTGCTATTACTTCTTTGAGTGGGTTTTCTGTACCTTTTTCTTTTTCCTCTCCTCCTGGGATACTTATAATCATTATGCTTTCTTCTTCTCATGTGTCTGATATTTTTATAGGATTTATTCATTTTTTTCTCAGTCTTGTTTCCTTCTCTTCTTTTGTGAGGATTAGCTCTGTGATCTTGTCTTCAATTTCTGAGATTTAATCCTCTGCATGATTGTGTCTGTTTTTGGAGGTTTCCATGTTTCTCATCAACACCTTGACTATGTCTTTTATCTCTAGGGTTTCTTCTAAGACTTTCTTTATGGCGTCAGTCTTCTTGGTGATGTAGTCCCTTTGATTAGTCACCTCTTTTTTGAGGTCTTCCAATTGCCTTTGGGTTGTTGTGTGTGATTCTTGCATCTCATTCAGCCTTTTAATAACTATTTTTGAAACTCTTTTACTGTTAGAGTTTCCCATTCATTGTCAGTGGAGTTCTTCTCTAGGGAAGTCCTGGTCTTTTGGGTGACTTTGCTTTTGGCATGAATTTCTTCTCTTAGATTTAGCACTGTGACTTCTTTCTTTTTTTTTAATGTGTAGATTTCTTCCTAACTGGTGATTTTGTGTTCCAGTGTGGCCGGTACCATCCACTTGGCTTCTTTGGGTGTTGGGGCTTATTCCCCTCTCTAGAATACTCACTTCTGTTGGTCCACAAATGGAGTTTCAGTGGTGTCCACTTGCATCTGTGGGTACAAAGAACAATTCTTTTGTTGTGTGATGCTCATAGGAAGTGCTCCGAGCCAAGAACTAAGTTTATAAGAAGACCTACTGCCCCAGAAGCTCCCTTGATGCCCTGGGTGGTGGGAATCACTCACTGCAGCTCTCAGGTGCAGGGAGGGTGCAGTGAACTTACAGGTAGTTGGGCTTTTACACTCCCTTGCAATTACTGTAGCTTCTTTGGGTTATTGGTATTATTCTTGCTCCCTCAGAATTCTTGGCCAGGGAGAAAGATTACCCTCGTCTCTGTGTGCTCCTTTAAAACCTGGGGGTGGGGGAGCACAGCATGGGGATTACTCTTGCTCCCCAGTCATGTTCTCTAGGGCCTGGCCTGGACTCTTCCAGGTTGCCTTGTATTCTACTAAGCACCAGTTTTGTAAAGTCCTCTGGTGATGTTTGCAGCTGCCCAATCAGGTCGTAATTTCAGTCTTCCCCTGTAAAGTTCTCTTGATCACCTGGTGGGTAGTGGTGGTAGAATTCACTGCAGCTCTCAAGTGTATGGGGCAGGGAGTTCACAGGTAGGCAATCTTCTTACTTTGCCTTGCATTTACTGTAGCTCCTTTGGGTGATTGGTCCTGTTTCTGCTCCTCTGGCTCCTTAGTCAAGGAGCAGGATTGCCTTTTGGCCACTATGTGTTCTCCTTTAAATACTGGGGGTATGGGGATAGGTCTCCCTCCCTACTATTCTATAGAGCCTGGCCTTGAATCTCCCAGGCAGGACCCTGTCAATTCATGAATATTTTAATAGTTTGATTTTTACATTCTTCTTGTAGTGGAGGAAGATAAGCTACTTATTTTAAAATTGTTGATACCTATTTTTATTGTTTTGGCAAATAATACCTATATAATACTTGTTTTCATAATATACTGAGTCTATTTTGTATAGTTTCTACTGGGTAGTTTTTAAATTTTGTGAGTGAAAACAAAGTATTCTTCCTATTTTGTGTGTTTTCTGTATTTGCTAAGACATGTTTGTATTCACACATATTTTGTCAATTGTGTTATGCAAATACTCCATAACTTTAATAATTTTGCTCTTAATTTTGCAAATAGTATTTTCATTTCTCCTTAAGGTTATATATATATTTCAAATTTGGCAGCTTTGTCTTTAAAATCTTGATGAATTCTAGTCATTTTATTCATAAGAGTCTCCCTCTTGACTTCAGTTGAAGATTTTCATGTTAAATTGTTCATTGGATTAATATAAAAACAAATTTTCATTGATACTTATCTTTCTTATCTTTTTCTAAATTTTTAGGCCCCATTTTTCTAAGTATTGTTGCTTCAGTTATCTGTTATAAACTAGGTGAATTTAATCAAATATAAGAGCTTTAAAAGAGGTTATTTAAAATAATCACCTTTGTTTTAATTGTTAGCATATTATTTGATCCATACATTTTTTTCCCATTTAATATATATTTTTTAAATTTCCCCTTTCTTATTTCCTATTGTTTAGGTCTAGCTTTCTTTGTTTTTATCATTTTTTCTTTTGTATTTAAGAAACTATGTTTTATTTCTATATTTTACTCTATAGGGTATACATACATAGGTAATATACATTTTAAATGTATTTTTCTAGTTAGTTATGTATTATATAATCTCTTTACAATTAAATACAAAAATATGAAATGTTTTATTTTCTTCTACTCTCTCCTACCTTTCAACTTCCAAGTATACTTACCAGATTGTAACTTAAAAAACACAGTTTTGAATTAATTTGTGTACAAAACAAACATCTAGATTTGCTATAATTTTTTACTAATTTCTTTACATACCATTAATTCTTTCCACATATTCTTTAGACTTGTCAATCTGCCTTAGATTTCTTTGTTATACTGTATCCTTTAGGATGTTCTGTTTTTTTATCATTTATGTTCTAAAGTTTCATTACGTATCTGTAGATATGAATTAAAATTACTGTCATTTATTATTTTATGTTTATATTTTATTACTTTAAGTGTTTAAAATGTACTTACTTTTCAGATAGATCTAGTCTATTTCCTTTGTTATAAACTCTTCTACTTGCTGTGTTATTTACAATGTTTATCTTTTTAAGTATTTTTAAAATTCTTATTTGCAAGCTCATATTCCACATATTCCTCCCATATTTTATCTCATAGAAAGCCAGTTTTTTTCACAGCTCTAGGCTAGAATGAATTTTATGTTCAGGGAGTACTTTGCATGAGAAGATAAGGTTAAAATTCATGAGTTAGACCTGAGAAATCAAAGGTTCCTTACCTCCTTCAGAAAAAGATAATTTGGATACTCTGATCTTGGAAAGATGGGAGATTTCACCCTTGCCACATTATCACTACTATCAACTTCTCTTTCATCTGTGGCTCATGCTGGGTGGTTTACCATATGTTTCTGTTATAATAAGACCATATATTTTCTCTAAAATGACCATTTCTGTTTTCCAGAATCCACCTGTTCATGACTGCTCATTGACTTAGCCCTCTATCATTTTTTGGCTACCACCTTACTCCAATTCTCTCTAGTCTATTCCCAACACATCAACCTGATGCAACTACAAAGTTGTCCCTTGGTCTCTGGTAGCCTAGAACTTTAGCCTCCTGAACTTCACCCCTAATACAACCCCATCTAAGGAGGGTGCTTGGATATGTCTTTTATCTTTTCAAAAAGATGAAGTTTGGGAGAATCAAAAAGGAAAAGATATGATAAATATTATTTCTTGACAAGCAATTATGTACCATGTACTGTGCTTGATGATTTAGATACATTATCTTAATTCTTTCCATCAAGTTAAATGTGATTAATCTTTAAAACGATATCAAATACATTACAATTTTAGTTGATTTCTAAGCGACTGTGAAATGATTAAGATCTTATCACCTTTTTAATCAATTGAACCAAGAAATATTCATCTATCCTGCAACCAACTGCCTTTTTGAAAATGAAGACAAAAATGCATATACATATCAGTTCCAGGGAAACTGCCACAGGCATTCAAAAGTATACTCAACAGTTTTTGCATTAATCTGTCTTAAAATAGTATCTCTGATACATAACTTGGTGTCTTTTAAAGGTTAACTGAGGTACAAAATTTTCAATAAAAGGATATAAATACGTGGCCACATAGCAAAATATATGAGATACTTGTGTGTGATATATGAGTTTAATTCTCTATCCCTTGCATTAATCAAATTCTTCACTGTCTTCAACTATTTTCTAAAATGGCTTAGATGATGCTTTGATACTTCTGGCTACTTCCCATTGATGTCTTAGAGGGTGTTTGATTATGCAAAGAGATAGACAACAATAAATCCACTGGATATTAAAATGTACTTTTTCAAGTGTGTATTTACAGACACACAAATTCTACCTATAGAGATAATCAGTGCATGTAGCTGGACTAAATTCCTGATAATAGCAAATACTTGTCTTTTCTCATAGACCAAATTTATTCTTAATCCATTATATATCTATAAAAAGAAGTGAGTAGTCAACCAGGAGACTGGGAGACATGTTTGCAAGTCCTGGGCAGCTAAGTCAACTCACACACTTTTCATAATGAAGAGGCAGGGTTTCTGCCTTCATTATTTCTCCTGATATCTGACAAGTTTATCAGGTAAGGTTGTTGACCAAACTTTTGTTTCTCTGATTCAAGCAGAAATTCCTTTGTAGAGCCTCAAAAAAACCCCAACATTTTTGTAACATCTCAAAGGGGAGAATCAGGTCAATGAACTTTAGAATATACATTAGTTTTGCAATGTGAGTGTAGAAACTGTGGTCACTCCTTTGGTAGATAACTAAAATTAATTAAGATAGAAAAAACACTCCAACTATTATATTCATCAGAAACTTGACAGATTTTTATTCTATGCCTTATAGAATAACTTGTAGGATAAGTTATCTCATCTTTACTTAAGTAAAGTACAATGAATTCCAAAACTTTCCTATGTGCATCTCCTGAAATAACTGTTTTATGTCCTGAGCCATTTTTGAACTATATTAAATAGAATTATTAAGTCATTGAAAACTTTTGTGCACTAGAACCCAGAAGCTGACTATTTTATTAGTTACTCTGCTCTTGGGGACACTTGCCTGAATTTTTCTCCCCTCCATCCTCTACTGCATTTCATGTCTGTATAAATCCATGATTTGGAATTGTCTGTATGGATGGGCTTCTAAGGACTATTTGTCATAGAAAGCCTCCAAAGTAAGAAATAAACAATTATATTTATGCAAGTCTCATTGTTTTTTGTCTTTTAAAGAGAGGAAGGAAAGGGGAATAAAGGAAAGAGCCAAAGGAATATTTTAATTAATTTGTTTATTTTGGTTTTCATCTCATCCACCAGAGCCATAAGGATGTACATAAGGTTTATTATACATATATGACATTCTTATTGTTTTCTTTCAAAAGATGTTTTTGTATAAAGTTTCTATCTTCAGTACCAGATGCCCCAGGCTGCCTTGAATTAAATGTTTTTAAAGGAAAATAAACCTATTTTTATTTGTATTTTGTAGCCTCTTTTAGAAAATCCATGTGGTCATTAAGCATATCTTTCTCAAACTATTTGCAATGCTCTTATTATAGCCTGTATGCAGATCTAGTCTCTTCCATTTTGTAATGGTGCTATAAATTAGCTGAGAGATTCCAGGATTGATTCTTTACCAATGTTGATAAACTTTTTTAGAATTTAAATTTGCCTATCAGGCAAATTTTAGGCATGGACAACTAGATCTCTTTCAAATGACTAGCTTGAAGTACCTTAGCTGATACAAAAGCAAACACATCAAGTCCATCTTTTGGCTGAATGGTCATTTGTCTCACTAATCTAACCCTTAAAGGTAGTCAGATGTCTTACCTTGAAGTTCATGGATGAGTTTCAGAGGATAATTTGTGAGTGTCCCACAACTCAATGCAGGTGTTGCCTATGTGAGAGCATATATGGATTTATACTTTTATCAAAAGAAGCTGTGTGGTAGGGTAGATAATAAAGCATAGTGAGGCTCTGGAGTCAAACTGCCTGGATTTATATTCCAACTCATCACTGGACTGGGAAACTGTGATCAAGTTGCTTAACTTTTCTATGCTGCAATATTGTCAAAATTGCAGAAATAATCCTACAGGATTGCTGTAAGGATTAAATATCAGGATTTAATGGACCAATGAAGCCCATAATATTGTGTCATGTACTTAGTAAGTGCTCACTAAATGTAATTACCATTATGTGCTGAAAGGAATGTGTAACCACCAAAAAAGTAAAAGACACTGACTTAAGGTATTTTTAGAATTATGCTTTAAAGGAAAAAAAAGTTACTTAATTGGGACGTATAAGCAAACCTAGTTCTAACAGAAATAACCATTAGCAAAATCATAGAGATACATATTTATGATGAGGCAGAATAACCTTATAAAATCATTCTGAAATTGTGGAATTCCAGTTTGTATTGTTCTTTCATGATAGAAAAAGGGCCTACCTGGTCCTGATGAAATGAAACACTTTCAATCTGCTTCTGGCTGTTGGGCCATCCAAGTTTTTCTCGAATCCTGAAATAAACTTTCAGGGAGATAGCTTACACTGCACCTCTACATTAGTGGATGCTTTCTCAGCATTTTCTTTTTCAATTAGCATGGAAGTCAAAAGTTACAAAAGCAATGAGATTCTGCACCTTTTAATGAAAGATAAAACAACAATATAAACGTACACAAATTTACAGAGAAGGGATCAACTTTAATACATTTGGAGTAAAAGGTGTTTCTTATTTAAATATGGTATAAAAATAAATGCAAGAAACATTAACTGAAATTGTACAGACAACAAAGACATGAGCTTATATTTGACTGCGAATACATTGGTGAAATAAAATTTTCTGCGCTAATTTATTGTTTAATAAATATGAAGCTATATGTGCAATTATTGATATATGCATTTTTTTCTTTTGCAATTCTTCCAGTTTGTGACTGACTGAATTTTCAGTGAACTGCGTGTCTAGCAGAAGCTTTAAGATAAAGAGAGAAAACTGGAGAAAAAAATAAAGGTTTTACTTCACTTGAACTTGTTAAAAAGGAAATAACACATACCTAGCTTAGTACAGGAGGAAGTAAGCAGACAACATTTTGAAATGGAGGCATTGAGATGGTCAAGTCCCTTGGAGACGGTAACGCCTTAATGTACACAAAGAAAGAACAATTCAGGTCCTTTGTTCATGCAACATTGTGGTCTAATGTCCTCTGCTCCAGGTAACAACAAAGAGCTACAAACTATTTGGGTGGACTCCAATCTGCTTCCATGATGTAAGATGATCCTTTTAGTAAGACTGAACGAGGCTTGTTAACCTCTTTGATGTGAGAGATTTCCCCTGAGAAAAAAATATAAAACAAAACAAAAAAGAAAACAGAATATGATCACTGAAAACTTGCTTATGTGTAGCATCTATTGCAGCTGATTTTTATTCAAGGATCCAAAAGGAACCTTTAGTGACAACTTAGCCAAACTTCATGACCAACTCCCCGCCCAACCCACCCCTGCACCAACACATCAAACAAAATGATCCTCCCTCCTTCCACCCTCAAGACCCTTCCTCCCCACTGCAAACAGACTGATGGGTTCACAGCACAGATTAGCAAATCATCAAACATATCCATAAACGTTCCATTGAGGCTTAGCAATGACGCAACACCTAGGTTTGCAACTGATTATAAAAACGTCACAACAAACCATCATGAACATTTCTGATATATAACAATGTGAATGCGTTCTTGTGAATTGTTGGAATTAGTGCAGCATTAATAAATATCTAGATATGCAGAGGGGATGATTCAATTAAAAATGCTTTTTTGAGGGTATGCTTGGTAGAAACTCAAGATTGAGTATTATCCTTTGTAGTACTAGAGAAAAAGTTGCCAAGTACACATCTAAAGAAAAAAGTATTTGCTCTCTCCCTCAAACTGCAGATATCTCTCTGTCCTTGCTCAGCTGACATCCTCCAACCCCAACCCCAGAAAAGTTCTATGTATTCTGATAGTATCAGAATATTAATACCTAGAATACATACTCATTTTTGGAAAGCTTGAAAGCCAACACTGTCCCTGATAATGACAAGAACTCTAGGAGAGATACGAAATTAATTTCTGATCAGTACAGAAGATTTCCAGTGCTGGTTTCTGTTTTATTTCTCATCTTATGGACTCTAGCATAAAATCAGGTGGTGGGATACACTGGAATTTAAATTTCTCAGTGGATAAAATAATAAGGAAAATAAAAATCAATTTTTATCAATTTAATGTATTATTAATAAACTAATTATTGCAATAGTCTTGATTTACTACCCTATATGGTTCGGAGTTCGATGTATTGTGTTTGGAGAGAAATCAACACTCATGGTCACATTTGGAAAAAGAACAATATGTTTAAGAAATGGTTATTAATAATTTCAAAATGAAGCTTCTTGTACAAATGGTACAGTACTGACAAGGGCATCTTTGCTGACATAGAGGGCATTAGTGAAAATCAAGCAATTAGAGAAGAAGTTTCAAAATTCAGCTTCAGCAACTGATGGTCGAAGATGCCAAAGTTTAGCAAAGGTCTCTTTCCCACTAAACATGGTTATGTTTTAGTCACTATGTGGGAGGAAAATTAATAAAAAAATGTAAACAAAGCACCCTACTTTACATTATACATTGGATTTAAAACTAAAATACATTCTTCCTGTCACCAATCTATGCTTATTTTTAATACACAAAATGAGGATAATAATAGAAACTACTTTAAAAGCTTGTTCCAAAGAATGATATAAGGAAATTGCTCAATGTTATTCATCAAACATTCTATATACTCAATTTATTTTGGCTATTATTTATCATTATTATTATTGCTACTGCTGTCGCTGCTGCTGCTGCAGTAGACTACTGCTTGACAGCCAGCTACACCATGACTACAACCACACAATTGTATACTTTCCTCATCAGCACACCAAAGACAAAAATCACTACTCTGATCCCGAGAAGGTCAGAAAATTGACAATGATTGAAAGTTGAAATTCTGCTGATTTTTCATCCTGAACCTAGGCTATAAGTAAATGAAATAAAGTTGGAATTAAAACACTACTTTCTTATATTTGAACAGTATACTTTTTTCTGTATTTGCTAACAAATTATTTTATTATTAATATGAATACATACATGTGTTTATATCCATGTATATTAATTCTGAAGCCGAGTAATGTGTTTTTGAAAAACGTTTATTGTTTCTCATGCAATTTATAGAACAATATATAGGAAACGATATATTGACTGAGGAATAAGAGTGAATTCTCGTATAGAGAGAGGAGGAGGAATAATGTTAATATAAAATCACTTCTTTTAAAACTACATATTAATATGATTTGGTTCAAGCTGCTGGGAAGAATGAAATTGCTACATTGAAATAGGAAGCCATTTGAAACTAAGATATAATCATTTTTTATTTGGACTCTGGAAATTATAGCCATTTTCTTAAATGTAATAAACAGTAATACAGTTTTCTTTCTACTTTATCATTTTGGAAATATCTTCAAGGGTCTTAGTGCTTGACTTGTTGTGGACTTCATTAAAATGGGAAGGGGATACAAGTTTAAGTTAATAGAATGTTGTCCTAGGAGATAATAAAAATACTAAATCATGAGGCCCACAGAGAAACACAGGCCTACAGCAAACTTAAGCATTGTGATAATGGAAAAATAGATTAACATAACTGGGAAAGCATCTGAGAGTCACACAATGAAGCTCTGTAAGTGGTATGGACTTAACAAAATATGTGATTAGAATATTTATTTTGTGTATTGAGATATTTAAAAGGCAAATTTGGGTACAGTTAACAATAAAAGAAACTTAAGTGCCTCACTCTGTTAATAGCATGGATACCTAATGAGTCATGTACATTTGAAGACCTAGATTACTGGGCTCTACTTTAAAACCATGTGCAAATCCTGCTTTGCTCGCTAATGGAAAGAAAAAAGACTGGCATCATTCTAGTGCACAAAGAAATATTAGGTGCTCATTTCAGTGGAAATTTTAAATTAAAAGTCACCTATCACGTCTTGTAGGCAGAAAAGGATATACCTGCATGTTAGTCATTTTCAGACAACACTTTCAGGGCAATAGAATTGGACTTGAAGGGTAGGCTCTCAGGTCTAATCTGAGATCCTGGGGCAACAGGGAGATGAAAAACAGTTTTCACATTCTTTTTCTGCCAGACACTAATCCAGAAGGGAAGTGGAAAGAAGCTGGATTGCTTAAGTGACTAAGTCACTTATTTTATTACTGTTGTAAAAAGATACAGTCAAAAGACTGAGAAGATAAGGAGTACATTTTTAGGAAACAGTCATGAAATTAATTAGAGGTAAAGAAAGAGACCTATCGGCATGTTTAGACTAACAAATGTTAACTTCTAACTTGAGGTATTCCCTTACAATCCTTACTTGTCTGTTTCCTGTCATGGCTGCCACCTAATCTCTCCTTGAGGTTTCTGTAGACTCAGAAGTATGTTCTAGAATGCCTCATAGGCTCCAGAGATGACAGCTCTTTTGTAATAAAAAGAGCTGACTGATACTCAACCAGAGGTAGTGTATGCTCTTATGAGATGCTGAACTAAAAGATGTTATCTACTTATTCTTCCTCTCTTGCTGAAAATTCCCTTTTTTCATTTATAACTGCAAATCTTTTTGCCTTCATTTAAAAATCTTTCACAACCTGGCTTCCCTGGCCTTTCAGATTTCCTGTTACTCCAGAAGCATGCTCTTCGGCACACCTTGGTACATGCTACACTTGCAGCTGGGGTCACCTGTTTGCAAGTCTACTTGTTCAGTTCCAACTCACTGCTCAGGGATAAATTGCTCATCCATGTCTTTTCTTTCTTTATTGCATTTCCTGTTATGTAAAAATCATGGTTAGATCAATCACCTCCAAAGGGGTTTAGATCACATACCCATGTCCTAGGTTTGGGGGAAACAACTAGTGTGAACAACTAAATAAAAAATAAAAATAAAAACGCATCCTTCTTTCTCCTCCTGCCTGTCTGCTTACTTGCCTTCATTCCTGCCTGCACCTTTTCTTTAAAAATAGATTACATTTTGATCAATTATCCATGTTACATACCTTTTTCTAAAATGTTTTCTTCAAATCATTATATTAGTGGATAAAGAAATCAATTTAGAAAGTTGTTACCAAAAAATTAAATATTATAGAATAATCAGAATATATCAGAGTACATTGTACATACTAAGGAAATATATTGTTTCTGAAATGTTATTTAAGTTCTCTATACCAGCACAGTTTACATAGTAACACAATATATGCATATACACATACACACAAACATACATATATTACTATGTGAAATATGTGTGGCCATAAAAAAAGGTAAAAGCTAGTGTTCTGAAATTTCGTTTTTAGAAGTTGTATAATATTTCATCAGGTAACTATACTGTGATGTATTCGAGAAATTCACAACTGCTTTACATTCAGATTGTATCATATTTGTCAGTTATATTATGCAATACATATTTTTGCATATGTGTGAACACGTGAATTTCCTTAGAAATATTAAATTATTAGAAGTTAAACTACTGAATGAAATTGAGAGATTTTTGAAGTTTTTACACATTCATAAAATTCTATTTCAAAAGATTAGTAATTCGTACTTCTATTAACAGTGTATGAAGTAACTGAATTTCTTATTCTTTTTCTAAGATTTGATATTATCATTTTAAAAGCAAATCTATTTGGAGGAAAATTTTATCTTTTTGTTTTTTGAAGTATATGTAGCTGCTAATAAAAATAGATTTTTTAATTTCTTATCTATTTATCAACTATAATTCTTCTGAAAACTGTTCAAGTTCTTTATTCATTTTTCTAGCTATGTACTGCTCTTCAGAGTGTTTGCAAGAAACCTCTCCATAAAAATCATATATTTTTGTGATATATGTGCTCATCTAACTCATTCTGAAAAAATGGTTTGCTAGACTTGAAGACAATAGTTGCATTAAACAGAGACTTACTAAGTTGTACAGGAGAATTTCTTGACATCTCTATGGATGAAATAAAGATAAGGTTCATAACTAAACAACTATCTTCATGGTATGCTAAGTTATTCAAGTTCTACCTTCCTCCGTGTTCTTTATGGCTACAGCAATTTTCAGATTAAATTGTTATAATTATGTAATGTTCTTTTTTCCTATTGGGAGGATGATATTCTTAACCTACTATCATTCTGAAGGACTATCAATGAAGTGGAACAAATCAAGGAGTTGAATAGCTAAGGTGGTGAAAGAAGAGGAGAATATTAAATGAAAAAACATTAGAAACCTATTTTCCCGTGCAAGTCTCACTTTGATTTAACTTGATAGTAATTTTTAAGGCATCTTTATCAACTTTTGTTAACTAGCTTAATTTTTATAGGAACATCTTTGTCTTTTCATACTCACATTTCGGCAGCTTATATAATATTTACATACATGATATGATTGATATCGGTTCAGTTATGATAAATAGCTATGAGAACAAACACAATTTACTCAACTGTTTAATTCAACAAGTGACTGCAAGAATGCATGGGAATAACTGAAGAGTATTTACTCAGCTGTGACATTCTATGTGCCCTTGGCATCTATCAGTACAGAGTGGAGAGAATTGGTTAGTCTAGTGGTTTTCAAAACATGGTCTCAAAACCAGTATCACCACAGCTTGAGAATGATTAAAAGTAAAATTTCTTGACTCTTACCAGATAACTACCTAATTAGTCTACTGAAGGGTGAGATTTAGCGATCATGTTATAAGGAACCCTCCAGGTGATTCTGTGGCAGCTAAAATAGGAATCACCGATCTTTGGTTAGAGAGGTTGGGTGGGAATACCCATACCTGGATGACAGCTCATGAATGAAGTTGACTGAAATCCTTGTAACCAATGGGGGGGGGGGGGGGG